>CM077157.1:108877248-109259788 GCA_039583875.1 Platanthera guangdongensis | reverse complement strand
CGGCTCGAGCCTTTCTGAACGGGGGGGGGGGCTCTCGCTACAGAGGAGCCCCACCTTCCTGGGGGGGGGCGGCACCCCCACCAGTGGATTTGGCGCTTCTTCTGCAAACCAATGGGGCTAAAAATGGTAAAGGGAAAAAGGACGGAGTGATGGTGAGGCAAATGGGGGGGGAGAGGGGAGGCTGGTTCTTCTTCAAAACCCAAACATCCATTAACCTTGGGTAGGGGGGGGGGCTGAACCTAACCCTTGTGGCCGGGAAATGGCTGGAATCAACTCCTCTCCCCTAGAGGAGTTGATTGCAGCCATAAATGGTGGCTGTTAGCCTCCCTTGGCCGGCCTTCCACTTCCCCTTCCTCTTCCTCAATTTCTCTCTCCTCCATTATCATGGAGGGGAGCTCCTTTCTCTCTCCTAGTCACCTCTGGTTGATTAGTCAACCTCACAAGCTAAATGCAGCCCACTTGATTATGATGGTCATGGGGTGGGGTTAGCCTAAGGGAGAAGTGGCTTGGGCTTGGGTTAGCCCTTTTTGGGCTAAGTTTGACTTGACCTAAATGAGGGTTGACCTGGGCCAATTTGACCATCTGGGTTGACCCCATTGGGTTTTTAGTGGCCCATTGGCTTCCCCTAAGGCCTAGGTATGGTTATGTAGGGTTACCCTGCACTTTGGAGGTCACTTACCCTTAGTAAGGGTACTTTGACCAGATTAGGGGCTTGAGTTGACTTGGGTCAGCCTGGCCTCTAGGGCTGTCCCCAATGTGTCCTTAGTGACCCATTGACCTCACTTTAGGGTTGGGAGGACATAGGTGGGGTCCTCTATGCTAAGAGTAGGTCAATTGACCCTAAGTAGGCTAGTTTGACCCATTTAGGGCTAGGGTTGACCTTGGTCAACTGAGCCTCTTGGGTTGACCCTAATGGGTCCTTTTGGCCCTAATGGGCCTCCCAAGGTATTAGGGGTGTTGTGGTAGGGTCTTGGGGTTAGGTGTGGGTCCATGTCATCCTAAACCATGCTTAGAGTTCTACTATTTGCAGACCATGATGATCTTCCACATTCTGTCCCTATCTCTTGGCCCATTTCTGGCTTCCTAGGGTTTTGTCATGACCTAGTCATGGCCAAAACCACTCTTAGGGGTCTAGTTGGAAATGGGATGTTACACCTGCTGGCACTGGAAAAACCTTTTTATACAAAGTCATTCTTGCCCACCTATGCCAAAATGGTCATATTATACTTGTCACTACATCATCAGGAATTGCTGCAACTCTTCTTCCGGGAGGAAATACAACACATCTGAGATTTAAGATTCCTATTCCTATTGAAGCAGGGCCATACTACAAATTCGCCAAAACATCAGATATGCAACAACTCTTAGAACACAGTTCCGCTATTTTGTGGGATGAGGTACCTATGTCGCACAAACATATTTTTGAAGTTGTTGATCGCTCATTACGAGATGTTCTGAACACAGATCTACCTTTTAGTAATAAAGTTGTAATCATGGGAGGCAATTTTCGTCAAATTCCACCAGTTGTGATTAATGAAACAGTGTCACAAATTATTAATGTTAGTATTGTTACATCGCCATTATGGTTAGCTGTCAAACTGCTATCACTGGCTGAAAATATGTGTGCACTCAATGATCAGCATTTCTCAGAGTTTCTTCTTCATATTGGAAATGGTACTGAATCCACATATGGTGATGATATGATACGCATTCCTGATTCAATGATTATTCCCTGGGATGGCGAACATTCACTCAATATACTTATCAACATCATATTCTCTAATATTACATGCAATATTAGTAACTATGATTACTGGGAGAATAGGGCGCTATTGAGTCAGTTAAATGAAGATGATGCTCATTTAAATGAGAAATGTCTGAATATTTTCCATGGTGAGGAGATAACATATTACACTTTTGATTCCGTTGATGATGACAAACGTAATTTATACACGCCAGAATTTCTAAATAGCATCTCAGCAAGTAATCTTCCGCCCCACAAACTGTCTTTAAAGAGAGGTGCCCCTATTATGCTTCTGCGGAATTTAAACCCGCGTATTGGTCTTTACAACGGTTCACGACTCATATGCCGACAATTTTCAAGAAATGTTATTGAAGCAGAAATTCTTACTGGTCAACATAAAGGCAAACCAGTTTTTCTACCACGCATACCTCTAAGAAATACTGGAGATCAGCATCTGCCTTTTGAACTCACTAGGAAACAATTTCCAATTCGATTGAGCTTTACACTGACCATAAACAAATCTCAAGGACAGACAATCGAACATGTTGGCCTTTATCAACCCTCTCATGTTTTCACTCACGGTCAACTCTGCGTTGCTCTATCCAAAGGAACTACTGCTGCAAATACAAAGGTATTAGTCAAAGATAGTGGTGTACCTGGACATCCTGGCACGTACACCAAAAATATTGTTTACAAAGAAATACTATCAAAAGTAAACATACAGGTACATTATATTTTTTATATTTCTTTTCAAATTTCACATACACTGATATGATCGTAGCATGTTCAATTATTTCTTACTTTTATATTACCTACACAACCAACTCATCCGTAATCGTTCGCATCTACAGCAATAAAAATTTATTTCTCTTCTTCCAGGTACATTCAAAAAACACAGATTACATAATATCTGCCTCTATGCATTTCTTATGTACTACAATTGCTCTTACCACTCTCAGAATAAAAAACCCTTCCCACATGAAAAATGTCTGATGTTACGTACTACATGTGAAATTAGGTAGCAATGTTCAAAAGGAAGAAGAACAGGTAGAAAGATTTCAGATCTGAGAATATATCACTGTTTGTATTCATTATTTCATTTTATTCTTGTAGATCTTTCTCCGAGTTATAGGAGTTGTTTACTCTGAGTTCTTGTATGAAGTTTTTATCTTCCGACTGTAGATCCAGATTTGGGATCGAATTGTATTAACGTTGTTCCGAGGTATAAGATTAGTTTCAATCCGAGATTAGTGGAGTAGCCGAGTCTAGTGCTTTGCTAGATCGGTGAGTGGAAAGTGAATGTACCCAAGGTTGGGGAACCACTATATATCTCTGTGTCCTTTGTGATTGCTTAGTTGTTATTCTGTGCATAGATCGCTATATTTTTTATTCCGCAAAAAGACGCACAACTCACCTATTCACCCACCTCTAGGTGATTTAGGTAAGACAACTTAAAACATTTTCACCAAGGTTTTACCTTGTTTAGTTGAAGGGTTGATCACTCAACCACTCTAAGTGCATTATTGAAGAACTAGGCTATTACCTTTAAATGGCCAATGTTACTCACCAAGATACCCCCATCAAATAAATTCTAAATGTGGCTGATATTTTTTTCATGGACATATGATGACCCCTCTGGTCATCCACTAGAGTTTGGGTGGAATCCAAGGTCCTTAAACCTAATTTTCACCATATGCATGAATTATTAATTTTTAGAAAAACTATAAAAAAAATCTCCAAAATGTTTTATTTTTTTACATGTTGAGGGTCATGTCTGGACCATACTATGGTCCAATTTGCAGGCCATTTGACTGAGAGGGACAGTGGGGGCACTCATTTTAATTCCTGGTTAGCCTTTGGACACCTTGCATCAAAAAGTATACTAAGTGAGATCCATTGGTCCAAATGGGATGATTAAACTTTTGCATTAAACTAGACACTAGGGGCTAGGTTTTTTATGTTGGGTACATTTACAAAAAAGGCCTCTAACTATTTTTAATAATTAAATCAAAGTGACTAATAAAATGTGGCAAAATGAAATAATACATGTATATATTAAATCTCGGCCTGCACTTATTGATCAAGCCTGATCCAATGGCCACAGGTCATCGTCCCCGATGAGCCAATGGCTGAGATCAAAGCTTCCTGGAGCTTTTCAAACTCCAATTTCCGGCCACCTCCCTGACCGACCACCGCCACCACCACCTTCGTTAAGGTGGTGGCTATTGCCTGACGGTGGCACGGCCGCCGGAGGGGCCGTTTTGGCGAACCAGAGGGGTTGAGTTTTCATGGAATATTTGACATTTTCTCCTCACTGATCGGGCTCGATTGAGCCAAATTTCACCACCTAAAGATCTACAGATCTAACACAGAGGATAAGGAAGAGGACTAGACCTACAAGCGAGCTTGATGACTAGTGTGGTGGTGGTGTGCCATGGTCAAAGACCCCATATAACGACTTCATCCGTCCATATAGCATATAATAGAAGGTCCGGCCGGGGTCCCACACCATATGCCACAAAACAAGTGGCGAGGTTACAGGTTAATGCCAAAACATAATCGCATCCTAACTCAGAGCATGCTAGCGGAAGTTTTTAATAATAATATTGAACTCTAACCATGAATGTCCAATATATATATATACACATACATATTTATATATAAACTCTCGAAGGAATGTATAACAAATACAAAATCATTTGGCCTTATGGTCTTACAGTTACTCTTTACAAGTGTGGATTCCAAACATCGGCGCGCAGGCCGGCCACACATGAACAAAACAAAACATTCTTTGCTTATCCTTCAAGGGCTAGCAGCAGCAATGGCAGTAGGGACTTCAGCCCATATATGTCCCGCTCAGCTCTCCAGCACCTACACAAGGATAGCCCACCGAACGGTGGCAAACAAGGCTACGGTCAGCATTCAGCTGACCAATTTATAACGACCCTACCCTTTTCCCGGGGCAGTGGTATTCCTTCCCTGCAGGCATAACAATTCATAGACAGATATATATATCACACATTGTGCTATCACGCACAAACAAACCATATCAACCGTCAGCCACACGGCCCGATGATCCGTGCACTCAAGACACATTCTTGGTGTACCGGCGAACCAGGGTCCCACCACCGTTCTAGGTCCGAAACCCGACGGTAAAATTGAGCATTTAGTCTTTACAGCGCGTAGGCCTAAGACTCTCATTATGCGCTCCAAATGACCGCACTTTCAGGTTCCAAGTTTGACGGACATAACGCAGGTACGGATCAGCCACCCCCACTACTCAAGTCACTTTGCCATCACCAAATACCATCGCACTCGAGGCCAAATCTAAGGCGCGGGTCTGTTTCACCTTTCCTGTTCGGCATGAGGCCTTTTCACGAGCTCACAGCTCACAATAGCCATACTGTTCACCAAGGACTGGCTTCATAATAGCCACACTATACACCAAGGACTGGCTTCACAATAGCCACAATGTCCACCAAGGACTGGCTTCACAATCAACAATGGTAGTTCATGCTAACGTCCTTCACGATCGCTTAGTGGGTTCAGCAGAAACTCTCTTTCTGCACCCAAATCCGCCCAAACCCTACAGCATCCTACAGTGCCAGAAAACTGGATTTGCCATAGCACACAACACAAGCATCACAAGGGTATTTTCCTGCACTACCACTCCAGTACTTCCTGCTACTACCCTTCACAGGTCCAACCCATCGACTCCACAAACTACACGTTTAACCACGGAGTCTTCTCTGGTGTGCAAATGAAACATCACCAATCCAGACCAACCTGTCCAAATGGGCTTCACACCGCATGCCTATTCCGTACGACATATTTTGGGATCTATATGCAAGAATATTGGGGATTCCAAGAATCAACCAAAGGGAAATCCCTTGGCAATCCACCCTCTAGTGGGGGAAATCTATGCACATGCCAAAACGAAGGACTTCACATGTCCAAGAAGGAAGAACGTTACCCTTGACGACCTCTTTGGAGCCATGGAAATCTAGCCAGTTGGCAAGCACCGCAGCGGCCTTGCCTCCACAAATCTGGCCTCGGATCTCGATTCGGAACTCGGAAGCTCCAACGGCGGCCGGATCCCTTTCTCCTCCTCCTCTTTGCTTTCCCTTCTCTCTAGCTCTTTTAGAAATAGAATGGCCCAAGCTAAATGAGAATTCTCTTCTCAATTCTTGGTTTTCACTCAGCAGGGAGAAGCTTGGACCATCGGATCCCTGATGAAGAAAATGGATGGCCACAAATCGCCCACACATGGCTATTTTTGGGCTGACACGGCCTGTCACAGGCCGTGTACCTTAAGCGACACACAATCTACTTAACTCGAACAGGACACGGCCATGCAACACGCCCGTATCACATGTCGTGTGCCCTGAAACGGCTTCAGATATACCCGTGTCTAGCCTGTGTTCACCAAGCCTCATTGTCATGGCCAAAACCAGAGACGGACATGACCATGTGACACGCCCGTGTCATCGTTGACACGCCCGTGTCATAAGCCGTGTTCCCCACTCGAGGATCGTCGAGTGCATTTACTTGAGTGGAGTTCGTCGAACTAGAGGAGGACACGGCCTCAGACACGCCCGTATCGCAGGCCGTGTTCCCTCTCGAGAACTCATCGAGTGCATTTCGTCAAGCACTCGACAGGCTGCTCCACCATATAGAGTAGGACACGGATTGGGACACACCCGTGTCCCAAGCCGTGTTGCCCAGCCTGAACCCGAATTTGGAATTTGGTGTGTTACAACACTCCCCTCCGTACAAGAAATTTCGTCCCGAAATTTGCACACAACAAGGAAACAAAAATCAAGATGTTATAACTCCATAAAAGTTTGATACACCTTAACACGCACTGCACACCAGTTTAGAAAAAAAAGCTTGGGAAATTCAGCTCGCATGGTCTGCTCTCGCTCCTATGTTAGCTCCTCACGGCCATAGTTGTCCCACCGGACTTTGACCATCCCGATTGTCTTGTTCTGCAACTGTTTATCGGCTCTATCCTAGATCCGAATGGGGCTAACCTTCACTGTAAGCCCTTACTCAACCGATACACGATCATTCTCAATCACTTGAGCTGGATCTTTAACGGATTTCTGAAGCACAGATATGTGAAACACACCATGCAATCCACTCAATTCTACCGAAAAAGCTAGCCGATAGGCAGCCTCCCTAACTCGCTCCACCACTTCAAACAGACCAAGATATCTAGGACATAAATTTTTCAGACGCCGAATCTTGGACACGCCACTGAAGGGATTAATCTTCAAATATACCCATTTGCCCAGCGCATACTCCACATTTCGGTGCTTGGCATTGTAGTACTTTGCTTGACGATCCTGGGCTATCAGTAGCCTCTCTCGGATATAGCGTATCGCTGAGTTAGCTTCATCGACTTCTTTACGCTTATATAGTTTGGATTCGCCTGCTTCTGCCCATGCTAACGGTGTACGGCATTTACGACCATACAAAGCTTCAAACGGTATCATACTGATGCTCTCTTGGTAGCTATTATTGTAGGCAAACTCCACCATATAGAGATGATCTTCCCATCTCTTACCAAAATCCAGGGCGCACATTCGGAGCATGTCCTCCATTGTTCTGCTAGTCCTCTCAGTCTGTCCATCCGTTTGGGGATGAAAGGCCGTACTGAACGTTAACTTCGTTCCCAATAACTGATGGATTAGCCGATGTGAATCACCCATCACAGTCACTCATAATTCGACGGGGAACACCGTGCAACCGTACAATCTGCTCAACATAGAGTTTCGCTAATACTTCCACTGAATCGTCCCGCTTGTTCTGAAGGAAGTGAGCCATTTTGGTCAAATGGTCTACAATCACCCAGATTGAATCATTACCGCGTTGAGATCTCGGCAACCCGTGCACGAAATCCATTGAAATATCATCAAACTTCCATTCCGGAATAGGTAACGGCTTCAAGAAACCTCCGGGCTTCTGGCATTCTGCTTTCACCAAAGCACAAGTTTGACATTTAACCACATAATGAGCTATGTATTTCTTTAGTCCTGGCCACCAGAACAACTTTTTCATATCCTTGAACATATTTGTGCTCCTAGGGTGAATTGAGTATTTTGTAAAGTGAGCTTCATACATCAATTCTTCTCTCAACTTACCCATACTCGAGACGCACAAACGACCCTCTTTTCACAAAAAGCCATCATCCCAGGAGAATTGGCCATCTAGCCCATCCCTTGCATAGCGTTGGAGACTTTCATCCAGCTCCGTTGCTCGTCAAACCTTGTCCGCAAGGTCATATTGCACCTCCGTATAATTTAAGCATGCATGGGCTGTGGAATTCTTGTCAACACAAGAAATCTCTAACGCTTGCAACTCCTGCATCAGACGCTCATCATGCATGTGCAACTAATTTTCCCTTGACAGAGTCCTCCGACTCAAGGCATCAGCAACCACGTTTCCCTTCCCGGGAGTATAATGAATATCAAAGGTGTAGTCCCCAAGGAACTCCATCCACCTTCGTCGTCGCATATTAAGATCCTTCTGATCCAACAAGTACTTTAGGCTCTTATGGTCCGTAAAGATATCCACTTTTACGCCATATAGATAATGCCGCCATAATTTAAGCGCAAAGATCACCGTCACCAACTCCAAGTCGTGGACGGGATAATTTCGTTCATGTACTTTCAATTGGCGTGAGACATAAGCAATCGCCTTTCCAAACTGCAGAAGAAAGCAGCCTAAGCCGCTTCCTGATGCATCACTATAGATCTCATAGCCGTCTGTACCACATGGCGATGTCAACAGAGGCACCGTGGTCAAATGATGTTTTAGCTCTTCAAAAGCTCGCGTACACTCTGGCGTCCAAACGAATTTCTGATCCTTCCTCGTCAGTGTGGTCAGAGGCAAAGCGATCCGCGAGAAGTTTTCTACAAAACGTCTATAATAGCCTGTCAGTCCAAGGAAACTCCTGACTTCAGCCACCGAAGACAACACTGGCCACTCCTGGATGGCTCTTATCTTTGCTGGATCCACCGCAATACCCTCTCCACTCACCACATGGCCAAGAAAAGCCACTGACGAGAGCCAAAACTCACACTTTGAGAACTTGGCATAGATCTTATTCCTCTGCAAGGTATGCAACACCAACCGCAAATGGTTTGCATGATCAGCTTCCGATTGAGAGTACACCAAGATATCATCAATGAATATAATCACAAATAGGTCCAAGTACTCTTGGAACGTTCGGTGCATTAGGTCCATGAACACCAATGACGCATTACATAACCCAAACTGCATTACAGTGAACTCATAATGACCATAGCGTGTCCCAAATGTTGTCTTGAGAATGTCACCTTCTCGAATCCTCAATTGGTAATTTCCATATTTGAAATCCAATTTGGAATAGACGGTTGATCCCACTAGTTGATCGAATAATTCATCTATTCCTAGAATCGGATACTTGTTCTTCTCTGTCAGCTTATTCAATTCACGATAGTCAATACATAACCGCAAACCACTGTCCTTCTTTTTCACAAAAAGAACAGGTGCGCTCCAAGGTGACATACTTGGGCGTATATATCCCCGCTCCAGCAACTCTTGCAGTTGGACTTTCAATTTAGCCATTTCCTTTGGCGCTACGTGATATGGAAAGCGGGCCATACGTTTCGCACCTGACACCAACTCAATAGTGAAGTCTATCTCCCGCTGGGGTGGTATCCTAGGAAGATCCTTAGGAAACACATCAGCAAACTCTGATACAATCGGAACATCACTCACATTGGCTTTTGGCTCAATAGCCTGAATAAGCATTAAGAATAACTCTGCGCCCTTCTGAACAACATTGACGACTTGGAGTACAGACATCAGGGTCCTGCTCACTCATCGCATACCAGCGAACTTAGTCTCAAGCTCGGTATTCTGGCCTAGTGTGATCTCTTTTGACTTGCAATCAATAAAGGCACGCTGCTCCGAGAGTCAGTCCTTACCAAAGATCACATCAAATTCTGATATCAGTAGCACAGAGGCATTCAAATAGAAATCCCGACATCTAATTTGAACCGCCACATCGCAAGCCCTATCCGCAAGCATCAACATCCATTCGGTAATAACACCTTTACGCTATCTGTCGTCACATGATTAGGTACTCCAATTCGAGCTACATAGTCCTTACACAGAAATGAGTGTGAAGCAACCGTTTCAAATAGTGCTCTCGCCAGCATGTTCTGAATCTAAACAAAGCCTGTGGCAAACACATCATACACAAGCTACACACAAGGCATGCAATAAGAAAAGCAATCAATAACTTAAATCATAACTATGACGACGTCACTTTGCTTTATGGCCTCCTGCTGGCCAAGGTTATAGACTCGGGGCTGCACCTGGGATGCAGATGACTCCACCACTGCCTTTAGCTTCTCAGCATAAGACGCTCCTGTCTTCTCTTCACCCTTTGGTGGACCAGCCCGACAGTCACGGGCTATATGCCCCCACTTTGCCACATGTAAAGCAGGTACGAGTCTCTGGCCTCGAAGTTGCTCCCGATAGAACTGTTGAAGAAGCTTGCCCAGAAGGCTTGGATCTCTTGCCCCATTTCTTTTGATAGGACGATTTCCTAGGTCGGGGCGCTTTGAACTCTGGCTTTGTCACAGCTAAGGCCCTTTTTCCTTGCACCCACTTCATATCTTTCTTCAGAGCACACGCAGTATAGACCAACGCCTAAAACCCTTTGTTCACCGAACTCGAGAGCAGGAATCACAACTCATCCCGCAATCCTTTGTAGAACCTATTGGTTTTCCGTTGCTCATCGCCGAAGATAGAGCCCACATAACGTCCCAACCTTGTGAACTCATGCTGGTAAGTCTCAACACTACTTTCTCCCTGCGTTAGCCGTTGGAACTCATTTTCCATGGCAATGCGTTGTGCTGCTAGTAGGTGATTTGCCAGGAATAGTCGCGAGAAATCCTCAATCGAAACTTGTCTTAACTGCCTGCCCGCTAAGTGGTGTAACTCGATCTCGTCCCACCATAGCCGAGCTTCAACTTCCAATAAGAAGGTGGCCAAGGTGACCTTCTTATCTTCCTCCGTCCTGAACGCCATCAATATACGCTTGACGCGCGACAACTAATCCTGCGCCTATATTGGGGATCCCACACCCGTAAACGTAGGTGGATTGAAGCTCATGAACTGTTTCAACTGTCATTCAACTACTCGAGTATCAACAGCCACAACAGGTTCTGGCCTTGCCCCAACCTGTTCTAACACCACTGTCGACTGCGCTTACCCACCAGGCTGTGCATGAAACATTGCAAACATCGCCTCAGCAACTAAGCGGATGGTTTCCATAGAAGGGGGAGGTGTAGGCACCTCAGCTGGTACCGTACTCTCATCAGAATGCTGGGGCTCCGACTGCCCAGCACCACTACGAGTCACCTATAGGTGAACAAGACACACATTAGCTACCTCGTACAAGCAATAACAACAATTTAGGAATGCGCAGATTCCACAAACAAGTGTATTTGCATTCCTAAGTGGTCATTCAAGAGTTCATTAGTGTTAACGCGGTTCGCACTTACATGTGCTCGCCACCCAACAAAAGAATTCGACCACGAATTCGAAAGAGGAAGACCGAGACAGGCTGATACCAAAATATAATGAATCCATCCGTTCATATAGCATATAATAGAAGGTACGACCGGGGCCCCGCACCATATGCCACAAAACATGCGGCGAGGTTACAGGTTAATACCAAAACACAATCGCATCCTAACTCAGAGCATGCTAGAGGAAGTTTTTAACAATAATATTGAACTCTAACCATGAATGTCCACTATATATATACACTGCCACATTTATATAGAAACTCTCAAAGGAATGTACAACAAATATAATCTCGTTTGGCCTTCTGGCCTTACAGTTACTGTAAGGTCCCCCTTTTCAAAAACCAGGAGGACCTTATGCCCAAAGCGCTTGTCCCACCAAAAGGTTCGTGTTTCGGTAGAGGACCCACCCCTCTCACCCGACCCACGACCCAAGTGGCGGAACATGCGCTTTGTAAGGCTATATATATCAGAAATAGAAAAACATTCACAGAATATAAAATTTGCGGAAGCATCACAGAGTGTAGATAAATCATCATGATAGAAAATAGGCAACCATAAAAAGATCCCACGAGGGGTATAAGCGTCCCATAAGATCATCCAACATGAGATGACAAACATAGAGTCTACAAAATGAAAATCACTCATCCTCTCTCCTCCTCAAAATAATACCCTCAAATCCTCGTAGATCGTCCGCACTGGCTCCTGATGCTCCTCCCCAACGGGATCACGCCTACGATCCTCCATCGGCTCCTGCTCCGTGGGTGGGCGCATCGGTCCCTAAAATGATACGTACAAAAGTACGTTAGCCACATCATGACCAAGTAAATCCCACGCTCCTCCCCAGCCCCCTAATGGGTACAAGGAAGGTAACCTGCAAGGAAAATTAGTACAATAGCCGAAGCAACATATCTTGCAATAATAATTAAAAAGTAGTGGCAGGAGAAATAGAAGGTTAGTACAGTTGTCGGAGCATCATATCTTGAATAAGCAGTTAAACGGTAGTGGCAGGAGAAATCAATGGATTATAAAATGAGTACCAAAGTAGTAAGTTCACCCGTCATCGTATAACTCCTCCTGACGGTGGTTATACGATGACGGACCAGGATGAATGCGCATGTAAACATATCATGTATAATTGATGTGATGAGCATGTATGATGTTCTCACGGTCTCTCGAATGATGAGTCACAATCATTATCCCCTATGTCGACATAGTGACCTGTTAAGAGAAGGAGCTCACTTCCCAGGCCTCACCGCCGTGGCCAGACGGTGACCGTGGGTCGGTCGCTCCCACTTCTAGGTTATGGATACACCCCAACGTCCTAGGCCTTCGTACCCCAAGAAACGGGTACTCTCGGTGGGAACACATCCTCACCTTGTGCGGAGATCGACCCTCTCGGCACATAACCAAGACAAGTGTGAGACGGACCTCTGTGGAAGGGGTAGCTAGCCCCCGGTCCTCTTCACCACCCAACAACAATAGAGTCCGTCGTCACAACTTCTCCCGTAGTGTATAATAGGGGGAAGCCGACGGACCCGCCACATCAGTAACCATGCACCCTCCCATGTTCCCATGCATATGAAATGAATGAAAGACTATGATAGTACTTCTAAGTTATTACGTCATATTTGCGTATTCGGGAAATATACACACATGAGTTGATAATTTGAATCATTTAAACATGATTGACAAAACTATGGCTCAAATATCAACTCCGAATAAGGATAAAAATATACCACACCATGAGATCCATTATTTATACGTGATGAGTGAGACCTTATATCATTTAAGATAACAATTTCTCATGTACAAAATTTTCATAGACAACTATATATCACATGTGGAAGCACATCAGAACTTGAAATATTTATTCATATATTCATAAAAAGAATTATAAATCTGATGTAAACATAAAACTTATCTTTCACGGTGTTATGTATGTGGGGGTTTTCTCATGGCTGAGTATCTTAAAAAAAATTGTATTTTTCTGTGTACCATAATTTCGATGGCAACTCTATATAATAAGAGAACATGCAAAATCGTTGAGATATATCTATACTGATAACAGGAGTAAGTGCATATTCCCTTCCCTTTTTTTTAGCTAACATGTTTTCTTGGTTCAAATTTTGTAAGTAGTTATATAAATATCAACATGATCTTCACGGTGTGAAAATTCATCCTATATCAATTTGCATTAACCTTTTGGGAAAAATGGAACTAAATAAAAAAAACTAGATCTAAACCCTCTTTTTTTTTTGAACTCCGAGGTGGCGTGCAGCGATGGCGTAGGAAAAGTATCCATGGACGGCCGAAGAGCATTTGATCCCGTCATTACTCTCGAACGGTGGCGCTCGGAGTTGGGTACACCGGCGAGGTGCCGGTCGGACCGCCCAACGCTGGCAGCAGGCGCAAAACCTGGAAGGAAAATCCTTCCAGGTACACGGTGGCAGCATGCATGCTGCCACCGTGAGCCTTAGATCCCCACTTGCGGGGCCTCCCCATCACCACCGGTGGGAAGGAAAACTCCGGTCGTCACTCATGGCGTGATCGACCACGAAGGGACTTCGGCGAGGTGCCGGCCGGCGGCCTACCGCCGCCGCCGGCGACAGTGGATCTGGATGCAAAGAACATCCAGATCCATGGTGGCTGCATGTATGCAGCCACCGTGGAGCTACAGTGGACGGCCGGAGCACCGGTTGCTCCGGCCACCACTCCCGATGGCCTCGTCCGAGATAGGTGTCCCGGCGGTCGAGGATCGGCGGTGGTCCGGCGCCACGGCCGCCGGCGAGGTGTATGCCTGCAGCCGATCGGGAGTAAAGAATAATAATCAATACTAAATTTTTTTTTTATTATTCCTTTTTTTTTATTTTTATTTATTTAATAAATAAGGCCTCACGGGGGCTGCATGCCTGCAGCCGCCGTGAGGCCGCGCGGGTGGTAACAGGGCCGGCCGGAGCACCGCCCGCTCCGGCCACTACCCCTGCTCAGCAGAACTCGCCCGGGTGGGGCGCTCCGGCAGGGAGTCGGCCGGCGGCCGTCCGCCGCCGCCGGCTGCGACCTGGAGAGAAAGCTCTCCAGGTTCACGGTGGCTGTGAAGCCACCGTGAAACAGGAGTTACGGGCTGCCCCACTACCGCTGGTCTTGGGCTCCGGCCACCACCATCCGAGGGAGTACCCCGGGGAGGGCCTCCGGTGGGGTGACTGCCGGCGGCCGGCCGCCGCCGGTGGTGGCCGGAAAATCCTAACAGAATCCTCTTCTTTTTTTTGTCTTTTTTTTTGGATGAAGAGGCCGCTGGAGCTGATTCCGTCGATCCCCTTCGCCTCAAGGGCCTTGAGGAGGGGTCGTGGGGACTCCTCCTTCCCTTCACACGCCCCATGCGAAGTCGAAACCCGCAACGGTGGCGGAGGTCGTGGGGGTGGTCCGAAGCTTCCATGGCCGGGAATGCCGTCTCCGGTGGTCGGAAACGACAAAGATCGACGAGAAAAGGATCTAAGGGCAGAGAGGAGTCGGAGGAACTTACATTCGTGCCGTTTAGGCGAGGGGATCGTCGCGCGGCCATGGCGGTGGAGCTCGCCGGAGTTCGTGGAGGAGATTCGCCGGAAGGTCGCCGGGGCTGGGTCTATTGCTGGTTAGGGGGATATGGTGCTGGGGAAATCAAAACTCTAACCCTAGAGGGGTTTATATAGGAGGGGTGGTCTTTTGGAGTGTTGTGAGGGGTTTAATGAGAAGCATTCACTCCTCCTTGATGTATTTGCCCACACCAGCCGGTTTCAACCTTCCCAATGCCTTGAGAATGGAGAGGAGATGAACCTCCAGCCACCATATTAAAAGGGGGAGTTATTATGGGGGTTTTACCTATTAATAGAAGCTTATAAATGGGATATTTAATTACCTGTTAATTATTTTAAACCAAAATTTTTATGGCAGCCTACTGAAATCATAAAGTATTTTTAGAAAAAATTTCGTAATTTTTGAAAGTATTTTCGTATTTTTATTTATTTATTTGGTGTTTTCAACATGGTAAAATCAAAATAAATAATTTATATTTTAAAAAAAATAATTTTAATTAATACATCTTTTTCAAATATTCTTAGGGTACTATGATAAAAATTTGACAGAATAATAATATCATTTGCTATTTTTCTTAAATCTCCAATACATTTAATAAATAACTACCCAAATAATAAATAAATTCTTAAAAGATTAATTAAATTTTTATTGGTCCATAGTACCTCAATTTGTCCTTAGGGTAACTTGATAAAATTTCAGAGTTGATAGGAGTGCACTCGTCATATTTCCTATTAAGTTATCGTTTATGTGGTTTGATGTGCGTTTAGGCGGATAAAGATGTTTTGGGCGTCGCATGGTTCAAGACGTTCAACTTAGTGAATAAATATCATGATGAGTTAATTGGACTACTATAGGGTAATGACATGCTACTCGCGTGTATATTGGCCTACTAAAAGCTAATAAGTCCATCTAAGCAAAATAAAGGCTCAATATCTAGTTTAGTTACATAAGACCCGTGTGACCCGGAAGGCGGAGAAAATGACTCATTGGGTCACTAATACCCAATAGGTTATCGCCAAACTATTTGGGTGCCATCCCAGCCCACAGGACTCTAGCGGGTCAAACGACACGAAGAGCTCGAAAAATAGAAATTGGGATGTTACAAATCTAAAAAGTCTAGCAAAATTTTCGTCCTCGAAAATTCGGTTGGGTCATAGTATTTTTGAAGACATAATGAGATTATATCCTAAATAAGAGGTATACATTTGTTATGTGTTACCTGACGTGAAGAGGTCAGGGTAAAGTTCTCGCATCTGGTCCTCAGGTTCCCAAGTAGACTCCTCGGTCCCGCAGTTGTCCCACTGCACTCGGACAAGGGGACTCTCTTCTGTCGCAGAACTTTCGTCTCGGTATCCATGATCCGCACCGGCTTGAGGGACACTGATCGGTCGGGTTCTACCGGTCCTGGGGCCTCCTGAATAGCATGTTCGGGGCGTAATAGTGCGCGCCTCAGTGAAGAGACGTGAAATACGTCATGCAATCCCTGAAGCTCTGGGGGTAGCTCCAACCTGTATGCCACTTCGCCGATGCGCTCCGTGACGGTATATGGGCCCATGTATCTTGGGCTCAACTTTCGTTGTCGACGGAGCCGAGATACACCGTGACGAGGGCGGATCTTCAAGTAAACCTTATCACCCACAGCGAACTCAACATGACGATGGCGGGCGTCGTAGTATTTGGCTTGCCGGCTCTGAGCTTCACGCATCCGATCCTGTATCATCTGGACAATCTCTGTCACATTCTCCATAAAAATGGGCCCCAAGGCCCTCGGATCCGCATCTTGAGCCCAAGAAAGTGGAGTTCGGCATTTCCGGCCGTATAAAGCTTCGTATGGAGCCATGCCAATGCTTGCCTGATACGTGTTGTTGTAGGAGAATTCAACTAAAGGTAGGAGCCGCTCCCATGACTCCTTCTTATCCACCAGGCATAACCGGAGAAGATCCTCTAAAGTCCGGTTTGTGCGTTCTGTTTGCCCATCTGTTTGGGGATGAAATGATGTGCTGAAGGTTAGTTTGGTCCCTAAATACGCTTGAACGCTCCTCCACTCATTCGAGGTGAATCGGCCATCCCGATCAGAAACTATGGTCCTGGGCACACCATGGTATCGAACCACATTCTCAATGAAAAGACGCACTAATTTCCCGACACCGTCGTCTTGGCGGTGGGGAATGAACCGTGCAACCTTCGTCAAACGATCGACCACCACCCAAATAGAATCGTTCCCGGTCCGAGAGCGGGGCAGTCCATGGATAAAATCCATAGATATGTCTTCGAATTTCCACTCGGGGACGGGGAGCGGCTGTAGTAACCCGGCGGGGTGCTTGCATTCTGCCTTAACAAGCTGGCATGTCGGGCAATGTGTCACAAAAGATATGACGTCTCTTTTCATCCCTGGCCACCAGAAAGTCTTCTTCAGATCTGCATACATCTTTGTGATGCCTGGATGGATCGAGTAACACGTGTGGTGGCTCTCATACAAAATCTCGTGCCGAAACTGTCCCCCAGAAGGAACGAACATCCTATCGCGGAAGTAGAGAATTCCGTCCCTTATTCGAAAATCTGGGTGTTCTTTTCCGGCCTTTAAACGGGCAATCCAGTCCTCGAACAATGGGTCATCAGATTGAGCATCCCTGATCCTGTCCCGAAGATCGCACTTGATCTCTGTCCAATATAGCTGATGTGCGGCCGCAACTGCATCTCCTGGTGCGATCACTGTAATTCCCATCTCCTCGAGGCCTCGTACAATATCTCTCGGTGTGCCGATCATCCAACTAGCTGAGGCCACAGGGTTCCTACTCAGAGCATCTGCAACGGTGTTTGCCTTTCCAGGATGGTACTGGAGATCGAAATCATAGTCGCACAAAAACTCCAACCACCGTCTCTGCCGCAGGTTCAGCTCTCTCTGCGTGAAGACGTATTTGAGGCTCTTGTGATCTGAAAACACCTCACACCGGACGCCGTACAGGTAGTGCCTCCATATCTTCAAGGCAAAGACTACCGCTCCCAACTCCAGGTCGTGTGTAGAGTAGTTTTTCTCATGCACCTTTAGTTGCCTTGAGGCATAGGTGACCACCTTCCCATGTTGCATCAAGACGGCTCCTAGGCCCTGCTGGCATGCATCAGCGTACACCTGGAAGCCCTCCTGGCCCGATGGTATAGTAAGTATAGGAGCTGAGGTAAGCCTCTCCTTCAACTCTTGAAAAGCCCTTTCACATTGCGGTGTCCATACAAATGGCGCATCTTTCTTTGTTAAAGATGTTAGCGGTAGGGCGATCTTAGAGAATCCTTCAACAAACTTACGGTAATATCCCGCAAGCCCGAGAAAACTCCTCACATCAGCCGCTGAACGAAGCTGCGACCAATCCCGAACGGCCTGAATCTTTGCTGGGTCCACTGCTATACCGTTAGCGCTGACGATGTGTCCCAAGAAGCCAACCTCCTTAAGCCAAAATTCACACTTCGAAAACTTCGCGTAGAGATGGTGCTCTCGCAACTTTTGGAGTACCTTCTCCAAGTGTGTAACATGCTGCTCTTCCGATGCCGAGTATACGAGAATGTCATCGATGAATACAATGACAAACTGGTCGAGAAAAGGTTCAAATACCCGATTCATCAGCGACATGAATGCTGCCGGGGCATTGGTGAGACCGAAAGGCATCACCGTGAACTCGTATTGCCCGTAACGAGAGCAAAACACAGTCTTCTCAATATCCTTATCATCAATCCTGAGCTGATAGTACCCCGATCGGAGGTCGAGTTTGGAGAAACACCGAGCCCCCTGCAATTGATCGAACAACTCTTCTATCCTTGGGAGGGGATAGGTATTCTTCACAGTCAGCCGGTTCAACTCCCGATAGTCTATGCAGAGCCGAAGGGATCCATCCTTCTTCTTCACGAAGAGCACGGGTGCTCCCCAAGGGGAAGAACTGGGTCGGACGAATCCCGAGTCTACTAATTCCTGTAGCTGTACTCTGAATTCCGCCAGCTCCTTAGGCGCCATCCTGTAAGGAGATCTTGAAACTGGACGAGCCCCGGTGAGGAGGTGGATTTTGAAGTCCTCTTCCCGATGTGGAGGTAGTCCGGGGAGCTTCTCCGGGAAGACATCCGGAAACTCCCTTACCACTCTTACTTTAGCCAATTCCTTGGTCTGCTCCATCAACTCAAAGTAGACCACGAACACCTCATCACCTCTCATGGTAGCCTTCGTCGCCTGTATGGAATTTAGCATGAGGCGAGAAATAAACGGTATACCTTGGTAGGTGAACGTTCCTCCCGTTGGTGCTTGGAGGGTCACCTTCCTGTTCTGACAGTCTATCTGTGTTGCATGGTCCGCGAGCCAATCCATCCCTAATATCAGGTCAAACCCTGATAGGTGGAGTACCGCAGCTTCAACTTCCATCTCCTGATCACTGATCTTTACTCGAAATCTGCATAAGTCCGAGGAGATCATCTCCGATCCATCGGGGAGTCGTACCCGCAACGGGTTTCCTGTGAGGTGAATCACTCCCGGCTCCTGGTGTATGAAATCATGAGACACGAAGGAGCGAGTGGCGCCCATGTCAAAGAGCGCTCGAGCAGCCCGATCATTGATCCAAAGGATCCCTGTGGTTTTGATTGATTTTGAAACGATAATGTATATACAAATGTAATAAAAGCATCACATTTTAAGGTGCAGTATAAGTAAAACTCGTACCGTTCACCACGTCTGCAGTGGCTCGATCCCTCCCTAGGTCCAAAGCATAAGCCTGCTGGGGAGGTTGTTGCTGTCCTCTACCGGGTTGGCCCCGACCACGACCTCCACCACGGTAATTGTCCCGATGCCCTTCCCTGGGTGCCAAAAGGGGGCATTGAGGCCGCAAATGTCCCAACTCGTTGCAGTGGAAACAACGCCTTTCAAAAGGGCGTTGTTCCGCCGCATAAGCTGGTGCTGGGAGGGCCCTCTGCTGTGCTGGGGGAGGTGGAGGTGTCCTTCTCCGATGGTGGTCGCGGGGTGGCTGATGGCGATCTCGTCGGTCGTAGCCTCTATGGTCTCCTCTGTCATTTCCACGCGCGCGCTGATGCCTCCCCTGAACCCTCCGATCTTGTTCCTGGGGTGTCTCTGATATTCTCTTCAACCTGTTCCTCTCTCGAGTGGTCTTTATATCGGCCTCCATCGTCTTTGCAAGGTGAACGATAACCTCAAAAGGAGCATGAGCAGCAGTCATCAACGGTTGCCGAATGGAGTCGTTGAGGCCTTGAAAGAACCTTTTGGCCCGATTCTCATCCTCTATGGCCATGATGCCAGCGTACCGGGCAAGGTGGGAGAACTCCCGCTGGTACTCCGTAACTGTCATAGTGCCTTGCCGAAGGTGAAGAAAACGCTCCTGAAGCTCTGTCCGGTCAGAGCCAGAAATGAAGTGCTCCATCATCAAGGTAGAGAAACTTCTCCAAGAAACATCGGTCAGGCGGCGGTTCCTATAAGTGGTCTGTAGGATAGACCTCCACCACTGCCTAGCATAACCCTCCAGAAGGGTGGTGGCTAGGGAAACCGCATAGTAGGAGGGGCAATGCATTCCCCTGAGTAGCTCCTCAATCCTTTCCAGCCAATCCTCTGTCTGGATGGCTGTCTCTGTCCCTCTGTAGGTTGGGGGACAAAAGCTCCTGAACATCACCAATCTTTCAGCATCTGTGGGGCCCTGCGCCTGTAGCAGCTGCTGCTGCTGTAATGAGGCCCGAAAAGTTTCCAATAGTGCAGTAAGAGTCTGCCCCATCTCTGTTTGCTGAAATGGGGTCGGCTGGGCCGGTACTGCGTGACCCATAGGTGCGGCAGGAGGTGGAGGGGCCCACTCATCAACTGGCGTGTCGGGGGTGTAACTGTCCTCGTCAGTGTCATCTGTGTTCTCATTTCTCAGTCTGAGACTAGGCTCCCGAAATTCCTGTGCCAAATTATAAAAATATACGTGTTAGGGTTATATAATTAGGCTAAAGGGGTAGGTACTCGTCGAAGAATTGATTTGGTTGGGTTTTACTAGTGGACACTTACGTGATGTTTCATCATGATTCTACTATGGTCCACCACGCTTCCGTTGCATAGTTCGTCCTCGAACTAATTAACATACGATGGTGAACCACCTGTGATTACTGTTCTTTATGAATCCGGAACGTTTTTTTTCCGCTCTGATACCCTTGTAAGGTCCCCCTTTTCAAAAACCAGGAGGACCTTATGCCCAAAGCGCTTGTCCCACCAAAAGGTTCGTGTTTCGGTAGAGGACCCACCCCTCTCACCCGACCCACGACCCAAGTGGCGGAACATGCGCTTTGTAAGGCTATATATATCAGAAATAGAAAATCATTCACAGAATATAAAATTTGCGGAAGCATCACAGAGTGTAGATAAATCATCATGATAGAAAATAGGCAACCATAAAAAGATCCCACGAGGGGTATAAGCGTCCCATAAGATCATCCAACATGAGATGACAAACATAGAGTCTACAAAATGAAAATCACTCATCCTCTCTCCTCCTCAAAATAATACCCTCAAATCCTCGTAGATCGTCCGCACTGGCTCCTGATGCTCCTCCCCAACGGGATCACGCCTACGATCCTCCATCGGCTCCTGCTCCGTGGGTGGGCGCATCGGTCCCTAAAATGATACGTACAAAAGTACGTTAGCCACATCATGACCAAGTAAATCCCACGCTCCTCCCCAGCCCCCTAATGGGTACAAGGAAGGTAACCTGCAAGGAAAATTAGTACAATAGCCGAAGCAACATATCTTGCAATAATAATTAAAAAGTAGTGGCAGGAGAAATAGAAGGTTAGTACAGTTGTCGGAGCATCATATCTTGAATAAGCAGTTAAACGGTAGTGGCAGGAGAAATCAATGGATTATAAAATGAGTACCAAAGTAGTAAGTTCACCCGTCATCGTATAACTCCTCCTGACGGTGGTTATACGATGACGGACCAGGATGAATGCACATGTAAACATATCATGTATAATTGATGTGATGAGCATGTATGATGTTCTCACGGTCTCTCGAATGATGAGTCACAATCATTATCCCCTATGTCGACATAGTGACCTGTTAAGAGAAGGAGCTCACTTCCCAGGCCTCACCGCCGTGGCCAGACGGTGACAGTGGGTCGGTCGCTCCCACTTCTAGGTTATGGATACACCCCAACGTCCTAGGCCTTCGTACCCCAAGAAACGGGTACTCTCGGTGGGAACACATCCTCACCTTGTGCGGAGATCGACCCTCTCGGCACATAACCAAGACAAGTGTGAGACGGACCTCTGTGGAAGGGGTAGCTAGCCCCCGCTCCTCTTCACCACCCAACAACAATAGAGTCCGTCGTCACAACTTCTCCCGTAGTGTATAATAGGGGGAAGCCGACGGACCCGCCACATCAGTAACCATGCACCCTCCCATGTTCCCATGCATATGAAATGAATGAAAGACTATGATAGTACTTCTAAGTTATTACGTCATATTTGCGTATTCGGGAAATATACACACATGAGTTGATAATTTGAATCATTTAAACATGATTGACAAAACTATGGCTCAAATATCAACTCCGAATAAGGATAAAAATATACCACACCATGAGATCCATTATTTATACGTGATGAGTGAGACCTTATATCATTTAAGATAACAATTTCTCATGTACAAAATTTTCATAGACAACTATATATCACATGTGGAAGCACATCAGAACTTGAAATATTTATTCATATATTCATAAAAAGAATTGTAAATCTGATGTAAACATAAAACTTATCTTTCACGGTGTTATGTATGTGGGGGTTTTCTCATGGCTGAGTATCTTAAAAAAAATTGTATTTTTCTGTGTACCATAATTTCGATGGCAACTCTATATAATAAGAGAACATGCAAAATCGTTGAGATATATCTATACTGATAACAGGAGTAAGTGCATATTCCCTTCCCTTTTTTTTTAGCTAACATGTTTTCTTGGTTCAAATTTTGTAAGTAGTTATATAAATATCAACATGATCTTCACGGTGTGAAAATTCATCCTATATCAATTTGCATTAACCTTTTGGGAAAAATGGAACTAAATAAAAAAAACTAGATCTAAACCCTCTTTTTTTTTTGAACTCCGAGGTGGCGTGCAGCGATGGCGTAGGAAAAGTATCCATGGACGGCCGAAGAGCATTTGATCCCGTCATTACTCTCGAACGGTGGCGCTCGGAGTTGGGTACACCGGCGAGGTGCCGGTCGGACCGCCCAACGCTGGCAGCAGGCGCAAAACCTGGAAGGAAAATCCTTCCAGGTACACGGTGGCAGCATGCATGCTGCCACCGTGAGCCTTAGATCCCCACTTGCGGGGCCTCCCCATCACCATCGGTGGGAAGGAAAACTCCGGCCGTCACTCATGGCGTGATCGACCACGAAGGGACTTCGGCGAGGTGCCGGCCGGCGGCCAACCGCCGCCGCCGGCGATAGTGGATCTGGATGCAAAGAACATCCAGATCCATGGTGGCTGCATGTATGCAGCCACCGTGGAGCTACAGTGGACGGCCGGAGCACCGGTTGCTCCGGCCACCACTCCCGATGGCCTCGTCCGAGATAGGTGTCCCGGCGGTCGAGGATCGGCGGTGTTCCGGTGCCACGGCCGCCGGCGAGGTGTATGCCTGCAGCCGATCGGGAGTAAAGAATAATAATCAATACTAAATTTTTTTTATTATTATTCCTTTTTTTTTATTTTTATTTATTTAATAAATAAGGCCTCACGGGGGCTGCATGCCTGCAGCCGCCGTGAGGCCGCGCGGGTGGTAACAGGGCCGGCCGGAGCACCGCCCGCTCCGGCCACTACCCCTGCTCAGCAGAACTCGCCCGGGTGGGGCGCTCCGGCAGGGAGTCGGCCGGCGGCCGTCCGCCGCCGCCGGCTGCGACCTGGAGAGAAAGCTCTCCAGGTTCACGGTGGCTGTGAAGCCACCGTGAAACAGGAGTTACGGGCTGCCCCACTACCGCTGGTGGGGTCTTGGGCTCCGGCCACCACCATCCGAGGGAGTACCCCGGGGAGGGCCTCCGGTGGGGTGACTGCCGGCGGCCGGCCGCCGCCGGTGGTGGCCGGAAAATCCTAACAGAATCCTCTTCTTTTTTTTGTCTTTTTTTTTTTGGATGAAGAGGCCGCCGGAGCTGATTCCGTCGAGCCCCTTCGCCTCAAGGGCCTTGAGGAGGGGTCGTGGGGACTCCTCCTTCCCTTCACACGCCCCATGCGAAGTCGAAACCCGCAACGGTGGCGGAGGTCGTGGGGGTGGTCCGAAGCTTCCATGGCCGGGAATGCCGTCTCCGGTGGTCGGAAACGGCAAAGATCGACGAGAAAAGGATCTAAGGGCAGAGAGGAGTCGGAGGAACTTACATTCGTGCCGTTTAGGCGAGGGGATCGTCGCGCGGCCATGGCGGTGGAGCTCGCCGGAGTTCGTGGAGGAGATTCGCCGGAAGGTCGCCGGGGCTGGGTCTATTGCTGGTTAGGGGGATATGGTGCTGGGGAAATCAAAACTCTAACCCTAGAGGGGTTTATATAGGAGGGGTGGTCTTTTGGAGTGTTGTGAGGGGTTTAATGAGAAGCATTCACTCCTCCTTGATGTATCTGCCCACACCAGCCAGTTTCAACCTTCCCAATGCCTTGAGAATGGAGAGGAGATGAACCTCCAGCCACCATATTAAAAGGGGGAGTTATTATGGGGGTTTTACCTATTAATAGAAGCTTATAAATGGGATATTTAATTACCTGTTAATTATTTTAAACCAAAATTTTTATGGCAGCCTACTGAAATCATAAAGTATTTTTAGAAAAAATTTCGTAATTTTTGAAAGTATTTTCGTATTTTTATTTATTTATTTGGTGTTTTCAACATGGTAAAATCAAAATAAATAATTTATTTTTTTAAAAAAATAATTTTAATTAATACATCTTTTTCAAATATTCTTAGGGTACTATGATAAAAATTTGACAGAATAATAATATCATTTGCTATTTTTCTTAAATCTCCAATACATTTAATAAATAACTACCCAAATAATAAATAAATTCTTAAAAGATTAATTAAATTTTTATTGGTCCATAGTACCTCAATTTGTCCTTAGGGTAACTTGATAAAATTTCAAAGTTGATAGGAGTGCACTCGTCATATTTCCTATTAAGTTATCGTTTGTGTGGTTTGATGTGCGTTTAGGCGGATAAAGATGTTTTGGGCGTCGCATGGTTCAAGACGTTCAACTTAGTGAATAAATATCATGATGAGTTAATTGGACTACTATAGGGTAATGACATGCTACTCGCGTGTATATTGGCCTACTAAAAGCTAATAAGTCCATCTACGCAAAATAAAGGCTCAATATCTAGTTTAGTTACATAAGACCCGTGTGACCCGGAAGGCGGAGAAAATGACTCATTGGGTCACTAATACCCAATAGGTTATCGCCAAACTATTTGGGTGCCATCCCAGCCCACAGGACTCTAGCGGGTCAAACGACACGAAGAGCTCGAAAAATAGAAATTGGGATGTTACAGTTACTCTTTACAAGTGTGGATTCCAAACATCGGCGCGCAACCGACTTAACCCAAACAGGACACGGCCATGTGACACGCCCGTGTCACATATCGTGTGCCCTGACACAGCTTCAGATACGCTTCAGTCTAGCCCGTGTTCACCAAGCCTCATTGCCTCGGCCAAAACTAGAGAAGGACACGGCCATGCGACACGCCCATGTCACCTTTGACACACCCGTATCACAAGTCGTGTTCCCTACTCGAGGATCGTCGAGTGCATTTACTTGAGTGGAGTTCGTCAAACCAGAGGAGGACACGACCTCGTACATGCCCGTGTCGCAGGCCGTGTTCCCTCTCCAGAACTAGTCGAGTGCATTTCGTCGAGCACTCGACAGGCTGCTCCACCATACAGAGCATGACACGGCGTGGGACACGCCCGTGTCCCAGGCCGTGTTGCCCAGCCTGAACCCGACTTTGGGATTTGGAGTGTTACACCCCAAGCTTTTTCCTGGCCGAATTCTCTGTTCTCCAATTAAACCGGTGATGTAAAGATTTGTTTTGATTGCTTGGGAGCTTTTGAAACTGATAGAGGGGTTGTTTTGGGGAGTGGGAGAAACAATCCTTGAATGGCCATTAATGTCCAGGAAGGAGGTGTTCGACCATGGTGGGTTGGTGCCCTCTCCTATGTTGGGCTGGCTGAAATTGATGGCAAACTCCTCCCAAGGGTCAGGGGAGATGAATGGAGGCTTAGGGAAGGAGAATGGGGAGGCTTCTTTACATTCTCCATTATTCCCCACTCTTTCTCTTTCCTCCCTTAAATGAAATCTCCACTTTCTCTCTCCTGGTCACCACCTCCAGAATTTGAGTGGCTCTTTAGGTAATTTCCACTTGTTGTAGCTATTGGGCCATCACAATTGGGCCTAGCCCAATTGGATTGAAGTTAGGCTTAGCTTTCCTCCCCATTTGAGCTTGGTTTGACCAATGTTGACTTGGGGATATTGACTTGGTCAAATGTGTGGGTTGACTGGTCAACTTAGTGTCTTGAGTCCCTTGCCACATCCCAAGTCCATTTGTGCCTTGGGGTAATCAACTTATGTAAAATTAGGGCAATTTGACCTAACTAGGGTTCAGGTTGACCCTAGTTAACTTGACCCCTTAAGTTGACCCCAAATGAGTTGTATGGCTCTAAAGGGTCCCTATGAGATTGAGAGTGATATGGTGGGGTCAAGTAGTCATGTTGGGAGCCAAAGGCCAAACCCTAGCTTAGGTGTCCAAAAATTACTACTTGCAGATCAAGGTGCTTTCACCTATTTACATAGGCACCCATGGTCCTCTTAGTCTTCTTAGAGTTTTGTCATAACCTAGTCATGACAAAAAATTCTTAGGGGGTCTGATTGTTTGTGAGATGTTACAAATCCCAATACATAAAAATAAAAATTTCATCTCCGAAATTAAGGTTAGTCCTACGGGGTTTGCACTAAAATTTAAAGAATACAAAATTCTTGGGTAGTTAAGGATATATCTGTGACGTTCGACATCTTTTGTGGGTATTATTATTTTTCGTCATAATATGAATATCATGAAATCATTAATAGAACTCCATGTCCCCTATGATGAATATGAAAACTAAAACAAAACAATGTCGGTACATATATCTCAGTTTCTTTGGGATACGAGGTTTCTTTTATATTTTTATAATGTTATTTTATGAAAGAAATCGTTTATGTTAGCACCATAGTGGAGTGCTTACGGTCATTGGTGTATGGTAAATAGTGGCCCATCCTAATGGTTTTATCTTCCTGCTGAGTTGGGAGAGTTTAATGAAATCTATGCATCATTGATATAGGTAATCACTATGCGGTTTTATTATTGGTAATCACTATGCAATTTTTTTATGACCTAATCGGGTGTTTAAGAAAGGCGGCGGGAGAGGGGAGCAATAAATTGGGGAAACTCTTATCCCTTCCTCCTCATTTTTCGTTGTGGCTTCTTCTTACCTCGGTTGTGTCGCAGCTAGGGCTTATGGAGCCGATCTCCTTCTCTACTCTCCACACCCCCTCTCTTGACTTCACCATATCGAACGAAATCCCTGAGCTGTTGCTGGCACCAAGGTTTGACAAGGTTTTGTTGGGACTGGATTCAGTTGGAGCTCACGTTGTTGATGTAGTATTTGTGAAATCGTTTTTTTGTATAGATCCACTGTAAGCTCTCAATCTCCCTTACTATTGCCTAGTTTAGCATAAAATTTGTTCTAGTTATGGTTTACTAGTGGTTTTGAGGTTTCTCGGTGGTGATCCATTGAGTTCCTAGATCGGGTACAACTCTTTTATTCCCTCCAATATTGATGCATTCTGAAGGGATACTTGTGCTTTATTGACTGCTGCTATGCTGCTCTTCTTTTCCCTCTTGTGGGTGTGGTTGCATGGGTATGACTGCTCCTAGAGCTTGGTATTGAGTTGTGTCCTGTTCTTGTCAATCTCTCTTTTTGTTCAAAAAAAAACATTCTCTCTTTTATTCTCTGTGTCTGAATAGGATATCACTCTGTCAAAGATAGTCGTTGGTCTGCATTGATTACAGCCTTAATTGCATAATTTCTTCTAAAAGAAAGTCCACTGATTTGTTCCTTGAAAAAATCCCTTGAAACTTGCTCCAGAAGTAAATGAAAACGGATGGCAAATCTTCTGAATTAAATGCAGAATAATTTCTATCTGATTTGAATTTGAATTCTGAAAGATAACTGAAATCGTCGAACTGAGCTCTGCTATCGTCGAGCCGAGCTCAGCGAACTGGAAAATGCAAGCAGCAAAGAAATCGTCGATCTGAGCTCAAAGATCGTCGAACTGAGCTCAGAGATAAGGATCCAGTGCAGAGTCAAAATCGTCGACCTGAGCTCAGCGATCGTCGAGTGGAGCTCGACGATTATATGAGGTTTGAGCTCAACGATCGTCGAATGGAGCTCGACGATCTGTCGAAGTTGAGCTAGACGATCGTCGACCGGAGTTCGACGAAACGTCGTGCTGAGCTCGACGATTTGACTTAGTCTCCAGAAAAACTTTAGTCTTCAGGGCAGCTTCCAAACCTGGACTCCTGATCCCTTAGATTCAATTCTAATTGACCTATTAAGCTATACAGAAGGTCAAACACAGATTCCTAGAGACATAGTGATCCTGACCCAAATTAGTAATAGGGTGTTCCAACAGGAAGTACATGAGAATCTTATCATTTATTTCTGTGACTGAGATGTCTTTGTCAAGAGTTTTCAGCTCATTAACAATGAGACTGAGTCTATTGTACATCTCAGAAACTTGCTCAGTTTCTTCCTTTTTAAAATTCTCATACTGGGAGATGAGATGAGCTTTCCTGTCCTTCCTTTCATCTGCTGATCCTGCAACCATCTGGTTTAAGGAATCCCAGATGGACTTGGCTGATTCACATTTAGCTACTTTCTGAAATATGTCATCAGACATTGTTTGTGCCAGTATGTTCATGGCTCTTGCATCAACAATCTTTGCTTTCTTGTATGCATCATTATAGTCTGGAGGAGGTACTGAAGTCATGTTTGTGGAAGTACTTGCAGTGGCAGCTGGTGGTGGAGGTACTCCTGTTAAGATAGAAGCAGAAATGTCTTCATCAATAGAGTTCATATAAAGCCTGATTCTTGCCTTCGAGATTCCAAACTTTTGCAAGTTGCAAACTGGAGGTCTGGTGCTTGCAAATTCCTTGTACTGTGTCATGGTATAACAAAGAATAGAGTAAACAGATATCTATCAGAGATCTTAGGTTCAGATGTTAGCCTGTACAACCTTAAAAACACACCCTATGATACCAATTGAAAGTGAGGGATAGATACAGTTTACTCTAGAGGGGGGGGGGGTGAATAGAGTATATAAAAAATTTGTTTAGAAATAATGCGGAATTAAACTATAAGTACTTATATGAAAAAGGTAAAAGCAAGAAACTATCATAGCACAATGCACAAAGAAAACACAAGGCAATCCAGACGACACAAGAAATTTTATAGTGGTTCCCCAAATCTGGGTACATCCACTCTTCTACCACCCTGGTAGGAATCCACTTAGGTTTTTGATCAGGTGCCCTATCACCACAAGATCTGCTTCAGGTAGATCTAAAAACACTTCAGGCTTTTGATCAGGTGCCTAAAAACCAATAGGTTTTTGATCAGGTGCCCTATTACAAAGGAGTTTACTTTTGAAGGGAGTAAAAACCATTTACAGAGGTGGGGGTGAGAGATGATTTTGTCTTCTCTTTTCTCAAACAACAATGAGAAGACTTGTGGATTTAATGATGTTGTCAAAGCTCCCCCTGAGATGAAAAAGGATTCAAGCTGGGAAGCTTTGCACAGGGTGATAGGCCTTCAGATTGATGTTGATTCTAGCTCTCTGTAGATTGTTGAAGACTGATGAAGGAAGAAGACTAGAGAGATTTGTGTTCAGCAAGTTCTTCTTCTTCCTTGTTTTTGGCAAAGCAAGAAACCTTAGAGCAAAAAGATTGATTTCTTGACTGACTATCTGACTGTCTTTTGATTCTTGTTGTCTCTGTCTTTTTAAGTTCTCTGTATATTTTTGGAAATACTAACAGCCTGAATTTGAATTCCCAAACTGTAATTAATTCTCTGCAAGACTTTAGGAGCCCAAACGGGTGGAATGGCTGACAATCATAAATGCACTTCCACAACTATCTTGACCAAATATTCTGTGAATACCATAATCAATGTTTCATGAGATACGACTATCAGCCTCGAGAATGTCAGCATTAATTATCAGAATATATTTGCCTTAAAATGAATTATCATAACCAAAATACTTCTGACCGAACTGAAAGAACTGATAACTAAAGACAGACAAAAATCGCAGAGCTTGGCTCAGAGATCGTCGAACTGGGTTAAGAGATCGTCGACCTGTGAGCATCTATCGTAGTTCTGAGATAACTGCTGATAAGCACAAGATCGTCGACCTGAGCTCGTAGATCGTCGAGCTCAGTTCAGAGTAGAGGACTCTGAGATCATCGATGGGAGATCGACGATCGTCGAGCCGAGATCCTGTGTTCGTCAATAAGATACCTTTTGTTCGTCGAGCTGAGAATTGTTTCTGGACTTAGAATATTTTCTGGAAGGACATACTGAAAAATCCAGAAATCGTCGACCTGAGAATTTGATTCAACCTTCTTGAAACAGCTTCTTTGAAGTGTGTCGACATAAGTCTTGTGTGTCGACAGATGATCCTTGGTGTCGACACAAGTCCTTCTGGTGTCGACTGATACTGTCGACTAATAATCTGTGAACTGTGTCAACACAAATCCTTCTTGTGTCGACTGATCTAGTGTCGACTAATATTATCTGTGTCGACTGATAGTCTGTGTGTCGACACAAATATTCTGGGTGTCGACACAAATCTTCTGGGTGTCGACACAGCCTTTCTGTGTGTCGACACAATTCTGCTACTGGTGTCGACACAACCTTTCTGTGTGTCGACACAATTCTTCTGCTGGTGTCGACAAAATTTTGCTGAGTGTCGACTGATATTGTCTGTGTCGACACAACTGCTTCTGGTGTCGACTGATATTATCTGTCGTAGGCTGATCCATGTGATGTTGACTCTTGGCCTAGACTAAGGAAATAAATCTATGACCCTGACTATACATTTTTGGTCAGTCTAAGCAAACCTAATAGTGATCCTTACCCAAATCAGAACTATGGTTCCAATAGTTCCTACAGCTCACACTCCACCAAGTGCTACAACTTAGATTCTTCTAGAGAACCTTACCTTAGAGTGAGTCCACACTCCTACAACTCATGTAATTAAGCCCTACCTCAGCCTTTTCCCAGGCCTACAGCTCAGAGAAATTAATCCCCTACCTCAGGCACTCAGCCCTACCTCAGCATTTATAAACTTAGGCTTACAACTCAGAGAGATAACTCTCTTACACTCAGATCTATATAAGATCCTACAAAGTAAATTGATTATAAAAAGAATAAATCCTTCACCCAGGTAGAGAGAGAAAGGGTTGAAGGTTTCTAGATCAGTTCTTGATAGATCTGACAGATTTAGATTCAACCTGTCTTAACTTCTTCAAAGCTTCTTGAATCTGAACAAAGTAAGGTTGATCTTCTTGTGAAGTTGGAGATGATCCTCAATCCAGCTTCCTTCTTCTATTCAGATGTGGCTCTGAATTCTTCTTGCAGAATTGTTCAGGGTCTGCCAAAGACTTGTTGATTTTTGGATAAATACTTCTCTTCTTCTTTGTTAGTTATTTGCTTTTTGATGATAGAACATGTCTTTATATAGACTCCATCCGAGGTTACCGGCTGATCTGGTTCATAACAGTCTTCTGACAGCTCTGACAAATGCAACAGCCTTGTTAGTTATGACAAGTGTCAAGTATTCAATCTTGACACCTGATGCCTCATTGTACTTTGTCTCAGCAGAAAAGTGTCGAGACAAAACTTCAAATGTGTCGACACAAATAGACCATGTGTCGACACAAATAGACCATGTGTCGACACAATTCTTGATGATGTCGACACAGCTCAAACAATGTCGACTCAGCCCTTCTTTATCTTCTCAACACAACTTCTGTGGAATGTGTCGACACAAGTCCTGTGTGTCAACACAATAACATCTAGTCTCAACATAGTTGGTGTTTGACAGAATCCTGGTGTGTGTCGACACAAGTCCTGTGTGTCGACACAGTTGTTGTCGACTGAATATCTGTATGTCGACACAAGTCCTGTGTCTCGACACAATCTGCTTCTGGTCTCGACATAGTTGGCGTCGACAGAATTCTTGAGTGTGTCGACACAAGTCTGTGCGTCGACACAGTTGTTGTCGACAGAATTTCTGTGTGTCGACACAAGTTCTGTGTGTCGACACAATCTGGATTCTAGTGTCGACACATCTCCTTCTCAAGTGTCGACACTTGTACTTAGAAAATTTTCTGCATTTCCTTAACCTACACATCAAAACTCAACAACCCATCAAATGCATAAGGATGTATATTATTGAGTTAGGTGAGGCTTCTCCAAATCAAGTACACAGTTTCCAATGTACCCAACAAGCTTCCCCTATTTGGAGAAGTCATAACCCTTAATCAATGATATACATCACTTATAATAAAAACAAAGATTATGATGTATAAAAGTATTACTCAGACATGGTAACTCATAAACAGAAACAGAATGTAATATTATCACAAAATATGATAAGATACAGTGATCAGGAATCAGTTTTGTTTATTACATTACAAGGATTTTTAGAACAACAAATTACATAGTTCTTAAACCTAGTCAATCTATCCTAGGATTGATCAGACTCCTTGATAACAATTCCTTTGACAGACTGTATCCTAGCTTGAACATTAGTTTCAGTGTCATCAGCTGGCTTCTTTTCTTTCAGATATTTCTTCTTTAGCTCTTCAGCCTTGACCTTTTGCCTTTCAAAGTAATGATAAGCCTTTGGAAAATATTTGCTAGGCTCCACAGAGTTTGTAGGTATTTTCCAGCTTTGAGATCTCTTCTGAACTGATATATGGCATCTTGCCGCTTCTGATATTTGCTCCATTCTTGTTCAGAATACCACTTGCCTCTATCATGCATGTTGTCTTTAACAGCTTGCCAAGTAGTGAGAATAATGTTTCTGGAGGTGGGACTCCATTGTTCAAAATCAGGCTTTAATTTTACCTGCTCTCTGAACCTTTTCTTAGATAATTGAGCTTCTTTCTGAGCATCCCTAGCTCTTTGTGCTTCTTGCTCTCTTTGCAAAGCAGCTCCAGACATTTCAACCTTTTCAATAAAAATATTTTGCACCTCCTTTGGAGGACTATACATCTATTGTACTACAAACTGAATTCTAGCAAAATCTGAAGGTGGATAAATAATTTGTGCTATTTCCCGCTGAACCCCTTTTTTGTAAGCAGGTTTAATTCCTGATTCAGCAGTGTTATCATCATCACAAAGGGGTGGATAACCAAGAGTTGCTCTGATAGCATTAGTTATCCATTTAGCATGATCTGAGCCTGCATTGACTAATATCCTCTTCCCCTTTATGACTTCTCTTTCAATATGGTCTCGCAGATCATCCTTTTAAAATCTTATCTGATCAGCTAGATAATTTGTGCTTTCTTTATAAAAGGATCTGAACTTCTGCAGCTGATCAACAATTACCTTTTGAGAGGCTTGTATAACAGTGTGAACATCAGCCAAATCTGCTTTGAGTTGTTTGTCAAACTCAGACTTTTCTTTAACCATGTTTTCAGTGAAAGCAGTGGCTTTATTCTTGAGTTCTGTGACAATAACATTATGAGATTTTGTGAGATTTTCATTCATTCTAATTTGATTCTCCAGAACATATCCTTATTTTATTGCAATGTCATCTATCTGAGTTTTTGCCTCATATTGTTGTTTGGCCAAGTAGACAACTGCATGACCTCCCTTTTGGAAGCATTCAGTCATTTCCATTTTGTGCAAATTGACCTCAAATCTGATGGATTTGATATCTTGGGCCAAGGTAGATTGCATTTCTTTATGACTTTCATCCACATATTTCTCAAGAGCTGCTCTTTGTTCATCCAATTTCAGTTGTAGTGACACTAGAAGTGAACTGGAGTCTACTGCTAGAGCTTGTATTTGTGGGGCATTTTTCATGGTTTTCTTATAGATTGAGCTCCTCTTCCTGAGCTCTACAAGTTTCCTTTTCTTAGCCCTGGTGGCTTCTTCATCATTAGAGGAATCAGATGATGTAGCAATATTCACAGTGTCTTTTGGACTTGAGGCAATGATGGGTTGTTCCCTCTCAGTTCTTAGCAGCTCCCCCTCAGTTCTTGCTCCTAGTAAATCAGGAAATAGTTCTTCTAAAGTGACCTCCTGTTGCATTTGAACTTGTGGAATAACTTGCTCTTTCTCAGCAGATGGTCCTCCTTCAAATTCAAAAGTTTCTTCCCTTGTAATGGCATCCTCAGGGACATTGTCTACGTTATTTTTATCAATATCAGTCATATGCACATCCAGTGCATCATTCGCAGTGCCTATAACAGCTTGATTTATATTTTGTATTACCTCAAGTATAGATTTAGTGGCTGCTTCACTGTCCAATGCAGCTGATTGGACATTTGGCTCTTGCTCAGTAGCTCCCCCTGAAGGTGACTGCACTTATTGAGCTGAAGCTTGAAGTGGCTCATTAGCTGCCCCTTGAAGAGGTCTTCCTGGACCTGATCGACTGGTGTGTTGCTTGCAGGATTCTGCTCCCCCTGCACCTGACCATCATTCATAGTTTCTAGAGCAGGTGATTTTCTAGTACTCTCTGGTCCTTCTCCATTTGAGCTGAAAACAACTTCTTCTTTTGAATCACTGGAAGATTCGGCTATCTTGTGTTGAGTTTTCTTCTTTGTCTGAACCTAATTCTGGTGTTTCTGAGGTATAGAGACATCCTTGGTCAATACCCTATCCCATCTAAACAGTATTTTTAAGTTCATTCTCTTCATGTGATTAATCTTAGAGTCTGCTGTATGATTCATCACTTCTGGAATAGTCAAGGCCAGATACAGGCTTAGTATTATACATAGATTTGGTTTCTTGATTCCTTCTTTAATCTTGTCAAAGACAACAACAGACCAGTTTGTTTTCACCTTGAAGATAACTCTGATCATGAGATTGAACATATAGGCTGAAATCCTATCATGTCCTCCTGATTTGCACAGAATAACCTTCCCTATAATCTCTGACAGGAATTTGCCCTGGGATCATTCCCTTCCTGGTCATCGAAGATCCAATCTTGGTTGTTGGATCCAGTCCACACCATTGAAGAGTATCTTTTGTCATGGAAGATGCTATGTCATCTTCTTCCCTAATCCTGGGAAGTTGAAGTGTTTTTCTTAAACTTTTTTGTGTTAGTTTTACCTTTGTTCCTTGAACAGATGACATAATTTTCATACCCGTCGAATCCATTGATGTCGACGAGTAGAATTCAAGAACTTCCTTTTTCCATATCCTTATAGGTTCTGAGACTATGTACTCCAATCCATTATCGATGATTAGGGTAATCACGGCTTGGATTTCTGGCTGGCAGTCTCAAACGCATTGTGAACTAGTTCATACCCCTCGTTGATGTTCTCTTCCAGTTTTGGCGCTATTAGGGATGAGAGATTGAGGAGAAGAGAGATGAAGGTATAGTCGACACAAATGGTTTGGTGTCGAGAATGCTGAGAGCGTAGTCGACAAGGTCTTGTTTCCATCTATTTATACATTTCTAAAAGAATGCCAAAAGGCGGGCGAAAATTTGCTTATTGTGTCGAAAAAATTGGGATGGTGTCAACACAGACTACTAAAGTCTCGACAGAGAACTTAAAGGTATAACAATACTATGTGTCGACACCAATGGTGATGCGTCGACATAGACAACCTTAAGAGTATACACTAATTTCTGCGTGTCGACACAGACAACTGTATGTGTCGACATCAATATTTAAGTGTCAGAAGAGCTATGTGTCGACACCAAATTCTGAGCGTCGACACAAACTTCTTGATGTGTCGATAGAATTTTCCTTATGTGTCGACACCAACTACTAAGTGTCGATATAGATTTCTTTATGTGTCGACACAGAATTACCTAGTCATTTTCATCATTCTTATTCCAAGTTTAGCATGCCTAATTCAATTTTAAAGTAATTGAATTTAGTTTCATCCAATGGTTTGGTGAACATGTCAGCAATTTGATATTTAGTGTTGACAAATTCTAAACTTATGTCTTCCTTTTCAACATGATCTCTAATGAAATAAAATCTGATTTCTATATGCTTAGTTCTGCTATATAAAATAGGATTTCTAGCAATAGAAATGGCACCTGTAGAATCACAATATAATGAAGTTCTACTTACCTTGATGCCATAGTCTTCAAGTTGATGTTGTATCTATAATAGCCGAGCACAGCAACTGCCTACAGCTACATATTCAGACTCAGCTGTGGATATAGCCACACTTGTCTGCTTTTTGCTGCTCCATGACACCAATCTTTCACTTAGGAACTGGCATGTGCCAGTGGTGCTTTTCCTATCTTCTTTGCATCCTACAAAGTCTGCATCTGAATAACCTGTTAGTATAAAATCTCTATTCTTAGGGTACCAAATGCCAAGATTTGGTGTTCTCTTAAGATATCTCAAAATCCTCTTAACAGTAGTATAATGAGATTCTTTTGGGCAAGCTTGATACCTAGCACAGACACATGTAGCATACATGATGTCTGGTCTACTAGCGGTTAAGTAAAGAAGAGAGCCAATTATCTTTCTATACAAAGACTCATCTATAGGTTTTCCTGCATCATCTTTGCCTATAGGCATATTTGACCCCATTGGAGTTCTCATTGTGGAGGATGACTACATGCCATATTTCTTAATTAACTCCTTGGTGAACTTAGACTGGGATATGGACAAGCCATCATCAGTCTGTCTAACTTGGAGTCCCAAGAAGAATTTCAGCTCACCCATGCTGCTCATCTCAAATTTCTCTTGCATATGTTTAGCAAACTTTCTACAGAGGTTATTTTCAGTTGATCCAAAGATAATGTAATCAACATATATCTGGACTAGGATGATCTTGTCTTTTGATTCCCTTAGGAATAGAGTTTTTTCTATTTTCTTCCTTGAGAATTTGTTCTCAATGAGAAAGGTATACAGTATTTCATACCAACCCTAGAGGCTTGTTTCAATCCATATAGATCTTTCTTAAGCATATACACAGAATTAGGATAGAGAGGATCTACAAAACCTGAGGGTTGTTCAACATAAACTTCCTCTTTTAAGTCACCATTCAAAAATGCTGACTTTACATCCATCTAGAATACCTTGAACCCTTGGAAAGTTGTATAGGCAAGGAACAACCTCATTGCTTCCAACCTTACCACTGGGGCAAATGTCTGGTCAAAGTCTATTCCTTCTTCCCGCCTGTAGCCTTTTGCTACCAGTCTTTCTTTGTTTTTAACTATAATGTCATTTTCATCTAACTTGTTCCTGTAGATCCACTTAGTCCCTATGATATTGTGATTCTTTGGTTTAGGAACCAATTTCCAGACTTTACATCTTCTGAATTGATTCAGCTCTTCCTGCATGACATCAATCCAATTTGGGTCTTGTATGGTCTCTTCAAATTTCTTGGGTTCCATCTGGGACAGGAAACTTAAGCAAAGAACTGTGTTCAAGTTCTTGTTCCTTGTCTGGACATCATGTCTTGGATCACCAATAATTTGGTGTGCTGGATGATCCCTTAGATGTCTTATTACTGGAGGCAATCTATCCACAACTTGATTTTCTCCAATCTCTTCATCAAGTTGTACTTCATTATCTTCATCATCAGCTTATGGCTCTTGTACTCCCCCTGGACAACATCCATCATTTTCCTCATCCTGCCTTGCAGGTTGGTCTTCATTAATGGTTAGCTTGTCCATCTCTTCCTTCAAACCTGTAGACATACAAGAAGTGATAGACAACTCAAAGTTAATTAGCTTAGATTCATCAAAGATTACATGGACAGATTCTTCTACAGCTTGAGTAGTCAAGTTTTAGACCCTGTATGCTTTACTGCTGTTGTTGTACCAACAAATATCCCTTCTTGGGATTTGGCAGCAAACTTAGTTAAATAGTGCTTGCCATTATTAAGAACATAACACTTGCTACCAAAGATTCTGAAATAAGATATATTTGGTTTTCTACCTTTCATAATCTCATACAGTGTCTTCTTGTGGATTTTGGTGATGGAAGCTCTATTGAAAACATGACATGCAGTGTTTACTACCTCAGCCCAGAAATATTCTAGGAGAGAAGTGTTACTTAGTAGTGTTCTACTAACCTCAATAAGAGTTTTATTCTTTCTTTCAGCAATACCATTTTGATGGGGAGTTCTAGGTGAGGAGAACTCTTGATGAATCTCTAGTTCTTCACAAAACCTTATCATGCATTCAGACTAAAATTCAGTCCCATGGTCACTTCTGATTTTGACCACTGAATTGTTAAGTTCATTCTTATTTTGCCTAACAAAATTTTGGAAGACAGTATGGGTTTCAGATTTCTGCCTCAGGAAGAAAACCCATGTAAATCTAGAATAGTCATCCACAACCACAAATGTATAGACTTTCCTACTTAGACTATGAACTGGCATAGGACCAAATAGATCCATATGTAGGAGGTACAAACACCTCACTGAGTCTTTGGTATCAAGACTGTGGAAGGAAGTTTTTCTCTATTTTCCTTTTTGACAAGCTGAACATACACCCTCCTTGATGCACTTGACCTGAAGACCATTCCTCACTAACACTTTAGTGAAGAGTTTACCTATAGTCTTGTAGTTAAGGTGAGCAAGTCTCTTGTGTCATTTGACACAATGAGAAGCTTTCTCATCTGCAACTAAGCGAACAGGAGAATCTTCATTCTCACACACAAAATTTAGACAATAAACATTTCCTTTTCTATAACCTGACAAGATGACCTCTTGATCACTTGTCTTTCTAATATGACACTAATTCTTAATAAAGGAAGTATCATAATCAAGTTCACTTAGTTAGCTTATGCTTATTAGGTTATGTTTCAGACCTTTCATATAAGCAACTTGGGTGATAGTGATAGAGCTATTGGAAATGTTACCAAACCCTTTTATGATTCCCTTTTCAGATCCACCAAAGATCACTTTGGGTCCATTTTCTATGGGAGAGTAATCCTTCAGCATCCTTCTTGTTCCAGTCATGTGCCTGGAACATCCACTATCCAAGTACCATATTGGGGTATGACCACTTGGACTCACCTGCATCAAATAAAATTACTTAACCTTAGAATCTCAATAATTATTGGGTTCTAGGTTCAAGTTAGACTGAAACATGACATGCTTGCCTGCAGCCTTCCTGGCAGGTAAGCTGGCATTTTTCCTGACATTAGTGTTGTGCCAACAATCAATGACATAATGACCTACTTTGCCACAACACCAACACTCATATATGTGTATCTTCTTTTAAATACAGCCTTAACAGTATTGCTGTCAGCAGTACTTTTATTGAGTGTTGGGGCTGATGCATCAAACACTGATGATTCATGAAGAACATGTTGTGTTTGTTCATAGGCTGCCGTATTGGCAATTGCACCCTTGTCATTCTGAACACCAAGCTTACAATGACCATGTGTAATGTCATGGTCATACCTGTTAGTAGGCTGCATCACTTTCCTGAAAGAAATAGGGGGTTTGGAGGCTAGTGGCTGAACTGGAGCTTTGCCTTTTCTTTTGGAATTAGCTACCCTAGTTTTTCCCTTGAAGCCTAATCCTGTCTTAACCTTTTGGAGGATGAAGTCATCAATTAAGGGTAAGACTGATTTTGGCTTTGAGAATTTAGCCACAAGATCCTTCTCTCTTTGAAGTCTGACTTCCAGACTCTTGATTTGATCATTTTTGAAGGTAATTGTACCCATCTGAATAACAGTTATATTTTTAAGTTTGGCAACTTTATTCATCTTCAAATCCAGCATTTTTGTTGAATTTGATGCACCCAATTGAAGAGATGCAATTTACTTAGCCTGTTTCTTGTTAAGGATTTTGCTTCTCTTAAGAGCTTGCAACAAATCACCATACTCATCAATTAGTTGATGAACATCCCCTTCAGATTCAGAACCATCCCCATCGCTTGATGTAGATGCTTCTGATTATGATCCAGTGTAATAATCAGAAACTGAAGATAGGTTATTTAACTTACTGGGACCAGGCTGATCCTGCACTGATCTTCCTCAGTCAAAGCCATCAACCCTCTGCAATGATGATCTTCAATCCCATTTATAGAGTCCAGCATTTGCAAGAATTCTGTCTCTTCTGAATCCTCTTCAGTTATGAACAGTCCAATATATGCTTCAGCTTCAGCCTCTTCTCCTGAATCTGATGATGAGGAGTCAGTTCAGCTTTTCTGCTTCTTTGCAACAAAGGATCTCTCCTTCTTGCCCATATTTTGATGTTTCTTCTTGTCATTAGATTCCTTTCTTTTATCAGGGCAGTCAGCAACAACATGTCCAGACCTGTTGCAATAATAGCAAACAATCTTAGAAGAAGTTAATTTGCTAGGTTTAGTGTCATACCTGTCCTTTTTAGAAGATTTCTTTTTTTGGTAATAGTCATCCTTGGACTGTGAGGAGGATGACTTGGTTCTCCACTGTTTTTTCTTCAAGAATCTTTGGAATTGCCTTGTGAAGGCAGCAAAGTCTTCATCAGAAATAGGGCTGTCTGATGTGTTGTTGTCAGAATTATCTGAGTTAACTTCAGCAGCTTTCCTAGAAGGATATGGAGATTTCCTCCTATCCTTCTTTGGTGCTTCAACCTTGAAGGCCATAGATTTTTCTTTGTACTCAGACCTATTGCTTTTCTCCTCCTCCTTTTTAGCCATAAGCTGCACCTCATATGATATTAGTTTTCCAAATAGAGTTGGAGGAGAGGTGTCTGCAAGTCTGGCCACTTCCCTAATAGCATATATCTTGATATCTCAGTCCTTGGTTAGAGATCTGAGAAACTTATCATTGAGCTCATATGTGTTAAAGACTCTTCCATATGCATTAGTTCATTAACTATTCTGAAAAACTTCTTGTAGCACTCAGTTATGCTGTCTGTTTTGGTTTGTCTAAAGTTTTCATATTCTTGATTTAGCATAGAATTTCTGTCCTCTCTTACTTCTTCTGATCCCTCCATGTAGACAATTAAAGTGTTCCACATCTCCTTGGAGGTTTTGCAGTGAACTAAGTTTTGGAAGGTTGAGTCATCTATAGCACTAACTATTATATTCTGTGCTCTCTTATCCATAGTGGCTAAGATGATCTCATCATTTGTCATTTCAGAGTAGCTTTTTGGAGTCCTGAGGTTGGCATCAAGAACTGAGATGTTCATAGGAATGAATGGCCTTTCTTTGACTGTGATGTAGATTCTTGGGTCAGAAGCTTCCATGAACAATCTGACTCTCTCTTTCCATATGCCAAAAATTTTCTTTCTACAGATAGGTAGCTTCATGGATCCAAATTCCTTGGTGAGTTTCACCTAAACTCATTTTGATTATAACTGATAACTGCCTTATAGATCAACTCAGACTGTTAAGTCTATTCTTCAGCAACCTCCCCCTGATACCACTTGAAAGAATTGGTTTCAAGATTATCCTAAACACCTAGAGGGGGTGAATAGGTTCAATTCTTTTTTATTAAGGTAGACAATATAGTTTACTGTTAGACAACTTATGCAGCAATTATCACAACACAGTTTAAAAACAAACACAACCAACACAGAATGCAAACAGATTTATAGTGGTTACCCAAGAGATGGGTACATCCACTTTCCCCCTTCGCCTATCTAGCAGTATACTAGATTCGGCCTAACTACCTTCTTTATTCTCAGATCCTCAGATCTTACAACTCAGAACCCTGAAAAGTTCCTATAATTCACACTTCGCCAAGTGCTACAACTCAGATTCTTCCAGAGAACACTACCTCAGAGTGAGTCCACACTCCTACAACTCAGGCAATTAAACCCTACCTCAGCCTTTTCCCAGGCCTACAGCTCAGAGAAATTAATCCCCTACCTCAGGCACTCAGCCCTACCTCAGCCTTTATAAACTTAGGCTTACAACTCAGAGAGATAACTCTCTTACACTCAGATCTATATAAGATCCTATAAAGTAAATTGATTATAAAAAAAAATAAATCCTTCACCCAAGTAGAGAGAGAAAGGGTTGAAGGTTTCTTGATCAGTTATTGATAGATCTGACAGCTTTAGATTCAACCTGTCTTAGCTTCTTCAAAGCTTCTTGAATCTGAACAAAGTAAGGTTGATCTTATTGTGAAGTTGGAGATGAACCTCAATCCAGCTTCCTTCTTCTATTCAGATGCAGCTTTGAATTCTTCTTGCAGACTTGTTCAGGATCAGGCAGAGACTTGTTGATTTCTGGATAAAGACTTCTCTTCTTCTTTGTTAGTTAGTTTCTTATTGATGATAAAACATGTCTTTATATAGACTCCATCCGAGGTTACCGGCTGAACCGGTTCATAACGGCCTTCTGACAGATGCAACAACCTTGTTAGTTATGACAACTGTCAAGTCTTCAGTCTTGACACCTGATGTCTCATTGTACTTTGTCTTAGCAAAAACGTTTCGAGACAAAACTTCAAATGTGTAGACACAAATAGACCATGTGTCGACAAAATTCTTGATGATGTCGACACAGCTCACATAATGTCGACTCAGCCCTTCTTTATCTTCTCAACACAGCTTCTGTGGAATGTGTCGACACAAGTCCTGTGTGTCGACACAATAGCATCTAGTCTCAACATAGTTGGTGTTTGACAGAATCCTGGTGTGTGTCGACACAAGTCCTGTGTGTCGACACAGTTGTTGTCGACTGAATATCTGTGTGTCGACACAAGTCTTGTGTGTTGACACAATCTGCTTCTGGTCTCGACATAGTTGGTGTCGATAGAATTCTTGAGTGTGTCGACACAAGTCCTGTGTGTCGACACACTTGTTGTCGACAGAATTTTTATGTGTCGACACAAGTCCTGTGTGTAGACACAATCTGGCTTCTGGTGTCGACACATCTCCTTCTCAAGTGTCGACACTTGTACTTAGAAAATTTTCTGAATTTCCTTAACCTGCACATCAAAACTCAACAATCCATCAAATACATAATGATGTATATTATTGAGTTAGGTGAGGCTTCTCCAAATCAGGTACACAGTTTCCAATGTACCCAACACTTACAATAAAATTTACAAGGCATCCTTGTGGTCTAAATTGTTTACTGAAGAAATTTCATAAATTTTCAATACACGGTTTATTTTGAAAAAAATTATTTCTCTAGTCAATAATTCCTAGAATTAGAAAGAAGGTACTAGAATTCTTCATCCAAAAATTACAATAAAATTTGCAAATATAAATAACAACAATATAAGCCGTTTACCCAAGTTTCATGACCATTCAACACTGTATAAACATGTATTTTGCTCTTGATAGGAAAGTTCTTATTCTAGTTAATAAGTGATTTGTGGGGGAGAATTACTCATAAAACTCTAATTAAATTATCCAATGTGTTTCTCTACCCAATGAATCTATCTACAAAGTCTTGAGCCAAGACTTGGAGATGTGACCCTATTTCCTTCATTAACCCTAATAGGCAACCCTAATGTTTGAACTAGGGTTTCATGATATTCCAACCCTAAATACTTCTAAAACTATTCCAAGGGATGCTTCAAGTGATAATATGTCATGGGCCATGGTTTTACCTTGTTTAGTTGAAGGGTTGATCACTCAACCACTTTAAGTGCACTATTGAAGAACTAGGCCTATTACCTTTAATTGGACAACTTTACTCACCAAGATACCCCATCAAATCAACTCCAAATGGGCTGATAATTTTTTCATAGGCATATGATGACCCCTATGGTCATCTTCCAGATTTTTCGTGGATCCAAAGTCAGACCTAATTTTCACCATATGCATGAATTATTAAATTATTATAAAAACTATAGAAAAATCATCTCCAAAAATTCTAATTTTTGATATGTTGAGGGTCATGGATAGACCAGGCTATGGTCTAATTTTCAGGCTATTTGACTGAGTGGGCCACAGGGGGCACTCATTTTAATTCCTGGTTAGCCTTTGGACACCTTACACCAAAAAGTGTGCTGAGGGAGATCTAGTGGTCCAAATGGGTTGATTCAAATTTTGTATTAAACTAGACACCAAGTTTCGATATATTTATAGAAAATGCCTCTAACTATTTTTAATAATTAAATCAATGTGATTGATAAAATGTGATAAAATGAAATAATACATGTATATATTAAATCTCGGCCTGTGCTTATCGATCAAGCCTGATCCAATGGCCACGGGTCATCGTCCCCGATGAGCCAAGGGCTGAGATCAAAGCTTCCTGGAGCTTTTCAAACTCCAATTTCCGGCCACCCGGTCACCTCCCTGGTCGATCACTGCCACCACCTTCATTAAGGTGGTGGTTATCGCCTGACGGTGGCACGACCGCCGATGGGGCCGTTTCCGGCGAACCCGAGGGGTTGAGTTTTCATGAAATTTTGTCATTTTCTCCTCACTGACCGGGCTCGATTGAGCTCGATTTCTCCACCTAAAGATCTACAGATCTAGCACAAAGGAGAAGGAAGAGGACTATACGTGCAGGCGGGCTTGACGATGAGTGTGGTGGTGGTGTGCCATGGACGACGACCCCAAGCTTTTTCCTGGCCGAATTCTCAGTTCTCCACCTAAACCCGTGTTGTAAAGATTCATTTTGATTTTTTGGGAGCTTTTAAGACTGATGGAGGGGTGTTTTTGGGGAGTGGGAGAGACAATCCTTGAATGACCATTAATGGCCATGAAAGAGGTGTTTGGCCATGGTGTATTGGTGCCCTCTCCTATGCTGGGCTGGCTGAAATTGATGTCAAACTCCTCCCAAAGGTCAGGGGAGATGAATGGAGGCTTAGGGAAGGAGAATAGGGAGGCCTCTTTGCATTCTCCATTATTCCTCCCTCTTTCTCTCTCCTCCTTTAAATGAAATCTCCACTTTTTATCTCCTAGTCACCACCGACTGAATTTGAGTAGCTCTTTAGGTAATTTTCACTTGTTGTAGCTAGTGGCCATCAAATTGGTCCTAACCCAATTGGATTGAAGTTAGGCTTATCGTTCCTCCCTATTTAAGCTCGATTTGACCAAGGTTGACTTGGGGGTGTTGACTTGGTCAAATGAGTGGGTTGACTGGTCAACTAAGTGTCTTAAGTCTCTTGCAAGCTCCCAAGTCCATTTGTGTCTTTGGGGCACTCAATTTTGGTCAAATTAGGGCTATTTGACCTAACCAGGGTTAGGGTTGATCCTAGTTAACTTGACCCCTTAGGATGACCCCAAATGGGTTGTATGAGCTCTAAAGGGTCCATATAAGATTGAGAGTGGTATGGTGGGGTCAAGTAGTCATGTTGGGAGCCAAAAGCTAAACCCTAGCTTAGGTGTCAAAAAATTACTATTTGTAGACCAAGGTGCTTTCACATGTTTACATAGGCACCCATGATCCTCTTGGTCTTCTTAGAACTTTGTCATGACCTAGTCATGACAAAAAACTTTCTGGGGGTCTGGTTGTTTGTGGGATGTTACAGTCAAGCCAAAGTGGTGTCCTAATTAGGTTGTTCTAACTCATTGTTTAATTGGACTATTTTATGTGACATTTTACACATGGGCACACCATTTCTTCTGCTGCATAGTTTGTCCGCAAAAAAATGCTCGAGCAGGGTGGCCTAGTGTTGTGGACTTCTTTCTCATATGATCGTTTGTTAAGTGATACCTGTTTGTAAGACCACTCCCCCTTACCAAGGAGTTTTACCCGATCTTATGCCCAGAACCGCCGCCTTACAGTGACACTAACACATGAGCTAGTCAACACCGTAAGAAGCCGATCCTGCCGGCTAGTACGATCATTAAGATGTCAGCCAATTTGAGATTAGAAGTAATATAAGCAATAGTATATCAAGTCTACATCACAAAAATAACATCATATATATATATATAATGAAAGGATATAGTCCACAATGAGTACAAAAATAAGAGAAAGAGCTTATGCCCGGTACATTCTAAATATAACAAATCTCTCTCTCTCTCGCACACTCTAAGAGGAAGTAAAAATTGGAACATCTGACATCACCTGACGCTAAACTGTAGTAATAGTATACGACATCTGCTCCTCAAGTCCTACCACCTCGTCTTGCTGGTCGTGCTGGTGCTCTAGTGCCTCTTTCTACTATGGTCATAACAGACCGTTAGTCATAAATACTAAGCCATTTTGTCCTCGTCTCGCCCCCGCTACTCCTAGGCACCGTGCGGGAGGACAAAAGCGGAGGAAAACAAAGTAGTATCAAAGTAGTCGGTGACATGGGTCTATTCTATCATGTAAATAAGCTATCTAGCAGTTATATATAGTATAAGTAGGGTAAGTAAAGAAAGGACAGTAGTACTGAAAAGAAGTGCAGCAAAGTAAAGCATTGAGCAGAAAAGAAACTAACTACAGCTATACTATCATCATAGGAGTATCTTAACTTATATGAATGCTCATGCAAACTTATAAGTTAAGGTTTGAAGAATTATAACTTATCATATAAAAGAGCTCATACTAATTTATATGATAAGGGTCTGCAATATGAATGTCCTAAGTATGTATGTATACTATGATGAATTATGCAGGTTATGATTCATACAAGTGTAACTCACAAACACACCTCTGTGATCATAGAACTTTAGTTCCCACTTTTTGGAGTTAGTTGAACTCTCTGGTACCACCGTTGTGGCTAAAGCAACAGTGGAGAGAGGGTCTCCACTTCCTAAGTGAGTATGCACACTACCAGGCCTAGACACTTCGTACACCTTTGTACATGTCCTAGGTGCACTCTAGAGTCTCTGCGTACTAATTTGCTGGACATCCCAACAGTATTTTTGGTTGAGTGTGCATTTTTGGTTATCGTCCTGCAGACTGTAGTATAAAATAACCCACTGGCCCCTCAAACCCTCACACCTCACCAAAGTCATCGTACTGCTATCGGTGTGACGACTGGCCCACTATCGCATGACTTGCCATTAATATGTTCTATGCACAGGCAAGTTATTTCAAACCCGAGCCTCCATCTTGCAGGACCAACCCATCTTGATTTAAACCTTTCGAGCCTCCAGCTCGCAGGACTAAACCTATCCTGTGTCAAACACCCGAGCCTCCAGCTCGTAGGATTAACCCGTCCCGATATCAAACATCTGAGCCTCCATCTCGTAGGAATAAACCCGTCCTGTATCCCTCCAACCCTACATGGGTGAGTTTTCCACATTGTTCCCTTAACCTATTAGACTACTCTTGTCTAATTTTGTTATACGTAACAATTTAGGGTTAATCTTGGACTTCTCGAGGTCATACATGGTGAAGGGCTCACTGCGGTACTAGGGAATACGATGGGCTGAAGCCCAAATCCCCCTTTCCAGGACACTTATATTTTTTAGTATATACTCATTATTAATATCCAAGTTTCGTTGTCACTCTTGGGTAAACCTAATGGCTTAAGGTACTTACTGGGAGAACGACGATCTTTCGCCAGACCCCGCCCTAGTTTTTCTCTTTGGTGACTTGCACTCCAACATTCGATACTAAGTAGTGATCTACTTATGATCTTGACCAGGGTTTCAAACTTCCTAATGCATCTCTCAATTTAACCATGTCTCATCATCCTATGTACCCTAATGCTACATGTCACTTTTACTAAACGCAACCCATAACCTAATTCTAACTCATATGAGGTGAATTCTGATTCCTTAGGCCAATGACCTCCAAATTTTTATCATGGGTTTATCATGTGGATATTATTGATCATTCAGAATTCCATAATTTTTCTTGCTATTTTGGACAATAATTAAAATTATTTATTTATGTGACCTGGGTCACATTGTATATGAACTACTATAACCAGAGGTCTTTTATGTCTAATTAGTTTATCACGAGTTCATTTAGGTTAAAAAGTTCTGTACACCAAATATCCTAATTTTTCAAGATGATTTGCCTCATCTTTTCTATTTATGATTAAAATCTCAATATCTCTCTTTTTCAAATGAAGTATTATAAATAGTCAACTAAAAATTCAAGGAAAGTTCCTAGTCGTTAATATTGTCAAAATAATACTTAAAACATAATCTCATAGTTATATTCAGTTGTTTGACCTATGTTATCAATAAATCAAAGTATTTACAAAAAATGCCACTATCAAAGCAAGTACCATAGATAATCATCCAAAAATTCTAATAAAATTTACAGAGGTTCACAATACTGAAATAAGGGACTAAAAATATTCTAATATTTTTCCAAGTATTATTAAGCATGTTTTTAATCACAATCACACAAGGGAAAAATCATAATTATACTATTTGCACAAGAAATAATTCTCAAATACTCACAAAATTTTTCCAGTGAAATAAAAGGATATTTTAGGTCTTGTGCCAACAAATTAGAATTTTCTAAATTCAATAGCCCTAATTTTTGTTTTAGACACCAAAGTGTGCTAGTTTTGAAATAAATCTAACTTATTGGATTTTTGATCCCAAAAATCCCAATTTTCCTATGAAAGGAGTATTCCACCTCCATTAACCTCTGTCCAAAATTTCATGTACATGCATTTAGTCAAATGTTCTAAAATCCCATTTTACCCATTTTTCTATTAGCACACCATATTCATGTATGCATTCTCCATGCATGTTGGATCCCCTAACATGCAGAGGTCCAAATGACTCCAAATTTTTACCAAGGCCTTAAAATGACCTTAGAGCCATGCCACACAAATTTAGGGGCATTTGAGATTGGAAATCTCCCTAAATTCCATTTATTTAATAAATCAAATTTCTACTAAAACAATAGAAACATATCATCCAAAAATTCTGATTTTTAGACATAGTCTAAGTCTAGTCTACGCACATGCATGAACTAAATTTCACAGTATTTGGACATATAGTTTAGCTTAGGTACTCATTTGAAATTCTGCTCTAGCCTAGGATCAATCCTAGGAGAATGGCCCTAGAAGGAGCTACAGTGCTCCAAATTGCATGTTTAGGGTGTCAAATTACATTTAAGACCTAAATCTATAATTTTTATGTTGGTGATAATTTATGAATTGGCATCTAAGGGGTCTAGATTTAGCATGCATATCACTGCAATATATGTGACAAAAATATATAAAATAAAACGATACTATAGTTTATTACATTTAAAACTGACTGCATCCATGCATCTTTCCCGATGAGCCAACGACTCAGATCTATCCCGCCTATAGCTCATCGATTTCATAATTTCGGCCAGCTGAGCCATCTCCATCGCCGACTATTATCACAACTACCTCTGTTGAGGTTGTGGCTAGCGTTTCCCGGCGATGTGGCCGCCGGAGGCAGCTCCTCCGGCGAACCCGAGCAGGAAGTAAAACTCAGAAAAATCACACTTTTCTCACCTGCCATCAGGCTCAATTGAGCCAGATATCTCTCCTAGTGGATCTAGAAACTAGCATAGTGTGAGGGGAGGAGAAACAGCCCCTTAATCGTGCTTTACGACGGGTTTGGTGGTTGTGTGCCATGGACGACAATTGCTCCGGCGATCTAGCTCCAAATCCCATTTCTCTAGCTAAAGCTTTGCTCCATGACCCAATTTCCACTCCTCTTGATGCTATAATGGTGATGGTGAGGTCAAATGAGGTTGGGGTTGGCTGGTTGTGGAGTTTTGAACTAGGGGTGGTCGACCATGGATTTTGTTGCTCCTCCTTCCTGCCATGTGTCCACCACCCCCTAAATTTTGATATAAATGAGTTGGGGAGCTCATTCAGGTGCTTGGGTAGAGAGGAGGAGGGCCACATGGCCTTCATTCCCATTTTCTTCCTTTTCTCTCTCCTATACTTAGCAAAATTTCTAAACTACCCCCATGCATGACACTACCATCCAAAACTAGAGGGTAGGGACTGTAATTAGGCACTTGGAGTATGGACATGTTCGGCGATGGGAGGCTTTCGCATTCCATCCTCTTTGTTAAGGCTCCCCGGTAGTACCCCAAGTTTTGGCTCATCCGATCTCGCATAACTTCAAGCTCCCAAACATCAAGACATTCGATAGGACGGATAATCCGCTGGAACATATTAACCATTTCACTACCGTCATGAGAGTCTACAATGCTCCAGATCAGCTACTCTACCGAGTTTTCAAGCAACGTTGAAAGGACAAGCTCGTACTTGGTTTCATTCCTTGGAATAAGGGGCCATAAATAACTTTGTGGGATTGCCGTGACAATTCGTTGACCAGTTTGTCACCAACTGTAGAATCGTTCGAGATCCCTCACATCTGCAAGGGATTCAGCAAAATGAAGGGGAGTCCCTGAAGGACTTTTTCCGCTAATTTATTGTTGAAGTGCGACAAATTTCAGAAGTTTACCCTGAGCTTTTGAGGGGTGTTTTCCATGGAGGTCTCCATTTAAGTGGCTTCTATTCAACATTTATGAGGGACACTGTCCCTAGTTATCCGGATCTCATGCATTGAGTAGAGGCACATATATCTACTGATGAAGCTATCGAGGCGCATCACCAAGAGTTTGAAGGTGGTTAGAAGAGAAGAACGGATCAGTAGCAGACCCCCAAGGTCATGGCTCAATGTTACACCCCAATTTTATAAAGGCAGGCAATAGCTTCTGGAAGCTATCGCCCGACGATAGCAACTTTCACGTAGTGATAACTCCGGTGTTAGCTGAGGGATTAAGCAAGGAGAGGCCTCGGGAAGTTATCACCCGTCGATAGTGTTATCGGTGGCGGTAGCAGGGCTAATTATATTGGCAAAAGCCTCAGATTGTTACCTCGCGGCGGTAGAAGGTATCGCATGGAGATTGCATCAGAGGTTGTGTCGAAACTGACGCCAGTTACTGTGTGGCGTTTGTACCTATCACGCGACGATAATGAGTTTCATAACTGCGTGTCCGCATATTAGCCTGTGATTGAAGGATGAGGGTGGTTACACTCGAAACGAGGCGATACCGTGCGGCGGTAGCTAGTTGCCGCACTGCGGTAACCCGATTTATATGGCTGGTTTGGTTGTTTCCTCCTCATTATTCTGGAGTCGGAGTGTTGACATGGATTTCTGAAGGAGGTGCAGCTGCGTCGTAAGAGGGAGTTTACGCCGTCATTCTAGATTCGAACCTCGGATCCGCAAGGCGAGTTCGGATCTACGGAGACAAGGTCAGAGCAGTCGGTTTCAACCGTCTAGATTTCTCCCATGGTGCCAAAGCGTACTTCAAGTGTAACGATCCTCTTCCTTGGACATGTGAAGTCCTTCATTTTGGAATTTTAGGGTAGACACTCCACAAACACGTGGATGTGGTTCTCCCGACGGGTAGATCTGTGTATCCTCATTGTATTTCATTTAGATCCGGAAGCGCAGTACAGAATATGCATGTTATGTGAAGCCCATCCGGACGGGTTGGTCTGGATTGGTGGTGTTTATATGTTTGTATGCCGGAAAAGACTCTGTGGTAATCACTAGATTTTGGAGTTATGGGGTGTGCAGATGGCTGCAGTGAGAGTACTGGAGGTGTTCTCTAGGAAAACACTCAGTAAAGGGAAGAAACGATAGTCTGTCCCTTACTGCGTGACGGTAGTACTACCGTCTGCGGTAGCTCCCAGGGAGCACTGTATGGTCGTGAAGCCTATCTCATGGAGACCTAAGGGTTACAGATGTGAGGCCTATCTCATGGAGACCCGGGGGCCATATGTTAGAGCATGAGAATAATTTGCTCGGCTATGGTGGCCGTGAGTGCCAACCTTGAGCATAACATGATTGTGCGTGTTGTGAATGGGAAAGGGATGGCTGACCCGCATCATGGCTTGTGAGCCTACCGATTTGAGCAACGGGATGTGGCTAACCTGTACCCACTCAATAGCGTTCGACTTGGAGTGATTCAGTGGCATGTATCCGATAGGGAGCTCCTTGACTTTGTCATAGTATAACGAGAGACACTTTGGCTTAGGCCCTGGGAAGTCTTTTAAATGCTCAATGATGTCGTCATGCGGACGCTAGTGGGGCCTGAAGTTTCGGCAAACCAATAATGTGCCCTGAGTGCACGAGGCATGTGGTCGGCAGTGCCAACATCTGTGTCGAATGATTCTTAGTCTGCATGTTCTAGTTGCCATGTTTTGTTTATGCTAATGCCTGCAGGGAAGGATTACCGCCACCCAGAGTAAGGGGTGGGGTCGTTATAATTTGGTCAGCTAATGCTGACAGTTGCTTTTGTTTTCCACCGATGCGGTGGGATGTTGATTGCAGGTGTGGAGGAGCCAAGTGGTAAATAGCTGGCCGGAGCCCAGGATAGCTAAGCCGACCCTCAAAGGCCAAAGCAAATATCTAGCATTTACTTTAACGTTCATGTGTGGCTGGCTTTCGTGCCGATGTTTGGAAGACATTAACTTGTGAGAAAAACTTGTAAGGCCTTAAGGCCATGGTTAAGACTTTTGTGTATTATTTGTACTCATTCCTATTTTGTGGTTTAGTGGACTTTCATGTTTCTGTGGGTTCTTTTTGTATATAACCTTTATTCACTTCCTCTAGATTGTACTCTGTGTTAGGATACGTTTGGATGATGGTTTCCATTTAGTAACTCGTCGGTCTGTCTGTGGTATATAGCGTAGGGCCCCGACCGGACCTACTGTTATATGCTATGCGATGGATAGGGGTGTTACAAGTTGGTATCAGAGTGAGGTGTCGGTCTTTCTTATTCGAATTCGTGGGCGAATTCTTTTAAGGGGTGGTGAGCACTTGTATGTGTGTCACCGTTATAACATAAAAGAACACATGAATGTCCACTTAGGAAGGAAAACACATATGTTTGAGGACCCTGAGTGTTCTAATGATTGCATTTCGGTAATCTGTTTGTCGCCTAATTGAGGGTTTTTACAATTATAGATGACTAGGAGCGGTGCGGAGCAGTCGCAACAACAGCACTCCGCAGAGAGTGGTGCACCTAACGACGTGCTTGCGACCCCTCCTACGAAAACCATTCTGGTAGCGGAAGCATTGTTTGTTATGATCAATGCACAACTGGGAAGGCAAGTACAACCTCCTATTCCTAGTCTAGGTCATGTACCGCCTGGTGTAGCAGAACTTATGTTGGCGGATCAAGGGGCGGCAGAGCCCGTGGTGCAGATGAGAGCGACAGAGAAGTAGTTGAAGCATGTGATGAGCTTTCATCCACCAGCATTCACGGGGGCTGGAACCCCGACACAAGCTGAGGACTGGCTCTCTAAGGTTAAGGGGTCATGACATCTACGGAAACAGAGGAGTGGCAGAAAGTTACAATAGCCACTTTCCTTCTAGACCGCAAAGTAAGACTCTGGTGGGATGAGTTAGAGCTGTATCATTTGGCGTGGAGACAACTCATAGACATCTCGACAGAGGAGTTCACGAGATTATTTCTGGCGCGGTTCATTCCAACAGCGCAGAAAATAGCCATGGAGAATCAGAGCCAAAGGGTGACTTTAGATGTGAGGAGTATGGATGACTACCTCCATGAGTTCATAAGGTTGGGACATTATGTTGGCTCCACTTTTAATGATGAGGAGTGCAAGAACAATCGGTTCTACGAGGGACTACGTGACAATCTGAGGTTACTTCTCTCAGGTCCTATGACACAGGGTTTTCTGGTGTTGGTCAATATGGCCCGATACCTGGAGCAGGATCTGAAAAGTGTCCATGGTAAGAAAGATCTAGTAGTGAAGTGCCCGGAGTTAAAGGTACCAAGACCTCAGAAGCCTGGGTACCATAGGTGGAACAAGAAGGCCAGGCCTTCCAGACCGGCTTCTTCGTCGATTACTTCTGGAGTGTCGACGGGGCGTGGGGGCCCAATTCACTATTTTACTTGTGGCAAGCTGTGTCATATAGCCCTTGAATATTAGAGCGGTAAATCAGAGAAAAAGGCACGAGCAACGTATGCTGAAAAAGGGAAGGCGGTAGAGTCAACCACATCTCATCAGGCTCCGGCCCATCCGAGAGTCTACAACCTTGGTTAGCATGAGGCTATTAAGCAAGACGACGTGATGACAGGTATGAGTTAGATTTTAGTCGTAATACTTTTCATACCTTACACCTTATGCATTTGTTGTATGACTGTTTGTTTTAGGATTCGTTGTAATTATGGACTTTCCGGCTCGAGCATTGTTCGATACAAGAGCTTCACATTCCTTTATATCTGATGGCTTCGTGTCACATATCAGAGTACCTACTTCAGTGGCTAAGGATAGGTTGGATGTGCTGCTATCGAACAGGTGTTCGATGCGCGCAGAAAGAGTCTGTTGCGTGAAAGTGGAGATAGGAAGTCAAGCCTTTGACTTGGAAGCGTCGCTACTACTGATAGTAGAGTTTGACGTAATCTTTGGCATGGATTGGCTCTCGGAGCAACGTGCATTTATTGATTATAGTTTAAAGACTGTCAAGCTGGGATAGAATACAAGACAAGAAACTACCTTCTCTGGTATGAAGGGGTCGAGTAAGACAATGATATCTGCTCTTCAAGTTGTAAAAGTTGTGCATGAGGGTGCGAAGTTATTTTTCACTCTCTTAGAGGCTAAGAAACCCAAGCCTGGACTAGTCAGTATTTCAATGGTGTCAGAATTTGTCGACGTGTTCCCTGAAGATCTCCCTGGAGATCCACCTCAGAGATTGATCGATTTCACCATTGAGTTGGTGTCAGGTGCCAAAATAGTGTCGTCGTCTTTGTACCATTTAACACCAAGGGAAATGGCAGAGTTGAAAGAGCAGCTTCAAGAATTGATAGAGCAAGGGTATGTGCATCCGAGTTCGTCACCTTGGAGTGCCCCGGTCCTCTTCGTGAAGAAGTAGGACAGAAGTCTGCAGCTCTGTATTGACTATCCGGAGTTGAATAATTTAACTGAGAAGAACAAGTACCCGATCCCGAGGATCGATGATCTTTTCGACCAGCTAGTCGGGTCGACGGTGAATCAGAAGCTGGATTTGAAGTCTGGTTACTATCATCTAAGAATCAGGGAAAGTGATATTCCCAAGACATCGTTCGGTACACATTATGGGCATTACGAGTTCACAGTCATGCCTTTTGGGCTGACAAATGTGTCATCCATGTTTATGGACTTGATGAACCAGACATTCAAGGAATATTTGGATCGGTTCGTAATATTGTTTATTGATAATATCCTGGTGTATTCCTAGTCCGAGTTTGATCACGCGGAGCATCTACAGATTGTTATGGAGACCCTGAGAAGCAGTCAGTTGTATGCCAAGTTCTCCAAGTGTGAGTTCAGCCTTTTTTGGCAACATTCCACGGTCATATCGTAAGTGGTGAAGGAATCACGATAGATCCAGCAAAGACTGTTGCGATACGAGAGTGGCCGGTGTGTTGGGTCCATTGATCCCAATGGCCCTGATTTGATGATGTCAAACAGGTCAATGAGATTGATATAGTTGTATTTGATGTGTGGGTAAGTTCATGAGTGCAGGACAGTCCTTGTGATAATGATTGGACAAGTGGACTCAAGAAAGATGCTGGATAGGTACAAAATTTGCCTAAGTCCATGGGTGTTGAGTGGAGCAAGCTCAGTCAACGCCAGCTGCATACAGAAAGATAGTTGGACAGAAGAATTTCAATGTCCAAAGGCGTTGAGTGGAGCAAGCTCTCTCAATGCCAGAGGTAAGGAATTTGTTGGCATGCTAAGAAAATATGCTAAGTCCACAGGCATTGAGTGAAGTTAACTAACTCAACGCCATATAGTAAAAGGCTGTGAGTCAGGCTAATGCTGTAATAGTCTAAGTAAAAATGAGCTGAAAAGTGGCTAAGTCCACGTGCGTTGAGTGCAGCTCACTCACTCAACGTCATAACATCATAATCGTTGAGTATAGCTCAGTCTGTCAACGCCACGGGAAAACTGTGAATATTTACTAAGTCCACAGGCGTTGATTCAGGCAAGCTCACTCAATGCCATGTGATATTGCGTTGACTAATTCTCAAAGGAAGTGTTCTTCTTGACACAAAAATTTTGCTAAGTCCAAATGCGTTGATTGTTATTACTTTCATCGAGCTGAGCTCTGAGTTCGTCGAACTAAGCTTTCATTTTTCGTCGAGCTGAGCTCTAAGTACGCCGAACTGAGCTTTCACTTTTTGTCGAGCTTAGCTCTGAGTTTGTTGAACTGAGTTCTAAGTTCGTCGAACTCGAACTAAGTTCTGAGTTTTTCGAGCTGAGCTCTCAACGCCATAAGGCAGAAAATATTCCTAAGTGATATGTAGTTGAGTGAAACTTACTCACTGAATACCAAGAGCCAGATAAATTGGCTAAGGCAGAAAGCGTTGAGTGGACTCAACTCAATCAACGCCAAGGAGATGACAGTGTTGAACACACTCAAAGCTCTCAATGCCATATGACAGAAAATTTTTCTAAGTGTTTTGGCGTTGAGTGAAGCTTACTCACTCAATGACTAATGACTGAAATATTATTCCAAGTGTTTTGACATTGAGTGAAAATAATTCACTCAACTCCTAATGCCAGAAAACTTTTACAAGTGTTTTGGTGTTGAGTGAAGGTTGCTCACTCAACGCCTACTGGCTGCGATATTTTTCTAAGTGTTTTGGCGTTGAGTGGTGCTTACTCACTCAACGCCTAGTGACAGAATATTTGTCTAACTCTTTTGGCGCTGAGTGATGGTCATTCACTCAACGCCTACGCTACTGATGCTTGATTTTGTCTAAGTCTACAGATAGTGAAGTCAGTAAAGTCAACAAAGTCAACACAAGTTCAAAATACTACAGGAATGCCATAGAATTGCGTTAATGGTGCCGCGGCCAGCTAGTTGCCCTTTTGGGGAAACAGAAATAAATTTTTCAACATTAATGGCGGGGCCCACACACGAAATATAATCGTTGATCAGCGTGATATAAAAAAGGATAGATTGGCTGATTCAACAGAGAAAAAAAGGCGTAATCAATCAAAAAAATTTGAGAAGCAATTAGGGTTTTCTGTATTTGCAATCTTGCAACTAGACGACGTCTTCTTCCTCGCTTTCTTGCAGAGCCATAAGAACATGTTCAGATCAGTGAACCTAAACGCTAAAAGAGTTAGCTGCTGCAATATTCATCTACGACGACAAAATTGGGATTGACTCCTAAAAAAAGAAGAAGCAAAGTTTTCTGCAAGTTGCTTCCAGAATAAGTTGTGCTTCAATTGAAGATTTATTTCTCAACTTGTTGCTGTGAAGAAGAAGATAGGGTTGATACCTGCTCGGTCCCAGAAGACAGACACTGAGAACTTTCTCTGGTGTCTTAGTGTTACAACTCTGTATATTTCTCTGTAAGATCCATTCTTGGATCTGAGTGTAGGATTCTTTAAGGAATCTGAGTGTAGGCCTATGCTATAAAGACCAAGGTAGGATCTATTGTAGATCTGAGAGTAGGATTCTTGTTAGAATCTAAGTGGTAAGGCTTTGTGCATGAGCATAGGTATGTGTTATAAAGGCTGAGGTAGGATTCTTGTTAGAATCTGAGTGGTAAGGCTTAGTGCCTGAGTGTAGGCATGTGTTATAAAGGTCGAGGTAGGATCCAGTTTGGATCTGAGTGGTAGGGCTTAGTGCTCGAGTTGTAGGTCTTGGATAAGACTGAGTGGTCCTGCGGTATAATGCTGTAAGCTCTTAAGGAGCCGAGGAATTGGTGAAGAGCCTTGTCTAGCACACTGTTAGAATGGCAGAGAGGGACAGTGGACGTACCCAAGATTGGGGAACTACTATAAAATATCTGTGTCGTATGTGATTGTTCTTGAAAGCACAAATCAATAAATCACAAAGCACATGAAATCAAATATAGGTCAGGGTATTTAAAAAGAAGGCCAAAAACCTATTCACCTCCCCCCTCTAGGTATTTAGTTGACCTTGAAAATAAGACTTTCAACTGGTATCAGAGGGAGGTTGCTCATTAAAGACTCAACAGTCTGAGTAGATCTCCAAGATCAGCACGAAAAGTAGTCCTTATGGGTTCAGGAGTGAACTACAAGGAGCTAGGTGCCATGAATCTTCCTATCTATAGGAAGGAAGGCTTTGGCATATGGAATGAGAGGGTTAGGTTGTTTATGGAGGTAGCTTACTCTAAAATTTTTATTACTGTCAAAGAGGGACCATTCATCCCTATGAAGGTCTCAGCTCTGGATTCCAATATCCAAACACCAAAGACATACTCTGAAATGACTAAGGAAGAAGTCATTCTTGCCACAATGGACAAGAGAGCACAAAATATCATAGTCAGTGTCATTGATGACTCCACCTTCCAAAACCTAGTTCACTTCATGACATCTAAGGAGATGTGAGTCACACTAGTTGTCTACATGGAGGGGACAGAAGAAGAAAGGGATGACAGGAAGTCTATGCTCAATCAAGAGTATGAGAGGTTCAGGCAGAGCAAGACAAATAGCATAGCTGAGTGCTATGAAAGGTTCTTTAGGATTGTAAATAAGCTGAGGACATATGGAAGGATCTTCAGCACATATGAATTAAATGACAAATTTCTAAGGTCTCTAACTAAAGACTGGGACACAAAAATTTGTGTCATCAGAGAAGTGGAAGATTTGCAGATACACCACCTCCAACTATGTTTGGAAAGTTGTTGTCCTATGAAATGAGGAGGAGAAAATCAGCAAGATTGCAGTTAAAGACAATTCAATGGCCTTCAAAGCTGAAGCTACAAGGAGTAGGGGAAAGACACCTTCTCCACCAAGGAGGGATGCTGAATCTGATTCAGAAAGTTCAGAAACCAGCACATCAGACTGCCGCATGTCTGATGAAGACTTTGCTGCCTTCTCCAAGCAATTCCAGAAATTCATGAAGAAGAGCACTGGAGAAGAAGGCCCTCCTCTTCTTATCCCAAAGAAGACTACTACAAGGGCAGGAAGAAAACCTCTAAAGAGGACAGGTATGGCTCTAAACCAAATAAACATGTTTCTTCTAAAATGGTCTGTTATTGGTGCAGCAAGCCGGGACATGTTATAGCCGACTGCCCTGTCAAAAGGAAGGGTGCTGGTGAAAAGAAGGAACATCAGTAAATGGGCAAGAAGGAAAAATCCTTCATTGCTGAGAAGCAAAAGAGATGGACTGACTCCTCATCATCAGAATTAGAAGAGGAAGATGAAGATGAAGCCTACATTAGGCTATTCACTACTGAAGAAGAAGCTGTAGAGGCAGATTTCTTAGAGATGTTGGCTGCTATTACTGTAGAAGTTGATGATGCTGCCAGGAATGTAGAAGGAGAAGAAGATAGCCATTGCCTTGGGTTGATGGCTTTGACTAATGAAGAAACCAGCCAGGAACAGCTGGTCCATGCAATGTACATTCTTTAACCTCTGTATCAGTTTATAGGACAGGTCCGGAGTCAGAGAAATCTACATCAAATGATTGAGAGGGCTCTGAATCTAAATGAGACATCAATCAATTGATTGATGACTATAGTGAACTCTTGCAGGCACTGAAGAGAAGCAGACTCCTAGCTAAAAAGCAGGCTTAGGAGATTCCCTCTCTGTAGCTTGCTGCTTCAAAGTCAGCAAACTTGCTGGACCTGAAGATGAAAGAAATCAGCAAGCTGAAAAACATCACTGTTATTCAGATAGGCGCAATATCCTTCAAGAATGACCACATCAGGAATCTTGAAGGTAAACTCCAAAAGGAGAAGGATCTAGTGGCTATGTTTTCAAAGCCATGTTCTGGGTTGCCTTTGATAGATTCCTTCTCCTCCCAAAAGGATAAGAAGGGGTTAGGCTTCAAAGGGAACACTAGAGCTATCAATTCCAAAAGGAAAGGCAAAACTGCATTGCAGCCACTAGCCTCCAAACCTCCTATTCCTTTTAGGAGAGTGATGCTACCATCTAACAAGTATGACCAAGAGAGCATTTATGGTCACTAGGAGATTGGTGAATCCACTAATGGGAACAAAGATGTTCACCACCATGGTGATAGGAATGGCAAGGGTGCTAGTACCTACAAGGCAGCCCATGAGGAGATTCAAATAGCCCATCCTGGACCATTTGTGTTTTGTGCACATGCCCCAACACTCAAGAATAAGGCTGCATCCCCTTCTCAAAATCTGTCAGTCCACAATCAGACCAAAGGAAAGTCTGCTAGCAAACCAGACTTGGGCATATCTGAAGCCATCAGGAGCATGCTCTCTGAAAAGAAGGCAGTTGGTGGTAGGGTTCAAGATACCCCAAGTACCTCTACTGCCAGACATGTCCCAAATCAGGATGTGGCTGGAAGACATAAGAAAAGGCTGTTGTTGTACCTACTGGACAGAGAGTTGCTGACAACACTGCTATAAAACCAGTCTTTAAAAGAAGGTACAACATCTTTGAGTGCTGGTGCTGTGGCAAAGTGGATCACTATGGCATTGACTGCTGGAACAATAATGTTGTCCAGAGAGCTAATGTAGGCTTACCTATAAGAAGAGCTGCGGGCATACATATTCATTTTCAACCTAACATGCACCTAGGACCCAATAAGAATTGTTGTCCTAAGGTTAAATGATTTATTTCTTAGAGATGAGTCCAAGTAGCCATACCCCTATATGGTACTTGGACAGTGGTTGTTCCAGGCACGTGACTGGAACAAGAAGCATACTGAAGGAGTATATTTTAGTAGAGAATGGACCCAAAGTCATCTTTGGTGGTTCAAAACGGGAGTAACCAAAGGGTATGGTAAGATATCAAATGACATAATCACTATCACACAAGTAGCTTATGTGAAAGGTTTGCAACATAACCTGATAAGCATAAACCAACTATGTGATCTTGACTATGACATTTCTTTCCTTAAGGATGAGTGCCAAATTAGGAGGTCAAGTGATCAAGGGGTCATCTTGACAGGCACTAGGAGAGGAAATGTCTATTTTCTAAATTTTGTTTGTGAGAGTAAGGACTCTCCCATATGCCTAGTTGCAGATGTGAAAGACTCACACTGTGTCCAATGACACAAGAGGCTAGCTCAACTGAATTACAAGACCATAGACAAACTCCTTAATGAAGAGTTAGTGAGAAATGGACCTAAGGTAAAGTCCACCAAGGAGGGTATTTGCTCTGCATGCCAAAAGGGCATGCAAACCAAGACCTCCTTCAAGAGCCTTGGTACCAAAGACTCAGTGAGCTGTTTATACCTCCTGCATATGGATGTATTTGGTCCTATGCCAGTTCATAGTCTAGGTAGGAAAGTCTACACCCTTGTGGTTGTTGATTACTTTTCCAGATTTGCCTAGGTGTTCTTCTTAAGGAAGAAATCTGAAACCCTGGATGTCTTTCAAACATTTGTTAAGCAAATTCAGAATGAATTTAACAGTACTGTGGTCAAAATTAGAAGTGACAATGGGACTGAGTTTCATTCTGAGTGCATAACAAGGTTCTTTGAAGAGCATGAGATTCATCAAGAGTTCTCCTCTCCTATAACACCCCAGCAAAATGGAATTATTGAGAGGAAAAACTGAACTCTCATAGAGAATGGTAGGACCTTGTTAAGTGACACATCTCTCCGAGAGAATTTTTGAGCTAAGGCATTAAGCACTGCATGTGATGTCCTTAACAAGGCTTCCATCACCAAAAGCCATAAGAAGACTCCTTATGAGAATCTGAAAGGCAGAAAATGAAACTTATCCTACTTTAGGATTTTTCGTAGCAAGTGTTATGTACTGAACAATGGTAATTTCTATGTGACTAAGTTTGCTGCCAAGTCCCAAGAAGGGATATTTGTTGGGTGCAGCAACAATAGTAGGGCATATAGGATCTACAACTTGACTAGTCAAGTTGTAGAAGAATCAGTTCATGTTGTCTTTGATGAGTCAAACTTGATTAACTGTGAGCTGCCTAGCTCCTCTTCTAGTTCTGCAGGTTTAAAGGAGGTGATGGACAAGCTTACCATCATGGAAGATGATCCAGTCATACAAGATATGAAAGAAGATAGGTGATGTCCAGGGGGAGCTCAAAACTCATAAGCTGAGGATGAAGAACAGCTAGCTGAAGACAATGAAGAACAGCCAGCTGAGGACAATGAAGAACAACAAGCTGAAGCAAGATTTCCTCCAGCTGGGAGATATCTGAGGGACCATACAGCACACCAAATCATTGGTGATACAAGACATGGAGTCCATACAAGAAGCAAGAGCATCAACACAGCTCTGTGTTCAAGCTTCCTATCTCAATAAGAGCCCAAGAAGCTTGAAGAGTCTATCAAAGACTCATTCTGGATTAGAGCAATACAGGAAGAGCTAAACCAGTTCAAGAGGTGTAGTGTATGGAAGCTGGTTCCCAGACCTAAGAGACATAATGTCATAGAAACTAAGTGGATCTACATGAACAAGTTAGATGAGAATGACATTATTGTCAAGAACAAGGCTAGATTGGTGGCAAAAGGATACAGGCAAGAAGAAGGAATAGACTTTGACCAAACTTTTGCCCCAGTAGCCAGGTTGGTAGCAATAAGACTACTCCTTGCATTTGCTGTCTATCAAGGATTCAAAGTATACCAGATAGATGTGAAGTCAGCATTCCTGAATGGGGACTTAAAAGCGGAAGTATATATGGATCAGCCACCAGGTTTTGTAGACCCTGACTTTCCTGATTTTGTCTATAGGCTTAGGAAATCTCTATATGGGTTGAAGCAAGCCCCTAGAGCATGGTATGAAATATTGTCTAGTTCCCTCATTGAGAACAAATTCTCAAGGGGGAAAATAGACAAGACCCTATTCCTAAGGGAATCTAAGGGCAAGATCATCCTAGTCCAGATATATGTCGATGGCATTATCTTTGGATCTAATGGAGACAACCTTTGCAGGAAGTTTGTTAAACTTATGGAAGGGAAGTTTGAGATGAGCAGCATGGGTGAGCTCAAGTTCTTCTTGGGACTCCAAGTAAGACAGATTGATGATGGCTTGTCCATATCCCAGTTAAAGTTCACCAGAGAGTTGATTAAGAAATATGGTATGGAGAATGCCTCCAACATGAGAACTCCCATGGGGTCAAGTATGTCTATAAGCAAAGTTGAGGCAGGGAAACCTGTTGATGAGTCTTTGTATAGAGGGATAATTGACTCCCTTATATACGTGACTGTTAATAGGCCTGACATCATGTATGTTATATGTGTCTGTGCAAGGTATCAGGCCTGCCCAAAAGAATCTCATTATTCTGGTGCAAAAAAAATTTTAAGGTATCTTAAGGGAACACCAGATCTTGGCCTATGGTACAATAGGAATAGAGATTTTGATCTAACAGTATTTTTAGATGCAAATTTTGCAGGCTGCAAGGAAGACAGGAAAAGTACTGCTGGTACATGTCAATTCCTAGGTGGAAGATTGATGTCATGGAGCAGCAAGAAGCAGACCAGCGTGGTTATCTCAATTGCAGAGTCAGAGTACATTTCAGCAGGCAGCTACTGTGCTCAATTATTGTTGATTCAACATCAGCTTGAAGATTATAACATTAAGATAAGTAGAACTCCTCTTTATTGTAATTCTACTAGTGCCATTTTTATTGCTAGAAATCCTGCCTCACACAGCAGGACTAAACACATAGAAATTAAGTATCATTTTATTAGGGAGCATGTGGAGAAAGAAGACATTAGCCTAGAGTTTGTCTCCACTAACCAACAAGTGGTTGTTATCTATACTAAGCCACTAGATGAAGACAAGTTCAACACCTTCAAGATTGAATTGAGTATGTTGAACTTAGAATAGCTTTAGATACTCCCTAAAGCTTTTTTTGGTACAGACTTATTCTTCTTGCAGTTGATGCAGACCTAGTGGAAATCAAGAATAAGATGAGAGCAGATGATCCTATTGAGGGGGAGAAAGTCCAACAAATGGAGGACTAATGTCAGCCTTGTATAAAGAGAAAGCTAGCAGCTACACTACTGGCTTCATCTACATCAGCTAGGGGAGAACATAAGGGGAGAGAAAGAACTGATGCACCTACCTGACTATTTGCAGAAATCAAAATGGGGGAGAGAAGAGATTAATCAACTTTAAGTAGTATCCAAGGGGGAGAGACAAGCTATACAGGCTGGATCAATCCCCAACACAAGAAAGGATCAAGCTGAGAGGTAAACCTCTAAGGTAACACACACCCTGCAACAATCCAGGGGGAGTAGGTAAAACTTCATCTAGTTGATCAATGGTTTTGACATCTTCAAATAGGGGGGATTGTTGAGTCCATTGGTCATAATGGCCCTGATTTGATGATGGCAAACAGGTCAATGAGATAGACATAGTTGTATTTGATGTGTGTGTAAGTTCATGTGTGCAGGACAGTCCTTGTCATAATGATTGGACAAGTGGACTCAAGGAAGATGCTGGATAGGTAGAAGATTTGCCTAAGTCCATAGGCGTTGAGTGGAGCAAGCTCAGTCAACGCTAGCTGCATACAGAAAGATAGCTGGACAAAGAATTTCACTGTCCATAGGAATTGAGTGGAGCAAGCTCACTCAACGGCAGAGGTAAGGAATTTGTTGGCATGCTAAGAAAATATGCTAAGTTCATAGGCGTTGAGTGAAGTTAATTCACTCAACGCTATACAACAAAAGGTTTTGAGTCAGGCTAATGTTGTAATAGTCTATGTAAAAATGAGCTAAAAAGTGGCTAAGTCCACAGGCGTTGAGTGTAGCTCACTCACTCAACGCCATATCCTCATAATCATTGAGTATAGCTCAGTCAGTCAACACCACAGGAAAACTGTGAATATTTACTAAGTCCACAGGCGTTGAGTGAGGCAAGCTCACTCAACGCCATGTGATATTGCGTTGACTAATTCTCAAAGAAAGTGTTCTTCTTGACACAGAAATTTGGCTAAGTCCAAATGCGTTGATTGCTTTTACTTTCGTCGAACTGAGCTCTGAGTTCGTCGAACTGAGCTCTGAGTTCGTCGAACTGAGCTTCATTTTTCATCGAGCTGAGTACTAAGTTCGTCGAACTCAGCTTTCACTTTTCGTCGAGCTGAGCTCTGAGTTCGTCGAACTGAGTTCTGAGTTCGTCGAACTCAAACTAAGTTCTGAGTTCGTCGAGCTGAGCTCTCAATGCCATAAGGCAAAAAATATTCCTAAGTGATATGGCATTAAGTGAAGCTTACTCACTGAACGCCGAGGGCCAGATAATTTGGCTATGGTAGAAAGGGTTGAGTGGACTCAACTCACTCAACGCCAAGTGGATGAAAGCATTGAACACACTCAACGCTCTCAATGCCATATGGCAGAAAATGTTTCTAAGTATTTTTCCATTGAGTGAAGCTTACTCACCCAACGCCTAATGGCTGAAACATTTTTCCAAGTGTTTTGGCATTGAGTGAAGCTAACTCTCTCAACGCCTAAATGCCAGAAAATTTTTCCAAGTGTTTTGGCATTGAGTGAAGGTTGCTCACTTAACGCCTACTAGCTGTGATATTTTTCTAATTGTTTTGGCATTGAGTGGTGCTCACTCACTCAACGCCTAGTGACATAATTTTTGTCTAAGTCTTTTGGCGCTGAGTGATGGTCATTCACTCAACACCTACGCTACTGATGCTTGATTTTGTATAAGTCCACAGATGGTGACGTCAGCAAGTCAACAAAGTCAACGCAGGTTCAAAATACTGCAGGAATGCCGTAGAGTTGAGTCAATTGCGCCGTGGCCAGCTGGTTGCCCTTTTGGGGAAAAGGAAATAAATTTTCCTGCATTAATGGCGGGGCCCAGACACAGAATATAGCTGTTGATCAGCGTGATATAAAAAAGAATAGATTGGCTGTTTCAACGGAGAAAAAAAGGCGTAATCAATCAGAAAAAATTTAGAAGCAATTAGGGATTTCTGTATTAGCAATCTTGCTGCTGGATGACGTCTTCTTCCTTGCTTTCTTGCTGAGCCAGAATAACAAGTTTAGATCAGTGAACCAGAATGCTAAAAGAGTTAGCTGCTGCAATATTCATCTGCAACAGCAAGATTGTGATTGACTCTTAAAAAAGAAGAAGCAAAGTTTTCTTCAAGTTGCTTCCAGAACAAGTCGTGCTTCAATTGAAGATTTATTTCTCAACTTGTTGCTGTGAAGAAGAAGATAGAGCTAATACCTGCTCAGTCCCGGAAGACAGACACAGAGAACTTTCTTTGGTGTCTGAGTGTTACAACTCTGTATATTTCTCTGTAAGAACCATTCTTGGATTTGAGTGTAGGATTCTTTAAGGAATCTGAGTGTAGGCCTGTGTTATAAAAGCCAAGGTAGGATCTGCTGTAGATCTGAGAGTAGAATTCTTGTTAGAATCTGAGTGGTAAGGCTTTGTGCCTGAGTGTAGGCATGTGTTCTAAAGGTCGGGGTAGGATTCTTGTTAGAATCTGAGTGGTAAGGCTTAGTGCATGAGTGTAGGCCTATATTATAAAGGCCGAGGTAGGATCCAGTTGAGATCTGAGTGGTAGGACTTAGTGCCTGAGTTGTATGTCTTGGATAAGACTGAGTGGTCCTGTGGGTTCGTGATGTAAGCTCTTAAGGAGCCGAGGAATTGGTGAAGAGTTTTGTCTAACACACTGTTAGAAAGGCGGAGAGGGACAGTGGACGTACCCAAGATTGAGGAACCACTATAAAATATTTGTGTCATATGTGATTGTTTTTGAAAGCACAAATCAATTAATCACTAAGCACAGGAAATCAGATATAGGTCAGGGTATTTAAAAAGAAGTCCAAAAACCTATTCACCTCCCCCTAGGTATTTAGTTGACCTTGAAAACAATACTTTCAAGTGATATCAGATGGAGATTGCTCGTTAAATACTAAACAGTCTGAGTAGATCTCCAAGGTCAGCACGGAAAGCAGTCCTTATGGGTTCAGGAGTGTACTACAAGGAGCTAGGGGCCATGAAGCTTCCTATCTATAGGAAGGAAGGCTTTGGCTTATGGAAGGAAAGGGTTAGGCTGTTTACGGAGGCAGCTGACCCTAGAATTTTAATTACTGTCAAAGAGGGACCATTCATCCCTATGAAGGTCTCAGCTCTAGATGCCAATATCCAGACACCAAATACATACTCTGAAATGACAAAGGATGAAGTCATCCTTGCCACAATGGACAAGAGGGCACAAAATATCATAGTCAGAGTCATTGATGACTCCACCTTCCAAAACCTAGTTCACTGCAAGACATCTAAGGAGATGTGGGTCACACAAGTTGTCTACATGGAGGGGACAGAAGAAGTAAGGGATGAAAGGAAGTCTATGCTCAATCAAGAGTATGAGAGCTTCAGGCTGAGTGCTATGAAAGGTTCTTTAGGATTGTAAATAAGTTGAGGACATATGACAGAGTCTTCAGCACATATGAATTAAATGACAAATTTCTTAGGTCTCTAACTAAAGACTGGGACACAAAAATCTGTTCCATCAGAGAAGTGGAAGACTTGTAGACAAACCACCTCCAACTATGTTTTGAAAGTTGTTGTCCTATGAAATGTAGCTAACATCCAGAAAGGAGGAGGAAAAAAATCAACAAGTCTGTAGTCAAGGACAAAATCAATTAATCACTTCCAACTCCAACTCTGTGATTGTTCTTGAAAGCACAAATCAATTAATCATTAAGCACAGGAAATCAGATATAGGTCGGGGTATTTAAAAAGAAGGCCAAAAACCTATTCACGCCCCCCTATAGGTATTTAGTTGACCTTAAAAACAATATTTTCACTGTGTTGTCTTCAGTGGCGGGAGTTCGGAGTTTCTTGGGACTTTCCGGATACTACAGGTGCTTCGTGGAGAACTTCTCGCAGATAGTGTTACCTCTCACTACCCTTACAAGGAAGGACCAAAAGTTTGTGTGGTTTCCAGCGTGTGCACAAGCGTTCGAAGAATTAAAAAGTTGCCTGCCCACGGTGCTGGTATTGTGTTCGCCAAGTGGAACAAAGGGCTATGAAATTTACAGTGACGCTTCGGGGAGTGGCTTAGGCTATGTGTTGCTACAACATGGTAGTGTGATAGTGTATGGCTCACATTAGTTGAAGGTACATGAGAGGAATTTTTCGATCCACGACTTGGAGTTGGCGGCCGTGATATTCTCTCTAAAGCTGTGGAGGCATTAGGTGTATGACGTAAAGGTCGATATTTACACTGACCATAAGTGCCTGAAGTACATGTTGGATCATAAGGACCTGAATATGCGACAGAGGAGGTGGATGGAGTTCCTTGGGGACTATACCTTCAAGATACATTATATACTTGGGAAAGGGAATGTAGTTGTGGACGTGTTGAGTCGCAGGGTTCCTGCATAGGCCAATTGGAGAAGGATGCATGACGAGCATCTTATTCAAGATTTGGAGGCCTTGGAAATCTCGTGTGTTGACAAGAGGTCTAGTGCTGAAGCACAGTTTAACTGGACAAAGGTACAATATGACCTTGCTGATAAGGTTCGGCAGGCTTTGGATTTAGATGACAGCATGAAGTGGTTCATGGCTGAAGCTTTGGATGAGTCAAATGCCCAATTTACTTTCGATGATGGGTTGTTGTGGATGGATAGTTGTTTGTGCGTCCCAAGTGTGGGTAAACTACGGGAGGAATTGATATACGAGGTCATGAAAAAGCTGTTCAGGTCGCCAGGACTTAAAAAGGACATAACACATTATGTGACAAAGTGTCAAATTTGCTCCTTGGTAAAGGCAGAGTGCCAGAATCCTGGAGGATTCTTGAAGTCCTTGCCTATACTTGAATGAAAGTTCGACGATATATCCATGGATTCCGTGCACGGTTTGCCGAGATCACAGAAGGGAAACGTTGTCATCTAGGTGATCGCTAATCGATTAACGAAAGTGTCGCAATTCATCCCGAATAGGAAGGACAATTCTGCGGAAAAGCTGGTTAAATTATATGTGAATAGTATTGTACGATTACACGGGGTGCCCCATAGCATTGTTAGTGACCGAGATGGGCGCTTCACGTCTAACGATTGGAGGCTAATACATCAACTGTTGGGGACCAAACTGAAATTTAGTACGTCCTTTCATCCGCAAATGGATGGTCAAACCGAGAGGGTCAACCGGACGATGGAGGACATGCTTCACATGTGCGCATTGGATTTCTGAAAGAGGTGGGAGGATCACCTATATATGATTGAATTAACTTACAACAACAGCTACCAGACAAGCATACAAATGACATTGTTCGAGGCCCTTTATGGCAGGGAGTGTTGTACACCGTTATTATGGTTGGAGACGGGCGAGTCAAGGTTCTATAAGCGAAAAGAAATCGAGGATGCGACTTCGGTTGTATGAACAATTCGAGAGCGATTGCTGATTTCTCAAGACAGGCATGCTAAGTACTATAACCCTAAGCACAGAAACGTTGAGTTTGTCGTGGGCAATTGGGTGTACCTAAAAATTAAGCCGTTCAAGGGTGTGTCAAGGATTCGAAGCTTGAAAAGGCTGAGTCCAAGATACCTTGGACCGTTTGAGGTGCTAGAGCGTGTTGGCGAATCCGCCTATCAGTTGAAGTTGTCAACTGAGTTGATTGGTCTACATGACGTATTCCACATATCGGTGTTGTGGAAGGCGGTGTAAGAGCCACGCAAGTAGTCGCGACAGATCAAGTTCCGGTTCATAGTGGTTTGACAACAAAAGTCAAGCCCATTCACATTGAGGATGTAGAAGTCAAGAAACTTCGTAATAAGGAGATTGGGATGGTTAAGGTCCATTGGGACAACTGTGGGCGAGAGGAGCTGTCATGGGAGTAGGAGCAAACCATGAAGTCATAGTTCCCCAAGTTATTTGACTGAGGTACGCAGTTTATTGTTGTTAAATTATTGTATTACTTGATTTTGGGACGAAATTCTTTAAGTGGGGGAGATTTGTAATGCCCCAATTTTTTAAAGGCAGGAAATATCTTCTGGAAGCTATTGCCCGCCGATAGCAGCTATCGCGCAGCGATAACTCCTGTGTTAGCTGAGGGATTAAGCGAGCAGAGGTATCAGGAAGTTATCGCCCGACAATAGTGTTATCTTTGGCGGTAGCATGGCTAATTATATTGGCAAAAGCCTCGGGTTGTTACCGCACAGCGGTAACAGGTATCGCGTGGAGATAGCATCGGAGGTCGTGTCGAAACCGACGCTAGTTACCGCGTGGCGTGAGTACCTATCGCACGACGATAGCGAGTTTCATAACCGCGTGGCCGCATGTTGGCCTGTGATTTTAGGACCAGGGTGGTTAAACTAGAAATGAGGCGATACCGCACGGTACTAGCTAGTTACCGCGCGACAGTAACTTGATTTATATGGCTGGTTCGGCCATTTCCTCTTCATTACTCTGGAGTCGGAGTGTTGGCCTGGATTTCTGGAGGAGGAGCAGAAGTGTCATATGAGGGAGTTTACGCCACCGTTCGAGATTCGAATCTAGGATTCGCAAGGCGAGTTCAGAGCTACGGAGTCATGGTTGGAGCGGTCGGTTTCAACGGTCTAGATTTCTCCCATGGCGCCAAAGCGTACTTCAAGTGTAACGATCCTCTTCCTTGGACTTGTGAAGTCCTTCGTTTTGGCATTTTAGGGTAGACGCTCCAAGAATATGTGGAAGTTGTTCTCCTGACAGGTAGATCCGTGTATCCCCATGGTATTGCATTTAGATGCGGAAGCGTAGTACGGAATATGCATACTATGTGAAGCCTATCCAAACGGATTAGTCTAGATTGGTGATGTTTATTTGTTTGTATGCAGGAGAAGACTCTGTGGTAATCGCTAGATTTCAGAGTCATGGGGTGTGTAGATGGCTGTCGTGAGAGTACTGGAGGTGGTCTCCAGGAAAACATCCAGTAAAGGGAAGAAATGATAGTCTATCGCTTACTGCGCCGCGGTAGTACTACCGCCGACGGTAGCTCCCAGCGAGCTTCGTATGGTGTTCAAGCCTGTCTCATGGAGACCTGAGGGCTACAAATGTGAGGCCTGTCTCATGGAGACCTTGTGGCCATATGTTAGAGCATGAGCTTAATTTGCTCGGCTATGGTGGTCGTGAGTGCCAGCCTTGACCATGACATGGTTATGCATGTTGTGAATGGGAAAGGGAAGGCTGACCCACGTCGTGGCTTATGAGCCTGACGATTTGATCAACGGGATGTGGCTAACCTGTACCCACTCTATACGTTCGACTTGGAGTGAGTCAGTGACATGTATCCGGTAGGGAGTGACTTGACTTTATCATAGCATAGAGAGATAGACTTTGTCTTCAGCCCTAGGAAGTCTTTTAAATGCTCAATGGTGTCGTCATGAGGATAGTGGTGGGTCCTGAAGTTTCGGCACACCGATAATGTGCCCTGATTCCACGAGGCGTGTGGTTGGCAGTTCCAACATATGTGTCAAATGGTGCTTAGTCTGCAAGTTTCGGTTGCCATGTATTGTTTATGCTAATGCCTACATGGAAGGAGCACCGCCACCCCGAGTAAAGGGTGGGGTCGTTATAATTTGGTCAGCTAATGGTGACTATTGCTTTTGTTTGCCACCGTTGTGGTGGGATGTTGATTGCTAGTGCGGTGGAGCCAAGTGGTAAATAGCGGGTTGAAGCCCAAGATAGCTAAGCCGACCCTCGAAGGCCAAAGTGAATAGCTAGCGTTTACTTTACCGTTCATGTGTGGCCGATGTCGATGTTTGGAAGACATTAACTTGTGAGAAAACTTGCAAGGCCTTAAGGCCTTAGTTAATCACTTCCGCTAGATTGTACTCTGTGTTAGGATACGTTTGGATGATGATTTTAATTTAGTAACTCCTTGGCCTGGCTTGGCTTCTTATTTTCTCCTTTAGGCCTTATGTTGACTTTGTTGACTTTTATGCTTGACTTGGTCAATTTGATGAGTGGGCTGGCCCCAATTTATGTCATGGACCCTATGACATCACCCAACATAGATTGGGTCATGGCTCAAGGCCTTAGCCCATTAGGAATGGGCTTGGCCTTTAAATTTTTTTTATTTAGGCCTAAGGTTGACCAAGTTTGACCTTAAGGTTGACTTGGTCAAATTGATGAGTGGGCTGGCCCCACTTGGTGGTCATGAGCCCTATGGCACCACCCAACCTTGATTGGGCCATGGTGATGCCCCACTTGGGCTAATTAGGCCTGTGTGTGTAGTTTTGACCAAATTAGGGTTAGGGTTGATTTTAGTCAAATTAGGTCAATGAGTGACCAAATGATGGGGCTCTTGGTTCCATTAGATTTTTTTAGGGTTAGGGACATAATGGTGATGTCAACTTGTATCCATGATTTCAATTTGGGCTAGTTTGACCTAATGTTGATTTGAACCCTATAGTGGGCCTCATGTGAGTCCACCTTACGCTATGGCCCTAAGGTCAAACCTAGCCTAATCCTTTCCTCTCATCATATGTCCTATCATAATCTAAGTTGAGGGGTCTAGTAGGAAATGGGATGTTACATGTTATCCCTTGCCTTGAATCGATGTGGTGGTTGATTCAGACATCAGTTTCTCTGTGATGAGTTTCCTTGATGCTTTTTCAGGGTATCACCATATCCGGATGCATCCCCCTGACTGCCATGATGTCTCCTTCATCACCAGCAATAGCTGCTACAATTACAAAATGATGACCTTCGGAATGAAGAACGCATACACGACATATCAAAAAATGATGGATCAGATCTTCAAGGAGCAAAAGGGACTGAACCTAGAGGTGTACGTGAATAATCTCTTGGAAAAAAGTAGGAGAATCATGGAGCACACCAAGGATCTGGTGGATACCTTCATGATTCTTTGAATATTCAATATGTGGCTCAATCCGACAAAGTGCTTGTTTGGAGTGGGAAGAGGAAAATTCCTAGGGCATTTCCTCACTCCGAGTGGGTGGAGCTTAACCCCGATAAAGTCAAAGTCATTCTGTAGATGGCAACCTCGAGGAGTTCTAAAGAAGTCTAGAGGCTAATGGGAAGACTGGCAGGTCTTAGCCACTTCATGTCTAAGGCGGGAGAGAAGTGATAGCTATTCTTCAAAACTCTCTGAGTCACTCAACAATTGATTGGACCAAGGAGTGTGAGGAGGCTTTCGAAAAGCCTAAGAAGCAGCTAACTCAAGCTCATCTACTCCAAGACCCTAAAGAAGGAGAAGATCTCCTCTTTTTATCTATGAGTGGGTGCGGAAACATTCAGCTCAGTGCTTGTCAGGGGAAAAGGGAAGGGGCAGCTTCCCATTTACTATGTGAGTCAGGTGCTTAGGAAGGCGGAGATGAGATATCCTATCTTGGAGAAATTAGCTTTTGCCCTGATGATTTCAGCGTGGAAACTCTGGCCTTATTTTCAAGCTCACTCCATCAAGGTCATCTTCGATCATCAACTTTTAAGTATCTTGGATGGAGTGGAGCATTCAGGAAGGCTAGCAAAGTGGGCAGTAGAATCAGCGAGTTCAACATCTCTTTCTCACCAAGGGTAGCAATCAAGGCCCAAAAAGTGATGGATTTCTTGGCTGACTTCTCGTCCAAGGCAGAAGAAGATGAAGTCTCTTCAAGCCCAGTTTCCTGGAAGATGTTCGTGGACAGAGCTTCAGGAAAAACACCAGTAGGAGTGGGGGCCGTGCTGGTGAGCCCGCAAGTAACTAGGATCGAGAAAGCAGTTGAGATCCACTTTCCCATCACGAACACTCAGGCAAAGTACCAAGCCTTGGTCGTTGGCTTAAGTCTCATAAAGGTGTTGGGAATCCTGGATATCAAGGCCTTCACTAACTCAATGGAGGTCGCATCACAAATCAAGGGAGAGTTCGAAGTGCACGACCCCATCCTGCAAAAATATTTTGCTAAGGTGAAAAGGCTTGATGGGAGATTCCAATATTTCTTCATTGAACATGTGCCTCGAGAAGTGAACTTGGAAGTAGACCACCTAGCCAAGTGCAGCCCGAGTGTTGGGGGAACTGTGATAGACTTGTTTCAGCAGTCCATCAAAGAGTGAGAGATGGTGGAGATCGAACAATGAGCTTCCTGGATGGATCTGCTCATCACCTTTCTAGCAACAAGCCATTTTATAGCCGGTGGTGGTGACCAAAGAAAATTTCGATACAAGTCAGACTACTACCTGATGTATGAAGGAGATCTATATCGCAAGACCATCTCGTGCCCTTGGCCATATGCATGTCAGAGGTCGAGATCCCCTCGAGTACTTGGATAAATCCATTCAGGAGAGTATGACAACCTTTCTGGGAATCGTACCTTGAAGCAACGAATTCTCAGGCTTGGATACTTCTGGTCGACCATCCAAAAAGATGCATAAGCTATCTCAAAGAAGTGTCAAGAGTGTCAGATCTTGACTCCCCTCTAGTTGCAGTTAGCTCAGCAACTTCGCTCGATTACCGCCTCGTGACCCTTTGCCATCCAGGGAATGGATTTGATAGGCCCTTTTCCCCAGGCTAGCAGTCCGAGGAAATTTGTTTTTTTCATGATCGACTACTTTTCCAAGTGGATTGAGGAAAAACCTCTAGCCAAGACCACATCCCGAATCGTGAAGAATTTCATTTGTGGAGAGATTTCCCACAGTTTCGGGATCCCTCTCTCCATCATCACCGACAATGACCTGCAATTTGCCATTTTAGAGCTAGAAGACTTCTGCTAGCTACTCGGGACAAATCTTGGATTTGTCTATGTTCACCATCCTCGAAGTAACCGACAGGTGGAGACCGCCAACAAGCTGATCACCGACCTCCTGAAGAAGGTCACCAACCTGAAGGGGAACTGGGCAAAGTAGTTTCCTTCGATTCTATAGGCTCTGAGAACCACTTCCAACTCAGTCACTGGGGAAACACCTTTCAAGTTATCCCACATGTCCGGGGCTCTCATCCTAGTAAAGTTTGAAGTTAGAAGTCCAAGAGTCGTTGCGGCGGGACAAGGAGATGAGAAATGACGCTTGTGTTGGTGCAACCATAGTGATCTGGAAGTGATCAAGCATGTAGCCTCACTGCCAACTCAATATGAGTCTATTAGGGTCGCACATAAGATTGTGGAGAAATTGGGAGATTGGATCTGTACTATTAAGCTCATATGTTGAGTTGAAGTATATTGAAAAAAGGGGTTGAAAGATTCTAAGGCTTTAGGCGTTGAGTGTGTTTAGCTCACTCAATGCCATCGGGCTGGAAGCGTTGAGAGCGTTTAGACCAGTCAATACTTTCATGGGTTAAGTGATAACTCTGTGAATGTTGGCGTTGAGTGCGTTGACTATCACACTTAAGTGTTGACTGCGTCAAGTCCACTCAACGCCTTCATCGAGTAAAGGGTTTACCTGGCGAATCTGGCTCTTAGGAGTTGAGTGTATTGTATTCACTCAATGTCGTTCGACAAATAAAGTTCGATGTGTTGGCTTTTGGAGATTTCGTCGAGCGGAGTTTGACGAATCAAGTTCAACGTTCTGTCCTTTGTCGCAGATTTCTTCGAGCTAAGTTCGACGAATGAAGTTCGACATGCTGGCTTTTGGCTCGGATTTCGTCGAGCTGAGTTCGATGAATCAAGTTTGATGTTCTGGCCTTTGGCGTAGATTTCGTCGAGCTGAGTTCGACGAATGAAGTTCGATGTGCTGGCTTTTGGCGTAGATTTCGTCAAGCTGAGTTCGACGAATCAAGTTCAACATTCTGGCCTTTGGCGCAGATTTTGTCCAGCTGTGTTCGACGAATTTTTCGTCGGGCTGAGTTTGACAAATGCTCGTGCTGAGTCAAATGTTGACTTGCTGAATATATTTCCTGGGATATAAATAGGATGTTTTAGGGTTATCTTAGGACGGTTCTTATCTTTCTGCACACGAGCTAATACTGTGTGATAAGAAAAAAACCTAGTAACCCGACGGAAGTGTTCCTCCAATCCTGTCGCCGATTCCGATCTCGATCTCGGTGTGTGTCTCCGCCACCTCTCCTACAACAGATCTAGCATTCTGTAGAGATGCTGAGTGTCCTCTCCCGACCTAGTGCTTGTGTGATAAGTTGTTGTGGGTTCTCCCAATCGTGTGGATTACTGTAGAGGTGTAGATATACTTTCTGCGCTTAAGACTCTAGCCGCTGTGTGGCCGACCTGATTTTTCTGGAGCATCTAGGTTGAGTTCTGACTCAATACCTCAAAGGTAATTTTTATTACAACATGTTTTACTTGTTGATTCATGAATATTACTAGATCCAAACTCGTTTGGGTTTTTCTTATTCTTTTTCCGCTGCGTGCACAAGTGTTGTGTCATCCCCAAAAACCCAACAGTGGTATCAGAGCCAGGTTGCCGACAATATTCATTGTTTTAGAAGTTGTTGAATCCATGGCGTGTAGATTTGGTGATTTTGAAGTGTTCCAAATGCCCAAATCTATTCTTGGATCTTTCCAAGAACGCATGAGATTTCTTTGAGTTTACTCCTTAACAGTAACCATCATTATGTTGTTTTGTGAAACTAAGTATATGTTAGATTTTGAATCTCACATAAAGTGACGAGCTTATTTACTGTGTAAGTGGAGTTGGTATTGGTCATGTCTCATGCATGTAGGTCTGAAGATTTCGACATGTTCTAGATGTTCAGACTTAGCCCAGTTCATCAAGTGTTGATGATTCTTGTGCACATCTGAGATGCTTTTGAATTATGTTTGTTGTATTTTATTATGCTTGATGTGCACGTTGGTTAAGTGTTAACCATGATTAAAGAGTTAATCAGCTATTTAAAATCCCTTAAGCAATATTAAGTATTTGGATGCCTTCTGATGGATGACACTCTTCCTGCCTTGATCGATGAAGTGTGGGCTTGTCAAAGCAAGGTGCATTAATCTATCTTGGTGAGGGTGCAAGCCGATAATTGTGATATCCCACTGTCTACATCGGGTTTAGCTTAACTAGGTGGCCTCAAAGGTTGAGTGCCCAGAGGCATGGGGTTGGCATGCACCATATGATGGATGCGAATAAAGAGTTATTCACCAGCCATATAAGAATTGCATTGTGATGCAATTGGCAACCGTTGCCTACCTAAATAGCTGCATTGTAAGAGAAAAGCCAAAGCTGACTCATAGTGTTTGTGAAATATGGATCTTGTCCACTAAGAGGGTTACTTGCCAAACTCTTCGAATTGATATCGATGGTTATCAGTTTGATAAAAATGGTGGGAGCTTTTAATTAAATTCCTAATTGAAAGATAAATTGTATTTTGAAATGTGGTACTAATTTACTTTGCTTGTATTCTTGTAGAATTTTCATGGTAAGTGGTTCACACTCCACCCTGTCCCTTAGAGCAATCCTTGAGAAGGAGAAGCTGAGTGGTACAAATTATTTGGACTAGTACAAAAACCTGAGAATTGTCCTCAGTCAAGAGCGCAAGCTCTATGTTTTGGAAGAGGTATCCCCTAATGGGTTGTTGAAGTTGAAGACCGCGCGGTCTGGTGGTTGTCTCAGCCGGCTTGGAGACCGGGCGGTCTGGCGGTCTACCCTGGCAGTCCCACTTTCTCTCTGATGGTAGCCGTGCGGTTAGCCCTTCTGTCTAACCGCGCGGCTTATGTAGTTTGTTTTGTATAGTCCGCTTAGTCCTGTAAATTTTTAGTCTCACATCTCTTATTTGTATTCTCTCATCTCTCCTCCATTCTATATAAGGGAGGGCATACCTTTGTAATAGATACCTTTTTCAGATAATAAAGTTTTTGTTAAAACCTCTTCCGGTTTGTTTTAGCTCCACTTCCGGCTTGTTTTTTGTTCATTTCTAACATGGTATCAGAGCATGGTACACGCTGAGGGGGCGTGTTGGACGGTCAGCATGAACCAAAAATAGGCATGCTTGATTAGTCCCACACCGCCTACCCAGACGGTCCTCTCGAACTTATATTAGCCCCGCCCCTCCAACCTTTGACCCGGGTTTTGGAGTGGAAAAAGGGTGCGGAGGTTCAACAAATATTTGTGAACAATAACTTCTAGCTGTAATGTATTCAGCCTCTGGAGTTGAAGTAGACACAGATGTTTGTTTCTTACAAAACTAGGACACAAGCCTATCACCAAGGAACTGACATGTTCTTGATGTGCTTTTGCTGTCCACTCTGCATCTAGCATAGTCAGAATTTGAAAATCCAGTTAAGTCAAATTCTGACTCTGTTGTATACCAAAATCCTAGATTAGTATAACCCTTTATATATCTCAAAATTTTTTTAAGTAAAATATAGTGAGATTCTTTAGGATTCACCTGGAACCTAGCACAAAGACATGTAGCGAACATAATATCTGGCCTACTAGCTGTGAGATACAACAAGGACCCAACGATAGACCTATGTTTTCTGATCAACTGGCTTGCCCTATTCATCAAAATCAATCACAATATTAGAAGTCATGGGTGTTTTCATTGCTGAGGCATCAGACATCCCAAATCTCTTAACTAGCTCCTTAGCATATTTAGATTGGGAGATGAAAATGTCATCAGAGGATTGCTTCACTTGGAGACCAAGGAAGTAAGAGAGCTCACTCATGCTACTCATTTCAAACTTGTAATGCATCAGGTCAAAAAACCTTTTGCATAGTTTGGAATCAGCAGAGCCAAAAATGATGTCATCTACATATATTTGTACTAATAATATTTTATCTTTATGATGCCTAATGAACAAGATTATATCGACAATGCCCCTAGTGAACTTATGCTCTAAAAGAAAGCTAGCTAGAGTCTCATACCAAGCTCTTGGAGCTTGCTTTAAAATATAGAGAGCTTTATGCAATTTGAAAACAAAAGAGGGATGAGTTAGAGAGATAAAACCTGGTGGTTGTTCCACATATACTTCCTCTTTGAGTTCATCATTTAAGAAGGCACTCTTGACATCCATTTGGTAGACCTTGAACTTCTTGTAGGCTGCATAAGCAAGAAATATCATGATAGCTTCTAGTCTTGCAACAGGGACAAAGGTCTGATCATAGTCAATTCCTTCTTCCTGTCTATATCCTTATGCTACCAGCCTTGCTTTGTTTCTGATGATAGCTCCTTGTGCATCCAATTTATTTCTAAAAACTCATTTAGTTCCAATGACTGGGTATTCTTTGGGTCTTGGAACTAAATCCCAAACTATGTATCTCTCAAACTAATTGAGCTCCTCTTGCATTGTAATAATCCAGTGTGGATCTTGCTCTGCATCTTTTATTGATTGGGGCTCAAGTTGAGATATGAAGCAAGCATGCATCATATTTTGGTTAAGTTGATGCCTTGTTTGCACACTGGCTGATATGTCTCCAATCACTTTAGATACATGGTCATCTTTAAGTGTAACAAGATCAGTTGGAGGAATTGGTTCTGCAACAGCATTTGGAATTAATTTCTCTTGTGGAATTATATTTGTTGGTGGTGGTTCAGCAATCATTTCATTTAAATCTTCTTCACTGTCTTCTTCAATATGTGGAGAGGGATGTGATGTAACCTCATAGGTGAGGTTTAAATCATCCAATTTCCCACATAGTTGGGGTACATGCAATAAATCTTTGGTAGAAGAATCATTCTCCTTGTAATACATGTTAGCTTTATCAAAGGTTATATGTACATATTCTTCCATTTTTAAGGTTGATTTATTAAAAACACTATAGGCCTTGCTGACTTGGGAACATCCAAGAAAAATTCTCACTTCAGCTTTGGCTTCAAACTTTTTAAGATGTTTCTTGTTATTATTATGAATATAACATCTACAGCGAAAAATTCTAAAGTAATCTATTTTATGTTGCTTCCCTTTGAGTAGTTCATAGAGAGTCTTGCCCTTAAGTTTATGTATTAAACTTCTATTCAGGACATAATTTGTTGTATTTACAGCCTCTCCCCAAAAGGATAGGGGCAAGTAATCATCTGCAAGCAATGTACCTGCAGCTTCAATGAGGGTTCTATTTTTCCTTTCTGCTACCCCATTTTGTTGAGAAGTTCTAGGAGCAAAGAAGCAATGTCTGATACCTTTCATCTCACAGAATTCTTGTGTAGGAAGAGATTCAAACTCAGTACCATGATTACTTCTGATCAATGTAACTGGAGTAGAGTATTCAATCTTTATGCTCTTAAGAAAGTCTGTAAGAACTTTAAAGTTATCTGACTTGTTTCTCAAGAAAAACACCCAAGTGAACATAGAGAAGTCATCTACAATAACTATGGTATAAGATTTCCCTCCCAAGCTCTGTACAGCAATGAGTCCAAATAGATCCATATGTAGCAGGTACAGAATCCTGGGTAAATCACTCTTATTAATAGATTTAAAGCTATTTTTGGTTTGTTTGCCTAATTAACAAGCCCTACAAAGGCTTTCCTTCATGTAGGGGCAAGAAAGCAATCCTCTAACAAGGTTGTCCCTAGAGAGTTTAGCAATATTTTTAAAATTAAGATGTCCTAATCTTTTATGCCATAATTCATTATTATTACTGATTTGATTAAATAAGCAAATTTCTGACCTAACAGATTTGAAGTTTCCTACAAAGATGTTTCCTTGCCTAAGACCAGTTAAGACAGTTTTATTATTTATAGAAGATATAATGCAAGAAGAAAGGTTAAAGGATACCTGATAACCTTCATCACAAAATTGGCTTATGGATATCCGGTTATGTTTTAAACCACTCACATATGCTACTTTCTTGAAAGTGACAGTTGCAATCTTGGCAATCCCATAGCCTTCAGTCTGGCCACAGTTGGAGTCACCAAATATCACCTTTGGACCAAGCTTGGACATGTAGTTTGTTAAATTATCCTTGCTGTCTGTCATGTGCTTTGAGCATCCATTATCCAGGCATCACTGTTCCTATATGGTAGGATAGCCTTTCAGCTGAAAAATAAAAAATTAGGTGTTCTTGACCCAAGTAACCTTGGGTCCTTGATTCTTTACAAATTTAAAACTAGAAATGTAAGAACATTCAGGTAGGTTTTTATATCCTAAGGGGTGAAATTTCCTAGTTGGAATTATCCATTGGGTAAATGGGTTAACAAATTCTTTTGATTGATTAAATGTTCTGGGGTAATTACAGTTTCTGTTAATCTGAACTGGGGTCGACGAATTCTGACAAGTTCGTCGAACTGAGTTCGACGAATAGGGATGAGTTCGTCGAACTCCGCTCAGAGAATGGAAATATTCATTCTATGTACCCCAATATCGTCGATCTCGGCTCGACGAATCATACTGGTTTCATTGATCGCTGTTCGAAGAATAATTATAATAAAAATCTGCGTTCAGAGTTCGTCGACTTGAGTTCGACGAACTATACACATTTCGTCGATCTGAGTTCGACGAAATCTGTTGAACATTGTTATGCTTAAGGCTTTTCTTGCTCTTTCTCTTTTTCTTGGGTTTTTGATTTAATTCAGTTGGTTTGTTATTCCCATCTATCTTTTTTTACCCTTTTCAGATATGACTTTAATGGGGGTTGAGAGAATGTTTTTCTGAATTAAATGAGGTTGGGTTGATGAAGCACCCAAGCCCAGCTTATCATTAAGCTTGGCATTTACAGTGCTTGTGATGTCCATCAATTTGATGTTTCTCCCATTTAGGGATTATTCAAATTGCTTAGCCTCATTCAGTTTAATTTTTAGAGAATTAATCTGTTCAGAAGCTATAACTAGTTTATCTTTTAGTTCAATATTTTCAGATAACAAATTTTTCTATTCAATTAGCTTATCTCTGAGAAGTTTGATTTCCTTCTCAGATTTGATTAGATCATTACATAATAATTTAAATTCAGTTTTGACATGATCTGAATTAAAATCAAATGAGGATATTACCTGATCCTCTTCAGAATCAGAGTCTTCATTTTCTGAATCTTCAGCTTCTGAAAGGTTGCCTGATGCATTGATGGCCATCAAGAAAACTTCTTTTGCTTTAGCAACTTCCTCATCTTCACTGGAGCTGGAAGATGAAGATTCTTCTTCTGTTTCACTCCAGGTTTCTGCAACAAAACTTTTCTCCTTCCTCTTGTGCTTGCTTGAGGAGGGCTTGATGTACTTCTTTTTGGAGTCTATATCTCTTCTTTTCTCCTTCTTCTGATTCTCTGGACACTTAGAAAGAATGTGTCCAGATTTTCTACAACCAAAGCAGACAATCTCCTTGATAGGAGTTTTGTCAAATCTTGGTCTGTCATCTTGCCTTGTTGACCTTCTTCTCAAGTCTTTCCTAGCCATTTTATAGAATCTTTTGGCTAACAGACTCATCAACTCTTCGTTTGCTAGTAGAGTTTCAAATTGTTCAGATGCCTTAAAAGTAATACTGTGCTCTTTCCTTCCTGATGAGGAGGTCTTATGCTCAATTGCTTCTCTTGTCTTTATAAGCTGCTCATAGGATTTGAGCTTGCCTAACAAAGATTCAGTATAGATTTAATTCAGACTTCTGGCCTCCTTGATTGGCCAACTCCTGGAGTCCCATATACTGGGGAAGCACATAAGAATCTTGTCATTTATCTCAGTCAGTGAGATATTTTTTTCTAGGTTCTTCAGGTCATTGACAATTAAGCTGAGTCTGTTGTACATGTCAGCTACTTACTCAGATTCATCTTTCTTGAAATTCTCATATTGGGAAATGAGATGAGATCTTCTATCTTTTCTTTTAGTAGAGCCAGCAACCATTTCATTTAGATAATCCCAAATGTCCTTAGCTGATGTGCATTCAGCTATCTTTTGAAAAATATCATCAGACATAGTCTGAACTAGGATTTTCATGGCTTTAGCATCAACCATCTTCAACTTTTTCTGAGCTTCTGTCCACTCAGGTGGTGGAACTGCAGAGGTACTTGTTGAAGTTGTTGCATAAGGAGTAGGGGGACCTGTCAAAATAGAATTATAGATATCTTCATTAATTGAATTCATGTACAATTTGATGATTGCCTTCCAGAGAGCAAACTTGTTAAGCTTGCACACTGGAGGTCTGGTGCTTGAGTATTCTTTATTCTGTTCCATGATATAAGAATGATACTAGAGATAATAAGATCTATCGAAGATCTTTTGGTTCAGGTGTTAGCCTGTGAAACCAAACAACCTCCCTCTAATACCAATGGAAAGTGAGAGATAGATCTACTTTAACTCTAGAGGGGGGTGAATAGAGTATTTTAAAACTTTAATTAATTTTTACAATGGATTAAAATAAGTGATAAGTATATGTATAAAGAGAGATTAAAACAAAAACAACCACAACACACAGAAATAAACAATAGAGCAATCCAGACGACACAAGAAATTTATAGTGGTTCCCCTAAACTTAGGTACATCCACTCTTCTACCACCCTGGTAGGAATCCACTAACAGGTTTTTGATCATGTACCCTGCCACCACAGGTTTTTTCTCAGGTGCCCTATCACCACAAGATCTATTTTTTCAAGGGAGATCTCACAACCCTTTTGAGCTTTTGATCAGGTGCTCAAAAACCAAACTAAGTCTTTTGATCAGGAGACTTAACAACCAAAGGGGTTAACTTTTGATTGGAGTTATAACCGTGTACACAGTTGGAAATGAAAAGTGATGTTGTCTTCTCTTTATCAAACAACTGAGAAGACTTTAGTGGATGATATTGTCAAAGCTCCCCTTGAGATAAAAAAAGGGTTCAGGAAGATGAGAGCTTTGCACAGGGTGTAGGCCTTGATGGAGATATTCAGAAACTTCTTGTACTGGTGTTGATGAGTTGTCCTTTTTGAAGCCTGAAGTAGAAACTTAAGAAGACTAAAGATCTGTGTGTTGATGTTCTTCTTCAATTTCTTGTAGATAGCAATCTTTTTCTCTGCAAAGCTTGTATCAGTTGTTGTGTAAAAGATCTCTTGTAATTCCTTATTATTCTGAAGAGAAGAATTTGCTTTTTTATATTCTGGAGGATTTCTGCCATTTCAAATTTGAAAAAGAATTCCTGAATTTAATGCTGAAATCTTGGGAGTTGAACGGCTGGAATTTGTCTTAAATGTATTTCCTCAACTGTCTTAGTAAATAAGTCAAGTAATTTGCTCTATGAGATCCATAATTAATGTTGTCAAGCAACGGCTATATTCTTGAGAATATAAGCATTAATTATCCGAGAATTACAGCCTTGGAATAATTCAAACAAAAATCAAAATGAGATAAAATGCCAAACTGATGCTGAGAGAAATCGTCGAACTCATGACGGATTTTGTTGACCTGAACTTCAAGTTCGTCGAGCTGAGAAATCATCATCGTCGAGCTGAGCTAAGAGAAAGTTGATCTGGAAAATAGTCTGTCAAAGCTGAGCTTCAAGTTCGTCGACCTGAGATAGAATTTCATCGACCAGAACTCCAAGTTCGTTGAGCTCAGCTCAGAGTAGAGACTCTGAGTTCGTTAATCTGTGATCGACGATCGTCGAACTCAGTTCAAAGAATTTCGAACTGATTCTCTGAACTCTTAAAAACTGTAATTCTTTTATGACTGGATCTCTGAATTCTTCTGAGGGCTGGATCAATGTTTGTCTAACCTAGTCAAACTGACCTAGACCTTAGAACTAATAAATTGACCCTAGGATATACATGGAGGGTCAATAACCTAATAGTGAACCTAGCCCAAATCCAAACTAGGGATCCAACAGGTTGTAAGGACATTGATGAGCATCTCAAGAAAATGTTTCAAGGGCAAGCTCGTCAAGAGAGATTTGACGTTGAAAGTCTACCTAGTGTCAACAACCTTCACCTATGGGGGGGGGGGGGAATAGGTGACATGCAGCGTTTTTGTGGAATTAAAATTGTACCTGCACACGAAAATAAAACAACACAGCAAAGAAGGTACACAAGCAATTTATAGTGGTTCCCCGATTTGGGTACATCCATTTTCCCCCTTCGACCAATCTCCCAACAAGGGACGACTCGGTCACTTCACCAACAGGATTGAAATCCAATCCTTGCACTATCGGAAGGAACCCTTCCACACGTAGGAGATAACACTCCCACAACACGGGTTGCACCCAACCCTTACAACTAGGAACCAACGTTCCTTTACAACAAAAATGAACTAGAATGTACAAGAAATACAAACTACTTTTGGAGACTACGGTGTCCCTCTTCGTTCGATGACGTGTTCTGGAAGTCAACGAAGAGTCCACAACCCTAGATCTTGTTGGGTACATTGGTTTAAATGTACCTGATTTGAAGAAGCCTCACCCAACTCAATGATATACATCAAAATGGATTTGATGTGTTTTTGAGTTACTTGTGCAGGTTAAGTATTTGCAGGACTGAAGCAAAAATTTCTAAGTCCATGTGTCGACACCCAGAGGGAAAGTGTCGACACTTAAGAAGACTTGTGTTGACACCCAGACAAGCAGTGTCGACACTTGTAGTCATTGTGTCGACACCTGGGATGCAGAGTCGACACCAGACAGAAAGTGTCGACACAAGGAGTTGTGTCGACACTCAATGAAGAAAGTGAAGGATCAAGCGCATAACCAACTGTTCCAAAAGCCCGGACTGTTGGAAAGGGTGCTACTTAATTTCTTAAATAAGTAGAAGAGCGCCACGGGTCAAGTGAAGGAACGCCAGACCCAACAATCCCCCCCCCCCCCCGGCGTCCAGCACAACCCGTCGGCTCAGAGGTGGAGTTACCACATGGCCCACATAGCTCAGAGGTGGGGTTACCACATGGCCCACATGGCTCAGAGGTGGGGTTACCACATGTCCACGGTTGCCTGACCCGCCAGACCCACACAGGTAGAAGGGAAAAATCAGGATTTAATTGCGCTCCCCCGGTCTTGAACCCGTGACCTGCTCTGATACCAATTGAAGGATCAAGCGCATAACCAACTGTTCCAAAAGCCCGGACTGTTGGAAAGGGTGCTACTTAATTTCTTAAATAAGTAGAAGAGCGCCACGGGTCAAGTGAAGGAACGCCGGACCCAATAGGGAGCACTTTCCGAGAAGCTTGCAGAGAAGATTTTGGAGCTTCCTACCGAGAATGTTGCGGCCAAGCCTGTGGAAGAATTGCGTGAGGTCTTGTCAAAAAGGAAGCCTAAGGAAACATTCCCGACCTCAATTCCCCAGCCCGCGACTACTCAAGATGTTGATATCACAACTACCACATCTAGCGAGGCCGACGATAAGGCGGACTCTTCAGGAGTAGCCGAGCAGGTGGATAAAGAAGAAAATGTCATCCTTGGCAAGGCAAAGAAGGCGGCTAAGGGCACTGTGGATAAGCTTAGGGAGAACATGGATGCAGTAATGGTTGCGGTCCCTTCGAAGGAGCGAATAAATGAGTCATCATTGACCATGGAATAGAGGGTAGAGGAGACTCTCCGACAGAAGAAAAGGGAGAACAAGAGGTCTTCTGCCCTTATGGTGGCGACCAACCTGACTGACATAACCACGCGATCTAAAGAGGTAACCACGCTGATTGAGCTTGTACAATTCCTTGAAGCAGACGAGGATGGCTTAGCGGTTAACACTATCCTTCATGCTAACTGCAATTTCTTGTAGGAGATGGAGGACATCATCAATCTCTAGCAGGTCCCCGAAGACGGCTCCAACCTGGAAGTTCTATCGGTGAAGCTTGGAGATGAAGTTCCAGCACCTTCTGAAGGAGATGAGAAGAATACGTTGCGAGGAAAGCTGCTTGTCGTGAAGGTTCCGCTGGCCACAGGAGAAGGATTAAGCTGTCTCCCGGTTCGTTCTGCTGAAGAACAAGCTGAGGTTGACCGCCAGTCGACTGCCAAACTTTTGCATACATGTATGATCAAACCAGCCCCGAAGATTATAAAAATTCCTCCACCTTATAAGGAACCTCCACGGATAAAACGATCTATTCATATAATTATCAAGACCGGTGACATCCTCTTGTCGCGCAAGGAGTTTGAGAAGAACAGGCAGTCCGAGCGAATTCAGAGGGATCAACAACTGAAGAAGATTGACCCCGAGAGGCTGAGGCAACCTATATTTCCTAGCTGTCTAGTCTTAGCGGCGACTAGAGAAGATGAGAACCTCGGCTCGAATGGCTTATCTCAAAGTATTGCTACTCTTGTCACTTTAGCTGATCGACAAACTTTATTCTAAGAGATTGCTCGCCTTTTGTTGGAGATTTTGGCGAGTTGAAATCTCCGACCGTCCTTAAGGAGTTCGCCCGGAGGCTTTAGGATGATGAGGGACAGAACGCATTCTCCCAGTTTTTTCGACTTCGAACGATTAAAGGCAAATCTCATGGTCTAGGAAGAGTCGAGAAAGGCTTCAGAGGCAAGGATAAGGGTCCTCCGAACTGGAGGCAAGCCGCAAGAGTGAGAAGATTGCTCGAGACCAGGTGACGACCTAAGCTAGGCGGCTTCAAAAGATTGAGGAGGAGGATGCACACTATAAGATAAAATACTATGAGGCGATTGAGAGAGAGAAGAGACGGCGACCAATTGTCGCGAGTCTAGAGAGCTTGTGGCAGTCAGATCAAGTCTCAGCTAGGGGCGAGGCTTCTGCTCTGATGGTCGGACAGGCAGCCCTACCCGTGCGGCCTTGTGAACATGTAACTCCTAATGAGCCCACTATTCCGATTAGCCACATAGTTTGGGAAAATTCCCGGATCCACCAGACTTAGAATGCCTTGAATCACCACTTGGTAACTACACTATCCATTCTCCTGTAAGTAGGACACCAAGTGGCTCATCTTGGCAGGGACCCCATAGACCGCAGCAAAGAGCGGCGAGAAGAGAGGGATTGAGAAAACTATATGTTGAAGCCAAATATGACCTCAACTGGAGTTCGAAGAAAAAGGGGTGCAGCCAAAACCTACTTCTCTCAAGTCTCAACCCTCGATTGGATTCAAAGCACCTAAGACTGACCCAATAGCCTCAGCAGGGAGGTCCCACCTCACACCCGGAAGATCTCTGAGAGCTTCCCCTCCAAAGCCAAAGCTGGGCTAGGAGCTCCTCAGAAAGCACTGGAATTTGAGAGGTAATGACAGCTTGCCTTCTAAAGAGTCCTTATGGGTCTATTTATAGCATCGTGCTGACCTGAAATTACTGAAAAGCCCCTAGTTAGTCTGCCAATAGCAGAATCCTGCTATTTTCCTGAGGGTACTGTGGTAATTTCACCCAAGGGTGACTTGGTCATTTTACCCAGGACCCTGGACCCCACTCGGCGAGAGCTGAGCCGAGGACCTCCTGTCCAGAGCCTGGCGCGAACGCTCTCGCCTGCCTATAGGCGAGAGCCCTTTGAGATTGTATCCTGGCGCAAGCGCAAGTGTTCCCACGCTGGCCGCGCTCGACGATCTTGGCCCGCTGTTCTCCGTTTGACGATTCGGTTGCGCTCGCCGATCTTGGATCGACGATCTGGCGCGATCGCTCCTGCCAACTTGGGCGAGATCTTCTTTAGGGAGGGAACTCCTTCGGCTAGCCCAATTGTGACCATTGCGCCTCCTGGTCTGACTCAGCGAATATGGGGTTGTACATAATCCCTGCTCTTTTTGAGCTAGCTTTGGGCTCGAAAAGACATGTCCAACCCAAAAATATTCGCTGAGCACATGTCAACATCAGGGAATCTTTCGGTGCGCCGTACGGTGTCTATAAATATGTGTGCTGATAGACTGTCATAACACTTCCTTCAAGTCATCATTCTTTGTCTGAGCTCTCGCCTCCTCTCGCGATGCCTTCCAAGCGCGCCGACAAACCGCTTCCGCAGGATCTGCAAGACCGCATCAATGCAGCACAGGCGCGAGCCAGGGCTAACAGCGCCCTGGTTGCCCCATAGCTAGCGAGACAGTCGTCGGCCGCTGAGCCTTCTCTGCCCAAGAAGAAAAAGAAGAGGGCGAAGGTGGTTCAGCGGGACCTGCCCCACGAGAACAGGAGCTCGCCTCCCCCAACCCCTAGTCGCGCGGACGATCTCTCACCGCGGAAGGTATGCTCGATTTGTCGATCACTAAAAACCAGTCGCTTAGTTGTTGACGTGATATTTCTCGCAGGAAACGGTTCCTGTCATTGTCACGTCCCCGCGAGAACCCTTGGATCCATCCTCTCGCCATCTCGAGGATCAACCGCGGGTTCCGGAGGTGGCTCCTCCACCTGACCCGAGCACCGCAGGTAACTATTCCCTTCTCGCCCTCAACTTAAATCTTTGAATGCTGAGCTGTCTTCTCGCAGCGCCAGTTTTCGCACCGCCGGGTCTCGCTACCCGGGAGAGCGGGGTGAGGGCTGCGAATCAGCCTGCCCTTGCGGTTGATTCCTCCCTACCGGCGGGAGGAAATGCTGTCGAATCTTCCGCGCCTCCGCTTGATGTCAGCCATCCTGCGGGAGAGGAGACCCGCTCCCCCGCTCCCGACCAAGCCGGGATCACCATTCGCAAAGTTTACCCCCCGGAAAAGGAAAGCCAATCCACCTACTCTTTGGAGCTGAGGGGGGGGGGGGGGGGGGGGGCTGGGCCTTCTCGCCTGCCGTCGACCGGGGGGCCTCATCATGCTGCAGGTATATGGAAATTTTATCACAGCAATCCTCTAGCTCTCGCTATAACAGGAACTCTTTTGCCAGGGGACATGGGCTCGCGGCTTGGAGCTGAGGTAGAGGAAGAAGAAGAAGAATAAGAAGAAGAAGAAAGAGAGGGGGAAGACGGCGAGAGCTCCCCCTTCCATTCGTCTGACGAGATGGAGGAGATCTTGACCGGTGCCAAGAGCGCTAAAAGACGGGGGAAGAAGGTTGCCACCGTCCTATCGAAGCTCATCCGGCGAGAACGGGTCCGCGATCTTGCGGCAAAAGAGTTTCGCCAGTCAGTGGAAAAGAGGCTAGAGACTCTGGAGCGGGATTATCTTATCGGCAAGATGTACAGGCTGGGGGGAGCTACCGCCAGATCCTCACCCGAAAGGTGCATCGAGCGAATCCGGGATTTGTCTCGCCGGGTTGACCTGGGATGCAGTGTTCTGTCGTCCTACTTCAACCCGCAGGCGCCACCCCGGACCAAGCTGCGGGAGCGAGGGAAATGGCAGTGGGAGCAAGGGAAATGGCGCTGGGAGCCTTATTGAACCGCGAGACCTCCCCTTCTCTTCCCCCGGCCTTCCCCTTCTCAGATGTACCCCTATTTATTCACTAGAACTGTAACTAATAATTCCGCACTTATCGCTTATTTTTATCCCGTTCTCGCTCAGCGAGAGCAATAACTCAGCACTTATTACTTTTTATTATTGTGTGCGCATATATGTTATTTTCCTGGACTCTTGGTTGGCGAGAGCTACGTTGCTTCCGCATACGTTGCCTGTCGCACGTCATCTCATAATTCTTGCGCTACTCATTCGGTCAGTCGGTCACCATCAAACTCGGGCGGGAAAAACGAAGCATCGCTGACCTAGCACGCGCCGGCTGTACCCCCGCCGCCTTTCTGAAAACAGCCATGATTATCACGGTTTTCTATAAATAGGGAAGCTCACCTACCACATTCATTTCTCCGATCCCAGTCTCTCCCCTCTTCTGTCGCTTTCGCGGTCTCTCCTAAGCTCTCGCCTGTCTCCGCCTTCTCCTTCCGTTCTCGTACCGTTCTCGCTCTCGCCTTCTTCTTGAAGCTCTCGCCTTCAAACCCTTCATCGCGATGCCGGGCGGAGGTGAGGGATGATCCAACTGTGCGGAAGCTTTTCAGAAGCATCTTTTTCCTTCCTGCACTCTCACTGTGGATGAGTTAAACCTAATCAAGACTCAACACGTTCCCGCCAGCTTCACCGGGCGGAACCCGGGCAATCATGACAAGGTAAACACCGCAGGGGAGGGGGAGCTCGCCATCCCCATCGAGCACTTCGAGGTGGGCTTCCGCCTCCCGCTGTGGCCCGAGATGCGGCAGGCCCTCCGATATTACGAGGTGGTTCCCGCGCAGCTGAACCCAAATTCAGTTGCGATTCTCGTGGCTTTCATATGTTACATGCGATCCGAGAGGATCGAGTTCAGCTTGCCGATCTTCCGCAAGCTGTTCACTTTCCGCGCAAAAGGAGGGGTGGTATTCTTCTCAGGACAACTGCTCAAGACAATCGGTCTCGCCAACAAGCACCATCACTGGGGCAAGAGGTTCATCTTTGTTTCCGGCGACTTTGGGAACGTGCCTCTCGCCCCCATCCAATACGAGGATGACGCCTACAAGCCCCCACCTTGGGCTCGCGCGAGAGCGCCCTCCTTGAGTTCTTTGGAACCAAGGAATTTGACGTCCTCTACCTTCGGCGAGACGTCAATTCACTCCTCCCTGTTCTTCCAGGAGAAGGTAAAGTCTCGCCTTTATCTTGCTTTTCCTTGTCTTCTTCGAGGTTGGAACTTAGTATTATCATTTTCGCAGGAGAGCGCGAGATCCCCCTATGCCAGCCCTTTGACGAGGCTCGCGCTGGAGGGAGTCAACCTCCAAAAGACCCGCTGGCTCTTGCGAAGGCCGCTGCACAAGCTTGCTGGAAAGAGTCGGCCCCTCCTCATTCAAGTGGTGCCGTGAAGCGAAAGCCCGGCGCCCCTACGCCTCAACCAATCAAGAGACCCAAGACAACCGATACCGAGAAGGGCAAGGCCGTCGTGGTGCCGCCCGCCCAACCTCTCCCTGCAGGCCGCTCCTTTGAGGAGGTCTTGCAGGCTGTCAACGAGATTGCGGCCACCAGGGGCGGCCCTGAGGCCCCTGCCGAGAACCCTCAGGCCCCTGGTACCGCCGAGAGCTAGGGTGCCGCCACCGGGACCTCCGGCCAGCCCCTGTCTGGGGAGGTGCCGCGGGGCCATCGCAACTTCGGTCTCGGCATGAGGTGCCAGGACGCGGAGAACAAGCCGCTGCTTCAGTGGGATCCCGATGCCAACAAGGTCTCGATCTTGTCCCTCTTGCCAAGCTGGGCAGAGCGAGACGAGGTTACCAGCAAGGCTTTCGCCTTAGGTTACTGCCTTTACAGCCGGGAGGATGCCAGTGTCTACGACAGGATGTCGACCCGGCTGCCAGCTTACGATTCTACCCGCGCCCTGATGCGCGGGATGGAGCTTGCGCACATGTGTGCTCGCCGGAGCATCACAATAGACCGCAATTTTCAAGATATGTTCAAGGCTAGGGACGATGCGGTGGCTCACGCGGCCGCTTTGGCCAAGGAGCTGGCTGAGGCCTAGCAGCTGTTATCTTCGCGCCAGGCGGAAGGGGTAAGCGAGATATTTTACAACTCTCACTCTCGCTACTTTAACTCTTCTCTTTTATGCTAACCTCTCGCTGTTCAGGATTCCGCCCAAGCCACGCTTCGCGAGGAACTATCCCAAGATCGATACGACAACATCCTTCTGAGGGAGCAGATTGCGCGCCTGGAGGCGAGTGCAGCCCCCCCGCTGGACGAGAGACTGAAGAGCCGGTACTAATCGGTTTATGACATCGACAAGCTGCTCCAGGCGAACGCGCATGCTACAGTCAGGTTGACGCTGGAGACGCTGCGAGACGTCAACTGCTGGGATGGGAGGGGCAAAAACATCACCGCCCAACAGCTCGTTCCCTGGATTTTTGAGCCCATTCCAAAGCCCCCGGGCTCCCCTGATAGCCCACCCTCGGACGTCCCGAAATCCCCTGCAGCGGGTGGTGAGACCTCCGGGGAGAGCTCCGGAGAAAGCTCAAGCAGGAGCTCAAGCGGGAGCTCTGAGGGGTACAGCTTGTCTCCATGAGGGGCCCCTTTTTCTTCTTTTTGGCTGTGTAAAGAGCGAGACGCTCTGAAGTTGTACTTGTAATATATATCGCAAACATTCCATTGTAAATGTCTCTTGTTATTGTGAATGTGGTTGATGTAATTGATGTGACTGAATGCTTCCTTCGTATGCTTCCGCCGAGGCCCTTGGCCCCCTAGGATAGTCATCCTTAGTGACGAATCGGCGGGAACCTGCTGCAAACTGTCAGTCAGAAGCGTAACTCGCGAACACTTAAGACAGGACCGTCCCCCTTTAGTTTGCGCGACTCCATTCAGGCCCGTCGCCTAACGATTCCGCCTGTCTGCTCGAGAATATTAAAAGGAGCCTTCTCGGCGAAAGCCCTCCCTCGACGAGACCTCTTTGATGGGGATTTCCCTGTCGAGATCTGTTCCGGCCGAGACTTTTCCTACCTTTGCCTCTTTCCATTTCGAGTTCCTGATGCACTTCCTGCCTTGTCCAAACCAAACCAGACCTATCCTGTCCTAACCTATCTCCCACAAACCAGACCTATCCCCCACAGGCGATCCTACGGACCTGCCAGCTAGATGAGAGCCTGCGCAGCGGGTCAACCTGGGGTCGAGCCGAGCTCGGGGTGTCGATGAAGATCTCAAACCAACCAAACCTATCCCCCACAGGCGAGCCTTCGGACCTGCCAGCTAGATAAGAGCCTGCGCAGCGGGTCTACCTGGGGCCGAGACGAGCTCGGGGTGCCGATGAAGATCTCAAACCAACCAAACCTATCCCCCACAGGCGAGCCTTCGGACCTGCCAGCTAGATGAGAGCCTGCGCAGCGGGTCTACCTGGGGCCGAGCCGAGCTTGGGGTGCCGATGAAGATCTCAAACAAACCAAACCTATCCCCCACAGGCGAGCCTTTGGACCTGCCAGCTAGATGAGAGCCTGCGCAGCGGGTCTACCTAGGGCCGAGCCGAGCTCGGGGTGTCGATGAAGATCTCAAACCAACCAAACCTATCCCCCACAGGCGATCCTTCGGACCTGCCAGCTAGATGAGAGCCTGCGCAGCGGGTCTACCTGGGGCCGAGCCAAGCTCGGGGTGCCGATGAAGATCTCAAACCAACCAAACCTATCCCCCACAGGCGAGCCTTCGGACATGCCAACTAGATGAGAGCCTGCGCAGCGGGTCTACCTGGGGCCGGGCCGAGCTCGGGGTGCCGATGAAGATCTCAAACCAACCAAACCTATCCTCCACAGGCGAGCCTTCGGACCTGCCAGCTAGATGAGAGCCGGCGCAGCGGGTCTACCTGTGGCCGAGCCGAGATCGGGGTGCCGATGAAGATCTCAAACCAACCAAACCTATCCCCCACAGGCGAGCCTTCGAACCTGCCAGCTCGATGAGAGCCTGCACAGCGGGTCTACCTGGTGCCGAGCCGAGCTCGGGGTGCCGATGAAGATCTCAAACCAACCAAACCTATCCCCCACAGGCGAGCCTTCGGACCTGCCAGCTAGATGAGAGCCTGCGCAGCGGGTCTACCTGGGGCCTAGCCGAGCTCGGGGTGCCGATGAAGATCTCAAACCAACCAAACCTATCCCCCACAAGAGAGCCTTCAGACCTGCCAGCTAGATGAGAGCCTGCGCAGCGGGTCTACCTGGGGCTAAGCCGAGCTCGGGGTGCCGATGAAGATCTCAAACCAACCAAACCTATCCCCCATAGGCGAGCCTTCGGACCTGCCATCTAGATGAGAGCCTGCGCAGCGGGTCTACCTGGGGCCGAGCCGAACTCAGGGTGCCGATGAAGATCTCAAACCAACCAAACCTATCCTCCATAGGCGAGCCTTCGGACCTGCCAGCTAGATGAGAGCCTGCGCAGCGGGTCTACCTGGGGCCGAGCCGAGCTCGGGGTGTCGATGAAGATCTCAAACCAACCAAACTTATCCCCCACAGGCGAGCCTTCGGACCTGCCAGCTAGATGAGAGCCTGCACAGCGGGTCTACTTGGGGCCGAGCCGAGCTCGGGGTGCCGATGAAGATCTCAAACCAACCAAACCTATCCCCCACAGGCGAGCCTTCGGACCTGCCAGCTAGATGAGAGGCTGCGCAGCGGGTCTACCTGGGACCGAGCCAAGCTCGGGGTGCCGATGAAGATCTCAAACCAACCAAACCTATCCCACACAGGCAAGCCTTCGGACCTGCCAGCTAGATGAGAGCCTGCGCAGCGGGTCTACCTGGGGCCGAGCCGAGCTCGGGGTATTACAAAACACACAATTATGTTATGTTATGAAAAATTTGACAATAGTTAAGAGAAAATCAATCGATGTAGTATAATAAGTTTATTCTTGAGATACATGGTTACATCCTTCCCCCTTCATGGGTAGAAGCGTTTTAGGTCATCACCGCTCCAAGTGTGGCTTAGGGCCCTCCCCTCCACGTCCTGGAGGTAGTATCCTCCTGTTCCGAGGACTTCCTTCACTATGTATGGTCCTTCCCAGTTTGGGTGGAGCTTGCCCACGGGAGCCGACCTTCCTGCCGCGTCAACTTTTCTCAGCACCAGATCCCCTTCAATAAACTGCTTGACCCTGACATGCTTATCAAAGTACTTGGCCATCCGTCGCTTGATCTCTTCTTGCCTGATAGCCGCCACGTCTCGCAGTTCCTCCACCATATCTAACAAGAGGCGCTACCCCTCCTCATTCTCCACCCTCCAAGTCTCGTCTCCTCCGCCCGCGGCTGTGACTCGCGGGGACCAGAACTCGAACTCCACTGGTAGGATGAAATCACACCCATGAGAGAGATTGAAGGGGGTCTCACCGGTGGCCGTGTTTGGGGTTGTCCGTAGGGCCCACAGGACCGAGGGGAGCTGCTCCACCCAATTCCCCTTTAAGTTCTCCACCTTTTTCTTTAGTAGGTTGACAATGATTTTGTTTGCCGCTTCCACCTGACCATTGCTCTGGGGGTGGTGGACAGAGGCAAACCGAAGATCTATCCCTAGCTGGGCGCAGAAGCTGATGAACTCCTCCCTGGCAAACTGGGGGCTGTTATCTGTCACTATTGCTTGGGGCAACCCATGTCTGCAAATGATCTCCCCCCAGACGAAGTTCCTTATAACTTGTGAGGTGACCTTGGTCAAGGCTTTAACCTCCAGCCACTTCGAGAAATAATCGACCATGACCAAGAGGAATCTCCTCTACCCACTAGCCGGAGGAAAGAGCCCAACTAAATCCATTCCATATATGGCGAACGGCCACAGTGCCGTGATACTTTGGAGCCTCTGAGCTGCCAAGAGCTGAAGGGGGCGTAGAGCTGACATTTTTGACACCTCCTCGCAAACTCCGTGGCATCCTTCCTTAGGGTGGGCCAGAAGTACCCCTGCCTGACCACCCTTGCTTCCAACATCCTTCCTCCGGAGTGACTGCCGCACTCGCCCGAGTGCACCTCCCCTAAGATCTTCGGGATCTCTTCTTCGGTCACACATCTAGCTAGGAGCCCTGACAACATCTTACGATGCAGGCTTCCTCCATCATTAGGTAGTGAGCTGCTTTGCGCTTGAAGCTTCTCCCGACCTTGGTCCCCTCAGGAAGTTAACCGGTGGTTAGGAAGGTCACAAATGGATCCACCACGAGGGTTGCCGATCTACCACCATCAACTCTCCTTCCTCGATAGCCGGTCGAAATAGCTCCGTCGAGGTCCCTCCTCCTCGAGGTCCGAACTTAGCTAATTGATCGGCGGCTACGCTTTCTTCCCTTGGAACGTGTTGAACTGAGAATGACCGGAACCCTCCGATGATCGCCCTTACCTTGGAGAGGTATTTGATGAGGGTAGGCTCCCGAGCTTCAAAGTCTCCTCGGATCTGCGACGCCACTACCTTTGAATCAGTGAAAGCTTTCACATCCCGAATCTCCAGCTCCTTTGCCAAGCGAAGGCCGGCAATCACGGCCTCATACTTTGCTTGATTGTTGGTCACGGGGAAATGTAAAATGACCGCTTGCTCTATGGTTACCCCCAGGGGCTTGTCAATACCACCCCTGCCCCGAGGGAGTGCTTTCCCGAGGCCCCATCAACCATCAACTTCCATGCTTCTCGAGGTTGCTGCTCTCCCCCCTCGACCTCAACAATGTAGTCTGCTAGGAAGTCCGCCACTGTCTGTGCCTTGATGGAGAGTCTTGGGACGATAGAGATGTCGAACTAGCTTAGCTCAATAGACTACTTAGCCAGTCTCCCCGAGTTCTCCACTCCTTCGAAGATCTTGCAAATAGGGTGGTCGGTCACCACCCTAATCGAATGTGCTTGAAAGTACGGCCGGAGTTTCCTTGCAGAGATGACCAAGGCGTAAGCGAGCTTTTCAAGGATGGGGTAGCAGAGCTCTGCTTTCCTCAATATCTGACTGACGTAGTAGATGGGCAGCTGCTTCTTTCCTTCTTCCCTCACTAGGACGGAGCTTACCGCCTCCGCTCCTACTCCGAGGTACAAGGTTAGGTCCTCTTGATGTAGGCCACTACCGCGGACACTTGACGGGTTAAGGGAAAGAAACGAACGCCACGCTCAATCCACAATCTCTCATGCACTAGAGTCAATCGCAGCGCACTCGCAAGCGTATTTTCACAGTTCACCAACGTATGGTAGCCACCCCGCAGGAAGGTCGAGCGAACGGCGATAGGCCGACGTTCTCCCAAGCTAAAAGGACCAATATTGGGTCCGGCCGAGCGAAGGTTGTACCAAAAGAGATCTACCCAAAGTGCGATCAAAAAGTGGTAGATCTCTCCCAACAAAAATACGGGGTTCGCCAAACCCTTTTCGGAAATAACGCGGATAAGATCGATGCAAAATCCAAAGGAAAACCCACGAAGAATCTAACGATTCAAATCCAACGCAAAAATTATTCCGTCCACTAGAACATCAAGAGGGAAGCACATGTGAGTGGAGAGGATCGTTACCCAAGTCGGAATAGATGATTCCGACTACCTTTGAAGGGCCGCTCTTTCGCGGATCCACCGGAGTCGCGCCGGATGGAGAGATAGATCGTCCGCCTTGACCGCGTCACGCCAAAGTTCAGATTTTTCGCCGTAGGACGAAGCCTTTCCGGTCAAGCTTCACGTGGAGGGGCTGCCGGTTCTCTTCAAAGGGGCTGCTCGGTGGAGGTGGTTGTGGGCTGGCCGGCTATGGAAGGAGGAGGCCGGGTTGATGTGGATGTGTGGTGGTGGTGGCTTGTGGAAGAAGGGAAGCAAAGGGTGCTGGCCGAATTTTTTAGAGAGAGACAGAGAGGGGAAGTGGGGTGGCGGCTAGGAGTTGTAGAGAGAGAGAGAGAGAGGGATTTAGGTAGGAGAGTTTTAGGGTTTTCTTTTCTCATTCAACTTAAGTTAAACCAAACATACATGCCTATATATAGGCTTAAAAATAAGTCTAGGCTATATGCAGCCCAAAATAAAAATAAAAACAACACACCAAATGGCTACATGCAGCCCACAATACAATATCCCAAATAAAATAGCATAAAGAAAATAAGATAAATCTAAAGATAAATTTAACTATATATTTGTCTTGCGCCAAGGGCGGAAATTGTAGCGCCGCTCCATACGAACACATCGGCGACGCGAGTCCTTTGTTGGAGACGAAGGAGGGTCTTCCGTTAGAGTGCCGTCATCAACCACTTGGGGGCCTTCGTCAACTTGGGGGCCGTCATCAATTTGGCGGCCGTCGTCAACTTGGGGGCCGTCGTCGCCACCAATCCTCCCCCGCTTGAAAGGACTCATCACCGATGAGTTGTCTTGAAGATACCGTCGGAGAAGAACACCATCCAAGAGAGCCACGTCCGCCTCCGGGAGCCAAGAGTCATCAGAGGTGGGGCGATCACGCCAGCGGATCAAGTAGCGGCGCACATCGCCATCAGCAGTGGGAAACACGTCATCCTGGAGAATCCTGTCGGGCAAAAATGCGGTCCTGACAAACCTGGGAAAAGCATTAGGCAGCAAAGGGGGAAAATCTATATCATCAACATGTAGCGTACCTCCGTTGGAGACCGACGGAGAGAGCGAGCCCTTACCCCCCTCAACCCCATACCCATGAGAATCTATAGTGGAACTAAACGGAGAGGAAGATAGTTCTAGTGGCGGAGCAATATATGGCGTTAAATCCGAAACATTAAAAACAGGGGAAATACCCCAATCAGTGGGCAATTCCAAAAGAAAAGCATTGTCTCCCAACCGTTTTAAAATACGAAAAGGGCCAGCTCGCCGATCCGCTAACTTTTTTAAGGTGTCCGTAGGCAACCGTTCAGGGATGAGACGTACCATTACTAAATCGCCCACTTTCAAGGGAGACACTCTCTTATGGGCATTGGCATGAACTTGATAAGACGCGTATTGAGTGGTAAGCGTTTCATTTATGCATTTGTGAAGATCATGGATGTGAGAGGCAAAGTCCCGTGCAAATTGACTTGACTTAAACGATTGCGGTAACGGAAGCAAGTCAAGGGGCACAAGAGCTTTATAACCGTGCACGATCTCATTCGGGGACAAACCCGTGGACCTATTTTTGGAATTATTATATGCTAACTGAGCATGAGGGAGGATAAGGTCTCATGTACCCTTGTGGTCTCCCACAAGGCATCGAAGCAAACTACCTAAACTTCTGTTCACAACTTCTGTTTGCCCATCCGTCTGCGGATGGTACGCGGAAGAGAATAGAAGTTTGGTGCCCATAATCCTCCACAGGGTCTTCCAAAAATAACTAGTAAATTTCACATCCCTATCAGTAACAATAGACTTCGGAACTCCTCGATGGCCTACCACCTCTTTAAAATATAATTGCGCGACGTGTGACGCGTCGTTGGTTTTATTACACGCGATAAAATAAACCATTTTAGAGAAACGATCGACAACAACTAAGATAGAGTCGTGACGTCTAAATGTGATTGGGAGGCCGAGAATGAAGTCCATGCTAACGTCTTCCCAAGGAATAGACGGAATCGGAAGAGGGGTATAAAGCCTCGCATTAGTTTTGTTCCCCTTAGCCAGTTGGCACGCTCGGCAACTACCCACGATCTTACTAACCATGGACTTAAGACCGGGCCAATAAAACTTGTCTTCAACTAACGTGATCGTCTTGTCACGGCCAAAGTTTCCCCCTAACCCTCCTCCATGCAATTCCCACACTATGAAGTGGCGTAGGGAGGAACGGGGGATGCAAAGCTTCGAATGGTTAAATAAGTAGCCGTCCCGAATGTAAAAAGAAGTAATGGTCGTCGGCGAGTCATCTTGGGTGGCGAAATAGATATCCTTAAAATCTGGGTAGTGGACGTACTCGTCCTTAATCCTATCGAAGCCAATCACCTTTACTTCTAGCGTGGAGAGCAATAACGAAACACGACTAAGGGCGTCGGCTACGCGGTTGAGAGTCCCCTTGAGGTGTTTGATAATGAAAGTGTACTCCTGTAGATAGGAGACTCGTTTGGCATGTCTAGGACTAACCTTAGTTTGAGAGTTAAGAAACCTTAGCGCTTCATGATCGGATAAGATGACAAACTCCTTAGGAAGTAAATAATGCCGCCAATGTTGGAGGCATCGAATGACCGCGTAAAACTCCCGATCATAATTGGAATAATTCAATTTTGGACCTGCTAGTTTCTCACTGAAATACCCCACAGGATGGCCTTCCTGACTCAACACTCCACCAATTCCCACTCCAGACGCATCACATGACAACTCGAAAACCTTGGTAAAATCCGGTAGCCGCAAGAGGGGGGCTTCCGACATGCGCGATTTAATTAATTGGAACGCCGCAGCGGCTGAGTTCGTCCATGTAAATTCACCCTTTTTCATGCACTCGGTAATAGGGGCCATAATACTACTAAAATCCTTAATAAATCGCCGATAAAATGTAGCGAGCCCGTGAAAACTCCTAACATCCCGAATGTTGGCGGGCTCGGGCCAATCTCTAATGGCTTGCACTTTCTTGGGGTCTACGTGGATCCCCTTCGAACTCACAATATAACCGAGGAACTTAACCGATGTCACATGGAAGGTACACTTCTTAATGCTCACGAATAATTTTTCCGATCTCAGCGTGGTAAGGATGGTTCGTAAATGTGACTCATGATCAATCGTGGAGGTGCTAAATACCAAAATATCGTCAAAATATACCACGATGAATTTTCCCATATAGGGTTGGAAGACGTGGGTCATCATCCTTGAAAACGTGCTCGGCGCATTGGAAAGTCCAAACGGCATAACTAACCACTCGTAGAGCCCTTCCTTAGACTTAAAGGCGGTTTTCCACTCGTCACCTTCCCTAATTCGGATCTGATGGTAGCCACTCCTAAGATCCAATTTCGAAAAAATCGTGGCACCGGCTAACATGTCCAATAAATCATCCAAGCGTGGGATGGGAAAGCGATATTTAATAGAGATTTTATTAATGGCTCTACTATCCACACACATCCTCCAAGAGCCGTCCTTCTTGGGGGCAAGTAAGGCGGGCACGGCACACGGGCTCTTGCTGTGGCGGATAAAACCCTTTTGCAATAAATCCGAGATCTGGGTTTGCAACTCTAAGTGCGCGGAGGGGTTTAGCCGATAATGTGGGAGGTTGGGCAATGAAGAGCCCGGAATGAAATCAATGGCATGTTGGATTTCCCGCAACGGGGGTAATTCAGCCGGTAGCTCTTCCGGGTATACGTCCACAAACTCTTCTAGGAGTTTTCTCAACGCCGATGGCAAGTCCTCAAAAGGGACTGCGTCTTCCTTAACTTGTAGGCACACTAAGGCATAGAGGACCCCATCTACGAAGGTAGTACGCTTCAATTCTTTCCTTCCTATCAGGCTCAACGTCTTCTTCTCGACCGGGACGACCGTATCCTTCGAGGGGCCGAAGGATCCTTTGGCGGGGCGGGTTTTAAGAGTATGGTTCTGCCATTAAATTTAAACTCGTAAGTGTTGGCCCGACCAAAGTGGGTGACGTCATGATCGTACAACCAAGGGCGACCCAACAATACATGACACGCATCCATAGGGATGACGTCACACCAAATCTGCTCAGAATAAGCTTTGATGGTAAGGGGTACCAAGCATCGCTTCGTCACAGGGAGGGACGACTTGTCTACCCATGCCACTTTATAAGGGTGAGGGTGTGGCTCGGCAACAAGAGACATTCGTCTCACCGCGGCTTCAGAAATTACGTTCATGCAACTACCGCTATCGATGATCAACCTACACCATTTTTCACCACTCTTAAAATTCAACGTGAAAATGTTCGTCCTATTCCAATCGTCTAACGCTCGAGGGGTCGCCAGGATACACCTCATAACCTTCATACGGGGGTCATCCTCCATATCACTAGGCACTCCGTCCGACTCGCTCTCTTCGCCCGCCTCGTAAGTAATGTCGTCGGCCCCACCGGCGGAATCTAATAGGGCTAATGGTCTGGGTGTAGTAGGACAATCACTAGCATAGTGCCCTTGGATCCCGCAAGCGTAACAGGTGACATTCGTTCTGTTGACCCGACCCACCGGGACTCTCTCACCAGAGGGGTTTCTATCATTCCTAGCCGTTACGACTATGGAGGTCGAGTCGGGGGACTGATACTTTCCTTTAGCCTTATAGGTGGCGGTGGGAGGCGGCCCTAAAATGGACTTCCCCTTTTGGAACGAGCGAGACTTGCCCTTAATCGCGTTGTGCTGCTCAATATCTAATGCAGCGTTGAAAGTGGTGTGCAAATCGGTGTGACCATAACGCAGAAGCTTTCCTTGGATATTGGGGTTTAGTCCCTTACGGAACCTGGAGAGAGTGACCTCGGGCATCTCTTTCACGTCGCACCTAACCATCATGTCCTTCAGCAAACTCATATACTCAGACACCGACCTAGTCCCTTGCTTAAGGGTGGCTAAATCATCGAACATTTGTGTTCGATGGTAAGTAGGGACGTACTGTTCCGTTAGCCTAGCCTTCATTGCATCCCAGCCTATGGGCAACGCTCCGTTCTCGACCCTCATACGCCGCTCCTCATTCAGCCAAAATATTTTGGCGCGCCCTAGCAACTTCATTCTCGCTACTCGCACCTTATCCGCGTCGTTCAGGGTATACCACTCGAAATAACATTCGATCTCCATGATCCAGTCCTGGAAGACTTGGGGATCTCCTAAACCATCGTAGGATGATGGCTTGACTCGGACGGCCCGAGTAAGGTCAAACTCATACGGTGCTCGTGGGGCGTTCTCATTAGGGGGGTGGGGGTAAGGGTTGTGATGCTCGCCCACCCGTGGGTGACCGGGTTGATTACGGGGTGCCCCGTGTGGTAACCCCAATCCGTGAAGTGCTTCCCTAATGGCCGTCAACTGCTCCGTGAAATCCTGACGGAGCTCCTCAATCTCCGTGAGGGGACGACCCTCACCCTGGTCATCATCCATATTAGACGACGATGGAGGATATTCTGTACCGAGCCTATTACGCATGCAAATGGAGGACAATAGATTTCAGGCAGAACGAAGAAGGAATTAATCCTGCTTAAAGACTATAGGAAAATAAATTTTATTTTTGATTTTCTTACAGGAAATAAAAAGAGGATTATTAAAAAATTTATTTTGATTTTTTTGGCTCAAAAATAAGAAAACTACGCCGCTATTGGCAGACCAAAGATAAATTTTTTTTGAGAGATTTTTTTTTTTTTTTTGTGACAACTAACGCGCAAACACAAGTGCAGGTTGACGTGCTAAAAGAGGGGAGGGTGCCAATTAAAAATTGACAAGAACCTCGCTTTGATACCAAAATTTGATGTAGGCCACTACCGCGGACACTTGACGGGTTAAGGGAAAGAAACGAACGCCACGCTCAATCCACAATCTCTCACGCACTAGAGTCAATCGCAGTGCACTCGCAAGCGTATTTTCACAGTTCACCAACGTACGGTAGCCTACCCCGCAGGAAGGTCGAGCGAACGGCGATAGGCCGACGTTCTCCCAAGCTAAAAGGACCAATATTGGGTCCGGCCGAGCGAAGGTTGTACCAAAAGAGATCTACCCAAAGTGCGATCAAAAAGTGGTAGATCTCTCCCAACAAAAATACGGGGTTCGCCAAACCCTTTTCGGAAATAACGCGGATAAGATCGATGCAAAATCCAAAGGAAAACCCACGAAGAATCTAACGATTCAAATCCAACGCAAAAATTATTCCGTCCACTAGAACATCAAGAGGGAAGCACATGTGAGTGGAGAGGATCGTTACCCAAGTCGGAATAGATGATTCCGACTACCTTTGAAGGGCCGCTCTTCCGCGGATCCACCGGAGTCGCGCCGGATGGAGAGATAGATCGTCCGCCTTGACCGCGTCACGCCAAAGTTCAGATTTTTCGCCGTAGGACGAAGCCTTTCCGGTCAAGCTTCACGTGGAGGGGCTGCCGGTTCTCTTCAAAGGGGCTGCTCGGTGGAGATGGTTGTGGGCTGGCCGGCTATGGAAGGAGGAGGCCGGGTTGATGTGGATGTGTGGTGGTGGTGGCTTGTGGAAGAAGGGAAGCAAAGGGTGCTGGCCGAATTTTTTAGAGAGAGAGAGAGGGGAAGTGGGGTGGCGGCTAGGAGTTGTAGAGAGAGAGAGAGGGATTTAGGTAGGAGAGTTTTAGGGTTTTCTTTTCTCATTCAACTTAAGTTAAACCAAACATACATGCCTATATATAGGCTTAAAAATAAGTCTAGGCTATATGCAGCCCAAAATAAAAATAAAAACAACACACCAAATGGCTACATGCAGCCCACAATACAATATCCCAAATAAAATAGCATAAAGAAAATAAGATAAATCTAAAGATAAATTTAACTATATATTTGTCTTGCGCCAAGGGCGGAAATTGTAGCGCCGCTCCATACGAACACATCGGCGACGCGAGTCCTTTGTTGGAGACGAAGGAGGGTCTTCCGTTAGAGTGCCGTCATCAACCACTTGGGGGCCGTCGTCAACTTGGGGGCCGTCATCAATTTGGCGGCCGTCGTCAACTTGGGGGCCGTCGTCACCACCACCTCTCCTCATTTTGGGCTCTGAAGCAGAGGAGCCTGAGAGAGTTGTTTTTTCAGCCCTTGGAAGGCCTCTTCGCACTCGGTTGTCCACTCAAACCTTTGATTCCCCCGCAGCACCTTGAAGAACGAAGAACACTTGTCTCCTGCCCTGGAGAGGAACCTGCTCAGCCCAGCCAGCTTGCCTGTCAAGCGCTGAACCTCCTTGGCATCGTGAGGTGACTCCAAATCCAGGATGACCTTTACCTTGTCCGAGTTGGGCTCCACGCCTGCCGAAGTCAGAAGATGCCCGAGGAACTTCCCACGGCTGGCCCCGAAGACACACTTCAAGGGGTTCAGCCTCATCTTGAACCTTCTTAAGGTGGCGAATGTCTCCTCCAGATCTTGTAGGTGCAAAACCATGCACTTGCTTTTGATCATTAGGTCGTCGACGTAGACCTCCAAGTTCCTCCCCCTCTGATCCCGGAAGACCCGATCCATCATGCGTTGATAGTTAGCCCCTGCATTCTTTAACCCAAAGGGCATCATTTTGTAACTGAAGCATCCCTCCCTCGTGATGAAGGAAACATCCTTGGTATCAGGAGGGTGCATCCGGATCTGGTGATAACCTGAAAAGCATCTAAAAAGCTCATGACAGAAAAACCGACGGCTGAATCAAACAGCGCATCGATCCGAGGCAGGGGGTAACAATCCTTAGGGCATGATTTATTTAACAAAGAAAAGTCAATACACATTCTCCATTTACCACCTCCTTTTTTAACCATTACCACATTCGAGATCCAGCCCGGATACTGGATCTCCGAGATGAAGCCAGCCTCCAGGAGCTTCCTGACCTCCTCACGAGTGGGCTCTTCCAGCTTTGTGGCGATGGCTCTCATCTTCTAGCGTATGCGGCGAGTGCGGGGGTCCAAGTTCAGGCGATGGCAGGCCACGTCTGCGTCGATGCCCGGCAGGTCCGCCGTGCTCCAGGCAAAGATGTCGACGTTGCTCTGAATGCAAGCCCGCACTTGTTCCCGGGCCTCGGGACTCAAGCCCCCGCTGACACGCAACCTTTGTACTCTCCCTGCGCTGGTGAAGACCTCCATCTCCACCACCTCTTCTGCCGGCTCCAGCCACGACTTCTCCCAGCCGGCCCTTGCCTCTTCCTCTAGCTCCAGCTCTCTGCTTTCTACCTCCTCCCCGATCTCCATCACTTCTACCAGCCCCTCCTGCTGCTTCTCGACTCCCACGCCCCTCGGGGCCTCTCCCTCAACTTCTCCTACCGCTTGTTCCCCTACTTCCATTGCCCCTTCTGGGATCTCCCGCTCCTCGTCCCCCCGGACCACCTGCACGTCTCCTTGCTGCTTCTCAGTCTCCTCTTCTCCCACTTCCTCTTCAACTATCTCTCTTGCCCCCTCTATGCCCATTCCCTCTTCTTCAACGACCTCCTCAAGTGCCGCCATCTCAATCTCCAACTCCTCTGCCTCCGCCATCCACGAAATGGTGTTGACTGCTGTAACGTAGCATTGTCTTGCCACCTTCGGGTCCCCTCTTACCCTGACCTGGACCCCCCCCCATTGTTGAACTTGAGGCATTGATGGAACGAGGAGGGGACGCAGCGAAAGGCGCTGATGAGGGGGCGCCCAAAGATGACATTATAGCTGCTTGGTGCATCCACGATCATGAACCTATAGTTCCGTGACACGCCCCCCAACTTCACGTGCAGCCCTACTACCCCTTCCACTTCCTTCCTCTCTCCGGAGAATCCAAACAACGACCCATCCGAGGCCAGGATCCTCTTCCCTTCAACCCTCATCTCGTCGAAGGCTTTCTTGAAGGCGACATTCACCGAGCTCCCATTATCCACTAGTATCCTTGAGACCGTATAATTTTCCACCGCCGTCTGGATCACCAGGGCGTCACAGAATGGATCCTCGTAGTCTGGCATGTCCGCTGATGAGAAAGTGATCTTTTCTTCTGGTGGGGGAACCTGGGAGGTAGAGGTGACCCCCCTTCGGTACATGGTTTGCAGGCTCCCCTTGCGGGTTGCCTCAATCCCCACTCCTCTGTGAATCACCCTGATTCCTCCCCGGGTCCCTACATCTACCCTATCTTCGCACCTATCTTCCACCTCGCCCTACTGCACCTCTACTATCCTTACCAGTGGATCCTGCCTCCCTGCTCCTCTTGCTTCTCTTAGCTCTAAGAACTCCGGGCAGGTGGCCGTTGCGTGACCTTCCTCCTGGTGGAAGTCACAAAAAAGCAACGCCTCCCCGCCACTTCTTCCCTCTCCTCTCCCTCTTCTCCCTCCTCCTCGAGCTCCTCTCTCAGCTCCTCTTCCTCTTCCCACTTCCATGGCCTCTTGCGGTGGTGGGGGATGACCCCTCGGCTCCTGCCTCCATGCCGGTCGGTCGAACCTCCGGGGTTCCCGCAGGTTATCTCTCCCCTGGTAGCCTTCTCCTGGGCCCTGGGGGCGACCCTCCTGGGGCCTCCATCCTAGCCGGTTGTTCGGCTCCCGGGCCCCCCAACCCTGCTGCTGCCCAAACCTTCGGGGCTCTTCCCTTCTCCTGTCTTCCCTTTGCTCCATCTGTTCCCTTGGCTCCTTCTGTCTTCCTGCCGCTGGTTCCTTCACGTCGTCCTCCGCCAGCCTGGCCAACTTCCTGGCGAATGCTGGGTTTGCTCTCTCGAAGTCAATCTCCTTTGCCGCCCTCTCCATGAGCTCCTCAAAGGAGAGGGGAGGCACCCTCTTCAACTCCATGCTAAAGAATCCCGGTCTCAGCCCTAGGGTGAAGGCCATCATTAGTGCGTACCCTGGGACCTCCTGGACCAGGAGGATCTCTTCCTGAAACTGGTCTATATAGTGACCCAACGTCTCATCCGGCTTCTGCCTCACCGCAAACAGGAACTCCGATTCCTTCTTCCGCTTCTTCGAGGCTGAGAACCTCAATAGAAAACGTCTCCGCAGATCCTCAAAACAGTAGATTGATCTTGCTGGCAACTGGTGGAACCAGTCCCGAGCCTTCTCCTTCAACGTGATGGCAAATAGCCGGCACTTGAAGGCATCCGTCATCTGCCTTATCGATACAACGTCCTCAAACCACTGTACGTGTTGTACAGGGTCATCCTTCCCCGAGTAGTAGGACATGTCAGGCTCCCGGAACCCCTCCGGTACCGGAGCTGAGATGATGAGCTCGCTAAATGGGCTCTCGCCTCCTGCCTGGAGAGAGGGTATGTCCCGTGGCCTCGGCTGACTGGCCCGATCCGCAAGACCGTGCCCCGGGAAGAGTTCTCGCACTGCCGCTTCCTTCTCGCCCAGATCCGTCAGCGCCTCCTTGCCCGGGCGCTGGCTCTGGCCTGGGAAGAGTTCCCGCGCTGCCACATCTCTCTCGCCAGCCTCCCCCGGGACCTCCTTTCCCGGGCACTGTCCTGGGTCGTTCTCGCCCAAGAGCGGGACCTCTTCTATCGGGACCTGAGGGGTGGCCCACTCGCCTCTGGCCGAGAAGGCCAAACTGATCGTCTACAGGACCTCTCGCCTGAATTCATCCATCATCCTCTTTGTTGCTTCCTCTCCCCGGGTGGGGGAGCCCCCAGAACCTGACCCTTCGCCTTCACCTCTAGCCATGGGACAAAACTCAAGGCTTTCTTGTATCGGCTGCCTTCCACACTCACCGCACCAGAACTGTTGAAGCCAAATATGACCTCAACTGGAGTTCGAAGAAAAAGGGGTGCAGCCAAAACCTACTTCGCTCAAGTCTCAACCCTCGACTGGATTCAAAGGACCTAAGACTGACCCAATAGCCTCAGCAGGGAGGTCCCACCTCACACTCAGAAGATCTCTGAGAGCTTCCCCTCCAAAGCTAAAGCTGGGCTAGGAGCTCCTCAGAAAGCACTGGAATTTGAGAGGTAATGACAGCTTGCCTTCTAAAGAGTCCTTATGGGTCTATTTATAGCATCGCGCTGGCCTGAAATTACTGAAAAGCCCCTAGTTAGTCTGCCAATAGCCGAATCCTGCTGTTTTCCTGAGGGTACTGGGGTAATTTCACCCAAGGGTGACTTGGTCATTTTACCCAGGACCCTAGACCCCACTCGGCGAGAGCTGAGCTGAGGACCTCCTGTCCAGAGCCTGACGCAAACGCTCTCGCCTGCCTATAGGCGAGAGCCCTTTGAGATTGGATCCTGGCGCAAGCGCAAGCGTTCCCGCGCTGGCCGAGCTCGACGATCTTGGCCCGCTGTTCTCCGTTCGACGATTCGGTTGCGCTCGCCGATCTTGTATCGACGATCTGGCGCGATCGCTCCCGCCAACTTGGGCGAGATCTTCTTTAGGGCGGGAACTCCTTCGGCTAGCCCAATTGTGACCATTGCGCCTCCTGGTCTGACTTAGCGAATATGGGGTTGTACACTATAAACTATGCACTGACGGACAAACTTTTTAATCACCGCGACATTAATATTCTTTCATACCTTGTGACTGCTTGCAATTTAACTTATCTTGTCTGCATAACTTTTGATGTTGATGCTTAAACTTCTTGTATAAAACCATGTCGCTGCGACTATAGCGGTTAGTTTCTTCTATTCGTATAAGAACTCGAAAAATTATGGGCGCCAAATAATTAACCGCGCGGGTTCTTGAGTTAGTCACTGCGACTAGCTGTTTACTTGTAGGTTAGTGAACTCCTATAAATAGAGCTTGACTCCGCATTCTTCGTAAGAATCTCGAATCATTAATTCAAGTGGCAAAGGTAAATGGCGCTCATGCCAGTATCTGTTGCTTCAGCTTTCCTTGATGCCGAATACAAGAAATCATAGATCACTGAGGATGAGCTTGACTGCTTTGTAGCTAAACACGTGGCAAACTCTGGGGTAGTCATGCGACGACATAGGGATGATGAGCGGATAAACACAACAGCCAGGAATTTGATCGCCATCCCCATATACCCTTTTGACTATGGCTTTTCTATGTCGCCACTGATAGAGTTTGTCGAGATTCTTGACTTCTTTGGTGTGGTCCCCAGATAGCTCTCGCTGAAAACTGTCACTTCGGTGATGAACTTCATCATCTACCTACAGACAGAGCGGGTAAGGTTCACAATGGAACTTTTTCGCCACTGCTTTGTTATTCGATCGATTACATCCGACAAGAAAGACAATAAAGTCTTCAAGGGCGTGGTGTACTTTGGCTGCACTGGGATGAAGGCGGTAAATTTATTGAATAAGTTCCTGAACTGGTCGATTATATTCCTCATGTTTGAGGGGAACTTAGATCTGTTGCCTGTCCGCCCGCAAGTCTGAGCAGCTAACCTCTTCGAGAAATTTGAGGTGGAAGGGATCAAGAAGTATATCGCTGAGTTTCTAGCCGGGACGGGGCTTGATATAAGACACTATATCCCAATGCTTCTGGTGGTGGTCAAATGGCCTATTGAAGAGAGTAAGAAGGATTCTACTGTTTGTAATATCATAACCGTCTTACTAGGCGACTAAATGATTTCCTTTTGCATCTACTCTGAAGGTTTCATCAAACAAGCCGGAAACTCCTGAAGGCCCCATACTCACTCAATGTGAGGTGTAAAAGAAAAGAGGAGTTGACTGCAAAGATAAGAAGGATGCCTCCGCAGGTCACGGCTCCGACGAATCCGTCACTCCCATCTGCATTGGCGAGAAGCTGAAAGACCACAGCGACAAAGCAGTCATGAAATGGAATTGTCGCGGCAATCACGTCAAAGTGTCCACTGCTCTTCCCTTGTGGAAGAATGAGAAGATAACCAAGCATGCCCGTGCAGTTGGCTGGGCGTTGTTAGGAAAAGAGAAACTCGCCGACCTGCAGTCAATACATACAGAGAAGCTACCTGCACTAACAGCTCAAGTCCGTGCAAGAAGATATATAACAGACCACTTCATGGCTGAAGCTCTTGACAAGATACTTACAAAAAATGAGCGACTAGAGGAGGAGAGCGGGAAGTTGAAGGAAGAAATAAAAAGATTGAAGGAAGCAAACGCTGTAAGATTTTACCTGGCGGTCTTTGCAGGTTGCTTTAGTTTATCCACAAATTTACCTTATCTTTTTCTTTTGCAGAAAGCGTATGACCCCGAGAACCCGTCTTTCCTGAATGAAGTCGCCGTCCATCTACGGGAAGGTAGGGATGATATGCTTGATCTCCTCAGGGAACACCAAGCATTCAAAGCATAACATGAAAATATTTCTTTTGATGAGCTCTTCCCTGCTTTCCAAGAGGTGGAGTTCGCGAGAGGCGAGGCGGTTAAGGCTGTTGCAGAAAAAGAGATCCTTGAAGAGGATAAAGATGAAGAAAACTCGGCCTAACAAAATAACCTACCCGCAGAGACCGCTAAGAATAAGAGTTCCAACAGTAACGACGGTTCGAGCGGGGAATATTCTTTGCGCTCAAGATCAGCAAAGTCGAGTAACTTAACGAGTTCGTCCAGCTCGGCAGATTCAGAACCACAGAGGAAGAAGAAGAAGACCGAAGTTGTATATTTTTTTATTTTTCAGATCTGACGGTCTTGATATTTTGTTAATCGCGCGGGTATAATATATGTAACATTTTCAGTTAACAGAAATGAAATTTCACATTACCTATTTTTGTTTGTTCTATGCTAATCAATGTATGTATTTGAATCTGAAAGGTTACTTGTTACCTTCACTTCTCGCATAAGAATGTAGTAGATTTGACATAAATTCAAATCTACTAAACAAAACTGGTAGATTAATATAATTTGGACTTTCGAAATATTGAAAACGTTCCCCAGCAACGGCGCCAAAAACTTGATGATTTGCTTTGCTAACAAGTAATAACTCAAAGCGATTTCATTCTACATTCTAGTATAACTATGTAGATGTGCATAAGCTAGATTGAATTAATATTCAGGCAAGTGCACCTATCAATCATATTACAGGAGAAATCTAGATCTCGTGTCATATTCCACAGGGCCCTTTCAAGTATTCTTACTCATCCTCACTCTATTATCATACCTATAAGTAAAAGTGATATCTAAACTAGATTAACCTAACTATGACCATTTGGATGATTCAACATTAGAGAAGTAAAAATAATAAAAGGCATGAAGCTTTTAAGCGATTACATGAAAAAACTCATTTATTAGTTCAATTCTAAGTGACCATGAAATGAAAAGACTATCAAATTCGTTGTAATGTAAAGGTTAAATGTTCATCAAATTCTCTATCGAGCAATTCCAAATCTAAACCTAAGATAGTAAATTTTCTCTCGAACAATTTACAACACTCAAGTTCGCATTAAGTAAAGTACCCTTATTACTACATAAATTCATGAATTTTATCTCGAAATTACCATGAATCCTTTTACTCGTGTTCTAATTTTCCAAACAACATATCTCTAGATCATAGAGTTTGATTCACAAAGAGAGTTAACACCACAATATGAACATACAAATATCATTACAAAGAACCAATTTCTCAATCTAGCAATTTGCAAATTATGTAAAGCAAAGAAGCAATTCATAATGAAGATTAAACTCTTTGTTTGCAAGCCTAAACACGAATAAAATACCACAAATTTGACATAAACAAAGCGATACATGATTACTAGAATGTTCAACTATAAGTTCATGCAAAATAAAAGATAATTGAAGTTTGAATCACCAAGAGAAAGGAGAGATTAAAAAGGGATTAATGAAAGATTAGATGCATACAAAATACCCTTCAAATCTTCCTTCTCTTGGATGCTCCACTTCCTGCTTCAGCAGTTCTCCAATCCTAGAATGATCCAAAAGTTCTCCACAAATTTTTCTACAGGAAATATATAGTCCCTTTGCAAACAGGTCGGACACGGGTTCCAACACGGCCGTGTGGACGGTTCCTAGGCGGTTTCCCCACGAGCAAGCGTGTCTGGTAGTGGGCCGTGTCAGATGACACGGGTATGGACACGGCCGTGTGTTCGGCCATGTACTTCAGACACCGATTGGTCGGCAGTCGTGTTTAAATGTGACACGGTTAGGAACAAGGGCGTGTGCCCTACCCGTGTGAGTCTCTGTCTCCTGCGCCCAATTTCTTCATCTCCAGGTGCATAGGACACGGGTAGGCACACGACCGTGTGTCCACCTGTGTCTGCCAAATTTTCATCCTGTCATCACCCATGTTGACTCCGTGAACTCCTCTGTTTGCTCCAAGACTTTTAGGTCCATTGGTTGACATTACCTGCAATAGAAAAATGAAAGAATCAGTAATTAGTTTATTACAAGGAATGCCAAAGACTTCTAAATGCACTCTTCTATTTATGATACGACAATTTCTTTACTATTATCATGAAATCACCACAAAAAGGGGCGGGAAATAGTAGACATGATTACAATTATGATAGTAAAAAGCCTATCATAATCGTACTCATCAACGGTTAAGAAAACATAGAAATTACCCAACTTGAAAACTTGTTTTTCTCTATTATAGCTACGAATTAGAAAATAGAGGATAGTTATGTTTTGGGGTATTGTTGGAGTACTAAACAGAGGTAGTATCCGGGCTTCTTCTAGAACTTTTCTCGATTCTTCAGATATTATATTTAGGATTGGTTGCGCCTTGGCCACAAAAGTGGAGACGACACACCGACAATTCAGGTACGAACTTCCAGGCACAAGATTTTGAGGAAGAAAAATACTCCAATATAAAACTAGACATTTCATTTCGTACAAGTAACTAATCTAAAGTTGTGACCATCGTAGGAGTCCGCTCGTATCTATTTATGGCGCAACCCTAAAGTAAATGATATTTTGATACTATAGAGGATGGTGTCCGGCAATAGACGTGACGTGAACCCTGCGAAGGATAAGGGCAAAGGAAAAGTTGGGGTGAGTCCTTACTGCATTTTCCTCTTTTGTGAACTTTTTAGTTGTTTGATATCACTGAATATATGAATCGCCGAAAACGCTAACGTGGCTTAGCGAGCGATAGAATTTTGAGGGGAACCAAATACAAATAAATCCTATTTTGAATTAAATTGAACGAATCGAAATGATTGAAATTGAATTGAAATGGAGAACGCGTCGACGCATCGAAATGCTAAGGGTCAGCCTAGTAGGGGGGAATGTTTCAGACTCCTACACCTCATGAGGTGGGGTAAAACTCTCACACCTCATAGGAGGGGTCAAACTCCTATAGATTTTGATATGAATCCAATAGGAGGCATTGAAGCCTGTAGCACGTAGAAGCGCCCTAAAGTGGATGATGATATGAAGGGTTGACGGACCCGGATAATTGAGATATTCGAATGACCCTAAAATTTTCGAGAAACGAACTACGAATAACAGGAAAGATTGCTTGATTCAGATATAGAAATGCGATTTTACGTGTTTCTAGCATAAAAACATGTTCTTATAGATTTCATTGTTGTTGACTCTCTTGTCTGCTTGCAGAGCGAAGCTATTGGTAAGGGTAAGGAATTCACTTAGTTTTCAAAACTAATTGGTTCCTCATTTGTTGTAAGAACCGAGCACCATCGTACTAGGCCTCGCTAGACGGGCTCAGGAATATGCAGAATGAAGACCAATTGAAGACGTGGCTCTTCCACGGGTTAGCATGAGTTTATTCCTTATACTGTTGCTAGATATTTGTAATGTAGCAAATGTAGACACTTTTGTCCCAGACAGTGTATATATATTTTGTATATTAATGAAATGTGATGTTATGTTTTTCACTGGTACCCTTCTTTGGTTATCCTGCTGCGTATAATTATTTGAGAAAATCTCTTGGATACCATTTAATTGTAATGGCCCAAAACCCGCCATAATTTAATTTCATTCTTTCTGAGGGGTTAAGCAGTGGCCTTATCCCGCGACGTCAAATCAGCACTGAAATTATATTTCATCATCGAGAAATATTTCAAAATAATTGCATTTTATATTCGTTCGAGTCTTACAGCGAGCCTCTGGATCCATGTTGAGGTGGTGGCAGGCAATGTCCGCGTCGATCCCTGATATCTCTACGGTGCTCCAAGAGAAGATGTCCATGTTCTTTTGGATGCATGCCAGCATCCTCTCCTAATCTACCCGGGTCAGCCACCCACAGATGCGCACCTTCTCCACCCTGCCTCCAAGGGAGAGAACCTCCATCTCTACCACTTCTTATGCGGCCTCTAGACGAGACTGCTCCCCCCACTCTCCAATGTCCCCCTCTCCCGTGAGTGGGACCTCATCCTCTGCAGCTACCTCCATGGCAATTACCCCGGTCGTCTCCTCTTGAACTTCCTCTGCCACCTCCACCCGGGTGCGGTTCTCCTCAGCCACTTCCATCTCCTCTCCACCCGCTTCCTGCTCCTCCACCTCCATCCTCCGCTGCATCTCCTCGGCTCCCTCCTGCCAGGAGATGGAATTCATCGCAATGACGTAGCAGTCCCTTGCCACCTTGGGGTCGCCCCAGACCCAGACATGGATCCCATCGGCGTTGAACTTCAAGCGTTGGTGGAAGGATGAGGGGACATAGCGGAAAGCTCTGATTAGAGGCCGTTTGAAGATGGTATTGTAGCTGTTGGGGGCCTCCACGATGACGAACTTGCAGTTTTGGGTCTGCCCCCCCTTGAGTGACATGTAGGCCCACTCCTCCTTCTCTCTCCTTCCTTTCCCCCGAGAATCCAAACAAGGGCCCTTCCGAGGCCAACACCCTCTTAGCTTCTACCTTTATCGCATCAAACACCTTCTTGAAGATGATGTTGACCGAGCTCCCGTTGTCAATAAGGATCCGAGAGATGGTAAAGTTCTCGACCGCGATCTAGATGACCAACTTGTCACAGAACGAATCCTCATGATCCAGCATGTCCTTCCTTGAAAAGGTGATCTTCTCATCTGGGGGTGGGGTCTGATATGTGGAGCCAATGCTCCGGCAATACATGGTGTGGAGGCTTGCCTTCCGGGAAGCCTTGAACCCAACCCCCCCCCCCCCATGGATCATCCTGATCACCTCTCGGGCTCCCACATAAGACCGATATTCACACATGTCCTCCCCTTCTTGAGGCCAGACTTCTTCAATCTGCACTCCTTGATGGTCTTGCTGCTATTGCTGTTGCTCCCTGTTTCCCCTCATCTCGAGGAACTCCGGGCACGTGGTCATTGCGTTCCACTCTTCTTGGTGGAAGTCGCAGTAAGGAAACTCCACCCTGACCTCTGGTCTCCTCCTCAGTTGTCCTCTCCGCCTATGCATGACTATCACCATAGCCTGATGCTGATCGGGGAGGGGAGGCCTCTGGCCCTGCCTCTAACATGGAGGGTGAAACTGACCCTGGCCACCATGGAGGTTGTCTCCTCCATGGAATCCTCTTTACTGGCCTTGGTCTTGCCACTCCTGCTGCCTCCAGCCGAGCCAGTTGTTCGGATCTTGGCACCCCCACCCGGGCTACTGTTGCTACTGTTGTTCCCGCTACCAGGGTTCAGCTCTCCTCGCCTCCTGACCCTGGCAACTTCCTGGCCACTCTCATCTTCCGTGGCCCACCTGGCTAGCTTCTTCGCAAACTCGGGATTTGATGCCTCCCCGTCGACTTCCCTTGCTGCTCTTTACATCAGCTCCTCATAGGAGAGAGGCGGCACCCTCTTCAGCTCTATCCTGAAGAAGCCTTGTTGCAGCCCCAAGGTGAAGACCAACATCAGGGTGTGCTCTGACATCACCTGCACCTAGGTGACCTCCTCCTAGAACCGGTCAACATAACTCCCCAGGGTCTCGTTCACCCCCTACTTGATGTGGAACATGGACTCCGACTCCTTCTTCCTCTTCTTGGAAGTCGTGAACCTCAGCATGAACCCCCGACGCAGGTCCTCGAAGTAGTATATTGAATTGGTTGGTAGTTATTGGAACCACTCTCTCGACTTCTCCTTGAGGGAGATGGCGAAGAGTCTGCACTTAAAGGCATCTGATATCTGCCTTATCGAGACCACATCCTCAAACCACTATATGTGTTGGACCGGTTCATCCTTCCCGGTATAGTAGGACATCTAAAGCTCCCTAAACCCCTCTGGAACTGGAGCAGAAGAAACCAACTCGCTGAAGGGTCTGCCTCCCCCTACTGGACAAGCTAGAGGATCTCGCACCCCCATCTCGCTGAACTGGACTCCACTCGCCGAGCCAGGGAAAATCACTCACCCGGGGAGATCTCGCTCCCTCCCCTCCTCCGCAACTTCCTTCCTAGCTAGCCGAGCCGGGGCATCCTCGCCTAGAGCCGGGGTGGCGGCGACTGGGACAACTTGCGTCGAGCACTCGACACGTGCGCCGAGTGCAAACTTGAAGAGGCCAAGCACATCTTTCCTGAACTCCTCGAACATCCCCACTGCTTCGAGAGGTGGAGGGGGTGGAGAGTCATCCCTGTCTGAATCTTGCCCTTCTCCGCCAGTCATCGAGCTTGCAGAAGATTTTTTGTGCTGACCACAATCCATGCTCACTGCACCAAAATGTCGAAACCGAAAAATTGGTCTCTATGGAGTTCACCCTTGTGGAAGGGGTGATCGCACACTTACTTCTCCCCTAAAGGCTAAGCGATTAAAGATTTAAAATAGGGACCAGACCCAAGGCTCCAGCACGGAGGTCCCACCACACACTCGGAAGATCTTAGAGCGCTTCCCCTTCTTAGACAAGTGCTGAAGCTAAGGATACCTCAGAAAGCGCAAGAAGACCAAAGCACTAGTAAGTATCTCTTCCGAGGTACCCCTTGGGCTTTATTTATATATTTCTAAAAATGGTCTGCAAATAGCCAACCTCCGCAGTTCCAAACTACTATATGCAGCTGTTGAAATTTATGAAGTGGAAGTGGTTGACGGGACAGGCCGGGCGGCCTGGGCAGACAGCCTTGGCGGACTGGGGGGACTGGGCGGACTGTGATGTGCAGCATGGTGGAAAGTCTAGTGAAAAGCCGACTGTTCTTCTGAGCGGGTTGTACGGGTGAAGTCCGCGGACTATGCGGACTGGTGCTTTGCTCAGTGAGCGCGGTTGCAAGCTTGTGCTGATAGGCGGTTTGGCTCATGTACGCGGGAAGCTTGCGGACTGGTGTGTCCGCTGTATGGGCTGTTGCGGACTGGGCTTAGAGCTTGGCTGAGGCCTTGTCGAGCTCTGGTAGTACAGCAGGTGCTTTGCTGTGAAGGTTATTGGCGGACTGGTGTTTCGAGTCCGGGAGATGGCTGCTGCAATGGGACAGGAGTGAGAGGAGCTTGCGGACTGCTGGCGGTCTGTGCTATGGTGTTTGGCGGACGGAAGTTTGTGTCCGCCATGTTCGCATTGGCCTTTGATGGTTTTGGACTTGGTCACACTCTATTCCAAGACCATGGTGTCCGCCGTTTCCGCCAAGTCCGCTGTGACCGGGCGGACTATTGCTATCTGCCTTTGGTCGTGGAGTTGTGGCGGATTGAGGTGTGAGTCTTGCGGACTGCCTCGGGTTGGTGCGGACAGCCATTGAAGGGGGTTGTTGTCCTGCAGTGGTCGAAAGCTTGCGGGCTGATGCCTTGTCCGCATAGCTTGGGCGGACTGGAGAAGGTTCGCCATTGTTGCCTTGCTCCTGGCAGTTTTCCTTGGTATCCGGCTAAGTCCTCGCAGACTCAGCGTACGGTGTTTTTGCTATCGCGCGGGCTGGGGCGGTGTCGCTATCTCTTGGGAGGTGACCACACTCCTCACCTTGCCTATAAATAGGACCCCCCTGGCAGGTCTACAGTAACCTGAAAAAATTGAGTGAACAGTAAGTTGGATTGGGCAAGGAGCTGCGGTCTGAGTTTGTCTGTCCGCGCGGATTGATTCAGTGCTGACGTTTGTTGTGTGCAGGTCACGGGGGTAGCTTCAAGGAGCCAGGAGTTTCGCTGTGACTACGGTCAAGTACTTGGAAGTGTGCGGTCTCTGCAGACTCAGCAGGAGGTCGCTCTGCGGCTTGTCAGTTCTGTTTCAGCTTTGCCAGCTTCAATAACCTGTCTGCCGGCTTCAGGCGGGTAGGGGGTGTTCCTCAGTTCAGCTTCAGCAGGAGACGATTAACGGTGTGTCCGCGCGGCCTCGCGGCTTCGGCGGACTCCGTGGCTATTCAGCGGATTGCACTAAGTTCGGGCGATCTCAGCGGACTCGGTGACCTCGGCGACCTCGGCGGTCTCGGCAGACTCCGGTGCTGTCCGCCCGGCTTGGTTTTGGTGCTTACTGTTTACAGCTGTTATACTAGCGAAATCATGTCTCGCTATGTATGTCTCGTGTTGTAAAGAAGTGAATGAATAATAGACCTGCTTGTTCTTCCATTGTTTGTTGGGATTAACCTTTGTTCCTCGGTTTCCGCTGGTTCAACGTGAGAACTGGGTAGTTCCGAAGATATTAATTTGGTGTTTGGGCTATCTTGCTGACCACGTTGAGAAAATTTAACATGGTATCAAAGGGAGGTTCAGTTGCGTAAGCGGAATTTAACCAGTGTTATTACTCAGGGCTTGAGTGGTGATCAACCTGTGTTGCTGCTCGGAGCTTCTTAAGGGTGCCAACAGGTGTTGCAATGGAAGGAAGCTTTGCAAGAGGTCTGGGCATTGAACTCTTAACGCCGACTAACTTCAAGAAGTTGAAGTCTTGCATGAAGAGTTATCTTCTTGGCGAGGTGCTGTGGGAAGTCGTCAGTGGTGATGACAGGCAGGAAGTCACTGCTGCTTTCGGTACTGCTGAGCAGGTTAGGCTCTGGAGAAGAACAAATGCTAAGGCGGAGTTCATTCTGAAGAGAGCCGTGTCTCCGGAACTGTTTGATAACATCGTTGGGTGTGAGTCGGCTGCTGATATTTGGACAACCATTGATGAGTTGTTCAATAGGAAGAATGTGGCGCGACTTCAGTTCCTAGAGAATGAGTTGGCCAGGGCAACTCAGGGAGACCTTTCCATCTCCAAGTACTTCTTAAAGATGAAGAGCTTGTGTGCTGAGCTGTCGGCACTGGATCCTGCTGAGCCTATCTCTGAGGCAAAGATGAAAAGGCACATTATCCGCGGCTTGCGGAAGGGGTATGTGGCCTTTGTGACATCTGTTCAAGGGTGGGCTACTCAGCCGTCGTTTCTGGAGCTGGAGAATGTGCTTGCCTCGCAGGAGAGCTTAGCAAGGCAGATGGCTGGAGTGAACCTGAATCAGGATGGCAACGAAGCTCTCTTCTCAGGCAAGAAGAAAGGATGGGAAGGGAAGAAGAAGAAGAAGGTACAGGTCGATGGTAAGAAGGAGACTTCAACTTCATATCCGCCGGAGAGGAGCAATGCTCCTAAGGACTGGAAGAAGAACCTGAAGTGCTACCGGTGTCATCAGCGAGGGCACTTCAAGCGGGACTGCAAGGTCAAACTGCAGCCTGGGTATGCTGCGGGAAAGGAGGAAGCTTGCTCAAGAAGTGAAGAAGCAGAATGGGGCGGAGCTTTTATGACAGGCACTTGTGTCCGGGCCTTGTCTACTGAGGACTTCAACGGCGAGTGGATCGTGGACTCCGGGTGTGGTCATCACCTCACCGGAGACAAGTCAAAGTTCGCCTCCATGCAGGCTTACTCAGGTAATGAAGCTATTATCACTGCTGATAATACTGTTTATGCAGTAGAGAAAGAGGGGGTCGTGTCTTTGGGTAGTGATCAGGGGCCACTCACGTTAAGGAGTGTGTAGCACGTGCCGGGAATGAAGAAAAACCTCTTCTCGGTGACCAATGCGGTGGACGCTGGGTATCACGTTCTGTTTGGGCCAACAGACTTGAGGTTCCTTCGCAACGTATCAGCGGTGAAGGCTGATGTTGCTCATGTTGGGAGGAGGGTGAAGAACTTGTTTGTTCTTGCCAGCAATTCCTATGTTGATAGGATGAGGGCCAATGATAGCGCTGCTATCTGGTATGAGAGGTAGGGGCATGTTGGCATGGACAAGCTGAAGGCGATGTCGAGTAGAAGTCTGGTGAAGGGGTTGCCTAAGTTGTCCTCCTTTGGTGATGGGCATGTTTGCGCGGGCTGTCAATACGGTAAGGCACATCACCTTCCGTTTGATAAATCACAAACAAGGAGCAAGAAACCATTGGAGTGTATACATGGCGACTTGATGGGACCGACGGTTACTGCCAGCCTTGGTGGAAGCAGATACATGCTTGTCTTGGTTGATGACTACTCAAGGTATACTTGGGTGTACTTCTTAAAGGAGAAGTCGGAAGCCTTCCGTTTGTTTGTGGAGTTTAAGGAGTTGGTAGAAGGCCGGCTTGGCTTGCGGATTAAGAAGCTTAGAACTAATAATGAGGGTGAATTTGTTTCCTCCGAGTTTTCTAACTTCTGCAGGAAGCACGTGATCCAACAGGAGCTTACTTGTGCTCACACTCCACAACAAAATGGGGTAGCGGAGCGGAAGATCCGTCATCTAGCGGAGACCTACAAATGCTGGCTTCATGCGAAAGATATCCCAAGGTCCTTTTGGGCGGAAGGGATGTCTTGTGCTGCTTATGTTATCAACCGGATGCCACTCAGCCCTATCAACATGAAGACTCCTATTGAGCTGTTGCTGAAGGAGAAGCTGAGTGTTGGATACCTTAGGGTGTTTGGTTCAACTTGCTACGTGCATGTCCCGGATGCTTCACAGACAAAGCTGGATGCGAAGGTAAGGAAGCTTGTCTTTATTGGCTACGATGAGCGGAAGAAGGGATGGAAATGCATGGATCCTGTGATGAAGAAGTTCGTGGTATCAAGAGACGTTGTCTTTGACGAGCTGACGTCATATGGAGGTGGCTCGGTAGAGCTAACCGGAAGTAGCAAGGTTGATGAAGCACCGGTGGCGGCTGCTGAAGGTTTGGAAGAGGAGCTTGTTGTTTCACCAGTAGCTCCTGTTGCTTCGAACTCCGAGGCTGAGCCTTCTGGCTCAGGAAGCAGGGGGAGCACTGCTCAATGCTTGCCCCAGGTAGGAGTGGAGCCCGAAGAAGCAACGGAAGCAGCGAGCAAGGAGCCGATTCTTCGGAGATCGAAGAGGGTGGTTAAGCCACCAGCTCGGTACTGGGATGGGAATGCAGTGAGCTTTGTCTCCTGCTTCTTTGCAGGTCCTCTAGATGAGCGAGAGCCTGCAAACTTCAACGAGGCCACTGGCGTGAAGGAGTGGGAAGGTGCCATGAAGGAAGAGATTGATGCTCTAAAGAAGAATGAAACCTGGGACCTTGTGCCCAAGGTTGATGGCATTACTCCAGTTACTTGCAAGTGGGTGTATAAGTTGAAGAAGAAGGCTGATGGGAGCATTGATCGGTTCAAGGCTCGCCTGGTCGCTAGAGGATTCTCACAGCAGTATGAAGAAGACTATGAGGAGACATTCAGTCCAGTTGTGAAGATGACTTGAGTAAGAGTGGTGATCGCCTTGGCTGCTAGCAAGGGATGGAGGTTGTGGCAACTCGATGTGAAGAATGCCTTTCTTTACGGAGAGATTGACAAGGATATCTTCATGGATCAGCTGCTTGGTTTTGTCTCTGAAAAGCATTCGGACGATGTCTGTAAACTCAGGAAGGCCCTCTATGGGTTGAAGCAAGCTCCTAGAGCGTGGTATGGGAAGATTGCAGAGTACTTGCAATTTTGTGGATACCTTGCTTCCAACTCGGATTCTAGCTTGTTCATCAAGAAGAAGGGGGAGCTACAAGTCTTGGTCCTACTGTATGTGGATGACATGATCATCACAGGGAACTCGGAGGGGGAAGTAGCGAGGCTCAGGGCAGAGCTTGCTATACGCTTCGAGATGAAAGACTTGGGAGAGTTGCATCACTTTCTCGGTCTTGAAGTGGAGAGGAAGGAGTGCGGGGTTCTCATTTGCCAGAAAGGGTATGCTGATCGCATTGTGAAGCGGTTCGGCATGGGCGAAGGTAAGAAGTGATCTACTCCACTGGAACCTGGGCTAAAGCTTCGACGAGATGAGGGAAGGGTTCTTCATGATCCTTTGGTGTTCAGGGCTCTTGTTGGGAGCTTGATCTACCTGACAATTACATGGCCGGATATTGCTTATGTTGTTGGCTGAGTAAGTCGGTATATGGCTGAACCAAGGCAATCTCATCTAGTGGCGGCAAAGAGTATTCTGAAGTATGTCAAGGCTTCTTCTGACATGGGACTCCTCTATAGAAGGGACTCGGAGTTTGCGTTGCTCGGGTACACGGATGCTGACTATGACGGTGATTCGGATGATCGGAGGTCTACTTCAGGTTATGTGTTCACTTGCGGTTCAGCTAGCATCTCGTGGTGTAGCAAGAAGCAGGACTCGGTGTCGGTTTCAACCACGAAGGCGGAGTATAAGGCTTCGGCCTTGGCTGCTCGGGAAGCCGTTTGGTTAAGGAGGCTTATAGAGGATGTTCATGAAGAAGTGCAAGGGCCTACTTTACTCTGGGGTGAAATGAGAGTGCTCTCAAACTGGTTAACAATCCAGTGTGTCACGCCAGGACCAAGCATATAGAGATTGATCACCACTTCATCAGGGAGAAGGTGTTGGCGGGGTCTCTGCTGGTCGGGCATGTTCAGAGTGAAGATAATCTTGCTGACATCTTCACGAAGCCATTGTCGAAGGGGCCCTTTGAACGCTTGCGCAGCTTGTTGGGCTTGGTCACCACTTCTCACTTCAAGGGGGAGTGTTGAAATTTGTGAAGTGGAAGTGGTTGACGGGACAGGCCGGGCGGCCTGGGAGGACAGCCTTGGCGGATTGGGCGGACTGGGCGGACTGTGATGTGCAGCCTGGTGGAAAGTATAGTGAAAAGCCGGCTGTTCTTCTGAGCGGGTTGCATGGGTGAAGTCCACAGACTATGCAGACTGGTGCTTTGCTCAGTGGTCGCGGTTGCAAGCTTGTGCTGATAGGAGGTTTGGCTCATGTCCGCGGGAAGCTTGCGTACTGGTGTGTCCGCGGTATGGGCTGTTGCGGACTGGGCTTAGAGCTTGGCTGAGGCCTTGTCGAGCTCTGGTAGTACAGCAGGTGCTTTGCTGTGAAGGTTATTGGCGGACTGGTGTTTCGAGTTCGGGAGATGGCTGCTGCAATGGGACAGGAGTGCGAGGAGCTTGCAGACTGCTGGCGGTCTGTGCTATGGTGTTTGGCGGACGGAAGTTTGTGTCTGCCATGCTCGCATTGGCCTTTGATGGTTTTGGACTTGGTCACACTCTATGCCAAGACCATGGTGTCCGCCGTTTCCGCCAAGTCCGCTGTGACCGGGCGGATTGATGCTATCTGCCTTTGGTCATGGACTTGTGGCAGATTGAGGTTTGAGTCTTGCGGACTACCTCGGGTTGGTGCAGACAGCCATTGAAGGGGGTTGCTGTCCTGCAATGGTCGAAAGCTTGCGGGCTGATGCCTTGTCCGCACAGCTTGGGCGGACTGGAGAAGGTTCGCCATTGTTGCCTTGCTCCTGGCGGTTTTCCTTGGAATCTGGCTAAGTCCTTGCGGACTCGGCGAATGGTGTTTTTGCTATCGCGCGGGCTGGGGCGGTGTCGCTATCTCTTGGGCGGTGACCACACTCCTCACCTTGCCTATAAATAGGACCCCCCTGGTAGGTCTACAGTAACCTGAAAAACTTGAGTGAACAGTAAGTTGGGTTGGGCATGGAGCTGCGGTCTGAGTTTGTCTGTCCGCGCGGATTGATTCAGTGCTAACATTTGCTGTGTGCAGGTCGCGCGGGTAGCTGCAAGGAGCCAGGAGTTTGGCTGTGACTTCGGTCAAGTACTTGGAAGTGTGCGGTCTCTGCGGACTCAGCAGGAGGTCGCTCTGCGGCTTGTCAGTTCTGTTTCAGCTTTGCCAGCTTCAATAACCTGTCCGCCGGCTTCAGGTGGGTAGGGGGTGTTCCTCAGTTCAGCTTCAGCAGTAGATGATTAATGGTGTGTCCGCGCGGCCGCGCGGCTTCGGCGGACTCCGTGGCTATTCGGCGGATTGTAGTAAGTTCGGGCGATCTTAGCGGACTCAGCGACCTCGGCGACCTCGGCCGTCTCGGCGGATTCTGGTGCTGTCCACCCGGCTTTGTTTTGGTGCTTTCTGTTTACAGCTGTTATACTAGCGAAATCATGTCTCGCTATGTATGCCTCGTGTTGTAAAGAAGTGAATGAATAATAGACCTGCTTGTACTTCCATTGTTTGTTGGGATTAACCTTTGTTCCTCGGTTTCCGCTGGTTCAACGTGAGAACTGGGTAGTTCCGAAGATATCAATTTGGTGTTTCGGCTATCTTGCTGACCACGTTGAGAAAATTTAACAGCAGCCCAGGTTGGCCTGCCAACAACGTGACTCCACTGTTCTGAAAGGCTATAGGCAGGCCAACGAGGGTAGGATGGTAAAAATACAATATAGAAAAATCTAGGGGAATGGCCCTCAAACATCCCCACTCGCCAGGGGAGGCGAGTGCTCGGTGGAGCTGGCACTCGCCGCCTCTACTTGCCTGGGGCGGCGAGTGCTCGATGGAGCTGACACTCGCTGCCTTCCCACAACCCTCGGTGAATGCGGGCCAGTGGCACGGAGCTCTCGCCAGTAGCTGCGAGTGCTTTGTATGTCGCCCCCCCTTCTCAGCACCTCAACCGCCATCCTGGAAATCTCGAAAGTGTTGAACCTGCCGGAAGGGGCCCACTCAGCGAATATGGGGTTGTACACACGTAATGCCTCCACAGCTTTATAACGAATATCACTGCCGCTAACTCCAAGTCATGGACCGGATAAATCCACTCGTGTACCTTCAACTAGCGCTAGTCATATGCTCCTTCCTTGTCAAGGTTGTGAGGGGTAACGCTATCCATGAGAGGGTGTCCAAGATGCGCCTGTAGTAGCCGACAAGCCCCAGAAAACTCCGGACTTCCGCTACTAAAGACAATACAGGCCACTCCCATATAATAACTATCTTCGCAGGATCTACAGAGATTCCCTCACCGCTAACAACATGACCAAGGAATGCTACCGAATAAAGCCAGAACTCACACTTCGAGAACTCGGCATAAAGCATACGACTTCTCAATGTCTCAAGAACAATCTGTAAATGTTCTGCATGATCAAACTCGGATTGGGCGTACATGAGTATGTCATCAATGAACAATATCCCGAACTGATCTAGATATTCCCTGAATGTCCGGTTCATCAAGTCCATAAACACGGATGACGCATTAGGCAGCACACAAAGGCATGACTGTGAACTTGTAATGCCCATAACATATACTGAACATCGTCTTGGGGATGTCACTTTCCCTGATTCTTAGCTGATAATAGTCAGACTTCAAATCTAGTTTTGAATACACCGTCGACCCAACTAGATGGTCGAAGAGATCATCGATTCTCGGGATTGGGTATTTGTTCTTCTCTGTTAACTTATTCAGTTCCCGATAGTCGATTCAAATCCGCAGACTTTCGTCCTTCTTCTTCACAAAAAGGACTGGGATGCTCCAAGGTGATAAATTCGGACGCACATACCCCTACTCTATCAGATCATGAAGTTGCGCTTTCAACTCTGCTGTACAACCCCGTATCCGGCGAGTGGGGTCGCCAGGAACCAGACCGACCGGTTCAGATCGCCCATGCAGCATGCGATCTTTGCAGGGAAATCTGAAGGCAGCAGTCGAGCTCGGCAGGGAAATCTGAAGGCCGAGATCGGCATTCGTCGACCCCGAACTCGGCACTCGCCGAGCTATGCCAGAGCTTCGCCGAGCTGAGCTCGACTAATGAAGGAAGATCGAAGGGAGGGAACCATAGCCAGCTTGCACTCGCCCTATGGAGCTCGGCAGACAGTAGGCGAGCATTACCTTTAGGGGTGGCCGAGCTCCTCAGCTCGCTGAGGTTTATGAGGTACTTTTTACTATTTTGCCCCCGCTGGCCTGCCCATAGCCTTTCAGAACAGCGGAGTTATACTGTTGGCAGGCCAATCTGGACTGCACATAGCTGTTCAGAACAGCGTGAGTTGGCTATTTGCAGGCCGTTTTCAGAAATCTATAGATAGGACCCAAGGGGTACCTCAGAAAGCATGCTTCTTATGCCCTCTTGCTCCATCTCTCAAGCGCTTTCTGAGGATACCTTAGCACGGCCTTTGGCTAAGGAGGGGAAGTGCTCTAAGATCTTCCGGGTGTGTGGTGGGTCCTCCCCGTCGAGACCTTGGGTCAGTTCTTCCTTGTTTTCGTTATTGTTTTGCTTGCAGGAGCGAAGTAGGTGCGCGATCACCCCTTCCCCAAGAGTGAACTCCACAAGAGACTGTTTTTCGATTTCAACATTTTGGTGCGGTGAGAATAAAGTGTGGTCAGTACAGAAAACCTTCAGGGAGCTCAATGATAGGAGGGCAAGGATCTGACAGGTCAGACTCGCCACCCCTACCTCTGGCCACGGTGGGGATGTTTAAAGATTTCAGGAACGAGGTGTTGGGCCTCGTCAAGTTCACACTCGGCACGCGGGCCGAGTGCTCGACTCCAGCTATCCAGATCACAACCGCCCCCTCTCTGGGTGAGGGCGCCCCGGGCAGGTGAGCTGGGAAGGAAGTGGCCCAGGAGGGCCGGGGGTGCGAGCTCCCCAGGCGCGAGCTTTTCCTCGGCTCCGCAGGCGGAGGCCGGATCAGCGAGCTTGGCCCGCGAGACGTGCCAGCTCGGCCAGTAGGGGGAGGAAGCCCCTTTAGCGTGTTGGTCTCTTCTGCTCCAGTTCCAGAGGGTTTCAGAGGACCCGAGATGTCTTACTACACCGGGAAGGGAGACCTAGTGCAACACGTCCCGTGGTTTGAGGACGTGGTCTCGATCCGGCAGATGTCGGATGGGTTCAAGTGCCGACTCATCACCATCACCCTCAAGGAGAAGGCGAGGGAGTGGTTTCACCAGCTGCGGGCCAGCTCCATCTACTGCTTCGAGGACCTGCGTCGGGGGTTCATATTGAGGTTCACTACCTCAAAGAGGAGGAAGAAGGAGTCGGAGTCCCTGTTCCACATCAAGCAGGGAGTGAATGAGACGTTGGGGAGCTACGTCGATCGGTTTCAGGAGGAGGTCACCCAAGTCCAGGAGATGCTAGGCCACAGTCTGATGATGGCTTTCACCCTGGGACTGCAGCAGGGTTTCTTCAGGATTGAGATGAAGAGAGTGCCCCCTCTCCTACAAGGAGCTGATGGAGAGGGCGGAGACAGAAGTTGACAGAGAGGCATCAAATTCAGAGTTTGCCCGGAAGTTGGCCAGCTATGCCACGGAGGAAGAGAAGGAGACAAGAGGCAGAAGAGGGGAGGAGAGGAAAGCCAAGCCCCGGCAGAGGGAGCAGAGGCAGCTCCAGGGGCAGTAGCATCCCAGGTGGGGGGGGGGGGTCAGGAGCCCGACCGTCAGCTGGGTTGGAGGCCCAAGTGGCAAGGGCAGGGGCCACAAAGAGGGTATCAAGGAAGTGACCGCCATCAAGGGGGGCAGGATCAATTCCACCGCCCTGGCTGGAGTCATGCCCAGAGGCCTCGACTCCCCGATCAAGAACATGCTATGGCCATAGCCATAGGAGAGGAGGAGAGTAGCAAGGAGGAGGAGGAGAGAAGTTAGGGTGGGGTTGCCCTACTGTGACTTCCATCAAGATGAAGGGCATGCTACAGCCACATGCCCGGAGTTCCTCGAAATGAGGGGAAATAGGGAGCAGCAGCAGCAGCGGTGCCAGGAAGTGAGGATCAAGGAGGTCCTGCCTCGGGCAGAGGAGGACCGTTGTGAAGACTGGGTAGATGTCGGCACCCGAGGTAAGATTGGAGTGATCCACTGGGGGGGGGGAGTTGAGGCCTCCCGGAGGGCGAGCCTCCATACCATGTATCGCTGGAGCATTAGCTCCGCATCCCAAACCCCACCCACAGAAGAGAGGATCAGCTTCTCGAAGAGCGATATGCCGGATCATGAGGATCCATTTTGGGATGCACTGGTAATCCAGACAGCCATCGAAAATTTTACCGTCTCCCGAATCCTCGTCGTCAACGGAAGCTCCGTCAACGTCATTTTTAAGAAGGCGTTTGACGCGATGAAGGTGGAGGTGAAGATGGTGTTGGCCTCGGATGGTCCCTTGTTTGTATTTTCGGGGGAGAGGAAGGAGATAGAAGGAGGAGTGGGGCTCCACGTCACCCTGGGGGGGGGTGGGGTGGGCAGTCCAGGAACTGCAGGTTTATCATCGTGGACGCCCCCAGCAACTATAGCGCCATCTTCGGGAGGCCCCTAATTAACACCTTCCGCTACGTCCCTTGATCGTTCCATCAGTGCTTAAAGTTCAATACCGAGGGAATCCAAGTCTCGGTCAGGGGGACCCCAAAGGTGGCGAGGGAATGCTACATCGCCACTGTGAACTCCATCTCTTAGCAAGAGGGGGCCGAGGAGATGGAGCGAAGGATAGTGTAGGCGGAGCAGGAAGCTAGCAGGGAGGAGCTGGACGTGGAGAGCTGCATGATGAGTCCGTATTTTACAATAATTTCTGGACTCATCTGGGCTAGTTCTATCTTCGTAGCACTACACTTGAGAGCCGTTATTACTTATTTGTGCTTATGTACCTTTTTCACGATTAAGTGCACTGTATGCCCGCTTCTGTGTGCTTTCTTTGTTTCCAGTTTGTTGTTATTATTTAGCCCTATCTCGGGGATGTGGTGTGCACGTTCTGGTGGCTTTTCTGCCCCTTCTGCTGGTACCGGGGTCGTGTGCGTGTTCCGGGATGATTGTGAAACAGGAATACTGCGCACGATCAGGGGAACTACTGCGCACGACCACTGGTCGTGCACTCCCGATCGTGCGCACTACTCTACGTTTTCAACAGAATCAGCCTGGGTAAGCGCACGACCACTGGACTTACTGCGCACGACCACTGGTCGTGTGCCACCGTTCGTGCGCATTACACCCCCTTTTTCATAACCCTGTCTCGGTAATCGCACGAGCACTGGCCATAGTGCGCACGACCACTGGTCGTGCGCCACTGCTCGTGCGCGTATATGCTAATGCTTCTTGTCCAGGTTGCAGGTTTATTTGGAAAGCCGCACGATCATCGACCTACAGTGCGCACGACCACTGGTCGTGCGCCACTGAGCGTGTGCACTGCTTCTGCTGCCTCCGTATAAAAGGACCTGCTCCGCATTTTAGGTCAATGCCTGCCATTTGCTGCGATCGGAGAGTGCGCGGGAATCCCCTTTTCACTTCTTCAGCTGCTCCATCACTTCCACCTTCGCCGGGAAGCCATTTCCACTTACTCCGAAGCTTTCCAACACTCCGGCGAAGCCCTCGGCCATTGATGACTTTAACTCCAAGCTTTCCTGCAGAGTTGGTGAAGTAGATAACCTAGAGAACGGACTTAAAGGCCTTCGAGGTGACAGATCGTTGGTACCGGAAGCCTCCTCGGACTGAGCCCGGAAGCGGATTGACACCTCGCTACTCCGACCACGACCCGCGGTGGATCTTCATTCTCTTTTGGTTTACTCCTCTTCCCCTTCCTCTGTGTTATGAATGTTTTGAGCAGTGTAATGAACATTTCCATCCCAAGTTTACTTTCTGGTTAATGGAATGTTAGTTTCTTTATGCTTGTGAGTTCTGTCTGTGAATGCGCCTCACTCACCCCACATTCACTTCACTCCTGTGCCTTGTCCGATTGCAATCCACACAAGAACGCTGCAATCCATTAGTTTCCCTTCCACTCGCCCAACTGAAGTTCGGCATAGCGGCCGACAAACCCATTTCACCTTGCGAAGCGGTGCCGTCGACCCACATAGCTTTTACTTGTTCAGTAGATCAAACATCCACAATCTCCCGAGTCCGTTATTTTCTTTTTGTTCTATTTTTAACTCTCATAATGATATTCTCATTACTGTTGTCGTTCTACGCTAATTGCATTCCTCAAGAGACCGACACTTGGGGATTTACTCCCAAAACTTTATTACTTGTGCGACCGGTGCGCTTGCCGTATTACACGCACCAAGTTTTTGGCGCCGTTGCCGGGGAATGCAACTGTAGAGCGACTTCGGATGACTTCCAATATTGTTATCAGAGTTAGTATTGTTTTGTTTTGACTGCTTTTTCTTCTAGTGTGTAGTGTTTGCCGCAGTGAATGCAGGGTTGAGGCACAGGAGATCTAGTAGCTTACTACCCCTTTTTCATTCAAGCCTCTTTTAATGACTACAATTCAGCAGCAGACTTATAAAGCAAGCCTTATCAACCTCACATACCCAGCAGAAACGGGAAATAACAGTTTCGAGATCTCGCCTGACCTCATCGAATATATCATCGAAAACTGTCAATTCAGCGGAGACGGAAAAATTGATGCACTATGCCACGTGCAGCGGTTCTTAGAAATTTACAACACTTGCATGCCAAATGCTGCCAACAACGAGCAGCAGAGGATCCGACTCTTCTCCTTTTCCCTGAAAGATGAAGCAAAGCGATGGTATCAAGATATTCAGAAGGGAATATCCTCATCCTGGAAACAACTCGAAAGGAAATTTTTGGCCAAATCCCGACAACCGATTTTAGCAATAGACAATTACAAGGAGCTGATCACCTTCACCCAACGAAATGAAGAGACCTTGTTCGATACTTGGGAGCGTTTCCAGTCCTTGCGAAGGGAATGCTGCAGAGTGGAAATGTCAAATATCCTCCTAATTCAAACTTTCTACTTCGGCATTGCAGACAGATTCCGGCCATTACTTGACATCGCAGCTGGTGGAACCCTATTTAACAAATCCAGTGAGGATGCCTGGGAAGTTATAGACAACATTGCCCAAACTAATAGGCATTGGAACTACCCGCCTTCTTCCGACTTTCCGGTAGAGATAAATTCAGTAGTCTCTGATGAAGCCACCGACCACAATCTCTCGTCAAAGACAGAGCAATTTTTTTCTTATGCGTGCAAAATGATGGAGTTGTTCAATGACCAAGCCACCACCATTCAGCGCCTACAAACCTCCATAGGGATTCTCACGGAAACGTTACTATGTTCAGTCAATCAGAAACAGGAAACGGTACATACTATGAGATTGAGAAGCGGAAAAAGCTTAGAGAGGACCTCCCCTCCTGACCCTCTCACACAATCACTCCGCGAGCCCATCGTCGATTTGATAAAGGAACCCCCGTCCTCACCTACCGCACAAGAACCCATGGCAGTACTACAACCTGTGAAGAACGCCGTGAAGCCGCCATTTCCCCACCGACTGCAAAACGACAAGGCTGGCAAACAATTTCATAAATTCCTTGAGATCATGAAAGGAGTGCAAATAAGTATACCTCTGACAGAAGCTATCACTCAGATCCCAGGATATTCTAAGTTCCTAAAGAAACTCATCACACAGCGTAAATCTTTAGAAGGACTGAAAACGATCAATCTCACTGAAGAATGCTCAACTCTCTTCGCCAACTATTCCCCAACCAAACGAAGAGATCCGGACAGTTTTACCATTCCCTGCAGAATTGGCCTCCACCGATTCGGACGCGCATTATGTGATTTGGGAGCTTCAATAAATCTAATGCCGCTCTCCGTCTTCCGCGAGCTAAGAGTTGGGATTCTACAGCCAACCCACTTGAGATTGCAATTAGCTGACAGATCGGTAAAACAACCGGCCGGAATAGTCGAAGATCTTACTATCATGGTCAACAACCTCTCCTTCCCAGCAGATTTCGTCATTCTTGACATGATGGCCGATCCCAAAGTGCCTATAATACTAGGACGGCCCTTCCTTGCCACGGCTCGTGCCATTATCAATGTTGACCAAGGAGAGCTCACCCTAAGCTTGGGGGACGAAACGATTTCTTTCAACATCCACGAACCCTCCCAACATCTCAGAATCACTAATTGGGACGAAGCAGATTTGATCGACGAACCGGACTTGTACAGCGAAATGATTCTTGACCCAACTGAGCCAGTGTGGGAAGAGGAGGACGCCACTAATGTTCCGAGCACCCCGCATCCAACCAAAGAACCGTTCATCACATCTACCATCACAACCACTGCCACAACTCTGAAGACACTGCCTGAATCCCTGAAATACGGTTTCTTAGAGGAAGGCACAGCGTGCCCAGTCATTATCTCTGCATCTCTCTCCGTAGACAACGAACTCGCCTTGGTCATGTTCTAAAAGAAATACAAAAATGTGTTTGGACGTTCATTAGCTGACATAAAAGGAATCAGCCCGGCGTTTTGCATGCACAAGATTCTACTTGAAGATCAATACAAGCCGTTGGCACAACCTCAAAGGCGCCTGAACCCCAAGATGCATGAAGTGGTACAGGCCGAAGTAATAAAATTGCTTGATGCAGGTATCATTTACCCAATCAGCGACAGAAAATGGGTCAGCCCAGTGCAAGTGGTGCCCAAAAAGGGTGGGATTACGGTGGTGGCCAACGACAAGAATGAATTATTACCCACCCGCGTGGTCACCGGGTGGAGAGTCTGCATAGACTACCGGAAACTGAATGAGGCCACCCGCAAAGATCATTTCCCGCTGCCCTTCATCGACCAAATGCTGGAAAAATTGGCCGGTCAGGAATACTATTGTTTCCTCGACGGGTACTCTGGATACAATCAAATCACAGTTGACCCCGATGACCACGACAAAATGACATTTACATGCCCTTCCGGCACCTTTGCATTCAGGAGAATGCCATTCGGATTGTGCAACGGCCCAGCAACCTTCCAGCGATGCGTGATTGCCATCTTCGGTGACATGATTGGAGACTTTCTCGAAGTCTTCATGGACAATTTTTCTCTTTTTGGTAACAGCTTCGATTCCTGCCTTGTGAATCTAGACAAAGCTCTGAAGCGTTGTGAGGATACAAACCTTGTCTTGAATTGGGAAAAATGCCATTTCATGGTTCGCGAGGGCATTGTCTTAGGCCACAAAGTCTCTCACAGGGGGCTCGAAGTCGACCAAGCAAAAGTCAGTATCATCAAAAATCTTCATCCTCCATCTTCCGCCAAGGGGATCCGCAGCTTCTTGGGACATGCCGGTTTCTACAGATGATTCATCAGTGATTTCTCCTCCATATCCAAGCCCCTCACAAATTTGCTGGGCAAGGACATCCCGTTTGACTTCGAAAAAAATTGTATGCAGGCCTTCGAGACTCTCAAAGATCGACTCATCTCCACTCCAATCTTGGTGGCACCAGATTGGACTTTGCCTTTCGAAGTCATGTGCGACGCAAGCGATGTTGCAGTCGGAGCAGTGCTCGGTCAAAGGACAAACAAAATCTTTCATACTATTACCTACGCCAGTCGGACTCTCAACGATGCTCAACTGAACTATACCACTACAGAAAAGGAGCTATTGGCAGTGATCTTCGCTTTCGAGAAATTTCATTCATACCTAGTGTTATCTAAGGTCATTGTGTACACTGACCATGCCGCACTAAGGTATTTATTCAAGAAAAAAGACGCCAAGCCCCGACTAATCCGTTGGATTCTTCTTCTACAGGAATATGACATCGAGATCCGAGATAAAAAAGGGGTCGAAAACGTCATCGCCGATCACCTATCAAGATTGGAGAGCAACACCGCAGGAGTTGTCCCCATCTGCAACCGCAACGAGATTGCCGACTGCTTCCCGAACGAAAAATTATTCACCATCTGTTCGCTCACTCCGACAATCCCATGGTACGCAGATATGGCCAACTACCTCGCCTGCAAATCTGTCTCCCCTCACCTGTCATCGCAGCAAAAGCGAAAACTATTGTCCGACGCCAAATATTATTTCTGGGAAGACCCGTTACTATTCCGTACTTGCAACGACAGCATTATCCGGCGTTGTGTACCCGAGACCGAATTTCAATCCGTCTTAACACACTGCCACGATCGGGAGGCCGGCGGTCATTTCGGCGCCACCCGCACAGCACGCAAGATACTGCAATGTGGACTATTTTGGCCAACCCTTTTTAGAGACACTCAAGCTTACGTCACCAAATGCAATGAATGCCAAAGGACAAGGATTATCTCCAAGAAGGATGAAATTCCTCTCAACAATATGCTCGTCTGCGAACCATTCGACGTTTGGGGAATTGACTTCATGGGACCCTTCCCCATGTCGCATGGAAAACTCTATATTATTGTCGCAGTAGACTATGTTTCCAAATGGGTCGAAGCTGAGGCTGTCGCCGAAAATGATGCCCACACCGTTTTGAATTTCCTACACAAGAACATTTTCTCTCGATTCGGCGCCCCGCGCACCATCATCAGCGATGGCGGGAGCCATTTTTGCAACAAGTCGTTCTTGCAACTCATGAAGAAATTTGGAGTACACCACAAAATCTCTCTTGCCTACCATCCCCAAACCTATGGGCAAGTCGAGGTCTCCAATCGCGAGCTCAAAAGAATCATCGAAAAATCCATCCATTCCAACCGAAAAGAGTGGGCCAAAAAGGTCGACGACGCCTTATGGGCGTACAGAACCGCCTTCAAAACTCTTATCGGTATGACCCCTTTTCAACTCGTATACGGAAAAGCATGCCACTTACCAGTCGAGCTGGAACACAAAGCACTATGGGCAACCAAATTGCTAAACATGGACATCGAAGCCGCAGCCGATAAGCGCCGCACTCAACTGAACGAATTAGAGGAGCTCCGGCATTTTGCATACAAAAATGCGCGGATATACAAAGAAAGAACAAAAAAATGGCATGACCGGCACATCATCCCCAAAGACTTCCAACCAGGCGACCAAGTCCTGCTGTACAATTCCTTCCTCCGCTTATTTTCCGGCAAACTCAAATCGCGGTGGAGCGGCCCTTTCACAGTGATCGGAGTCTCCCCTTTTGGCGCCATCGAAATAGTCGGGAAAAGCGGAGACAATTTCAAAGTCAATGGGCACCGGTTAAAATTATATGATGGCGGCGCAACCACTGGCGACTCTCACAGCCTGCAGCTCACCGACCCCAAGCAAAGCCATGGCAACACTCCTTGATTGAGTGGAACTCACCTCAGAGCTAGTCTACCACGTCTTCTGTTTCTTTTCTTTTGTTTTTATTTTCTGAGCAAGACAACTACTATATTTTTGTGAGCCCCCATCTGGGAGCCGACTGTTGTCTCTTCTTTTTTTTTATGTTTCGAACTCTCTATTTGAACTTCTAATACAGGTATTTGGTCCACCTTAAGGATGGTAAACAAAAGGGCATTCAGGAGATAACCCAAGTTGGACCGTGCGGTCCTATGCTGTATTTTGAGTTCTGTTTATTTCTTTATATATATATCTGTGTCCAGATTTTGTTTGGCTTGCCTCCTTTAATCGCAGGTGCATGAATAATTAAGGTGCGGCAACTTGGCCGCACATGGACATCTCATTGCCCGACTGGTATGCTCAATTTTGGGCATAGGTACTTCCTACCCTAGCTATTTCTTCTAGTTGGAATGTTTATTTTTATTCGTTGTCAACTTTAAGTCTGGGGGGGGGGGGTAGTCTGCCTGTGGTCACTACACCGCACCTTCTGTTGCATTCCAGTGTTATTTCTTATTTCTTGTTTCTTTTTGGTTGCACACACTGAATCACCCACACGAGTGCACTCTTACCCACGCGCACAACCCGAGTTAAATTTATTGCTTTTGTGTAAACTTTAAAATAGTGGTACTGGCTTCGGATTTCAGGATTCAGTCGTTCAAAACTCATGCAGTGCTCCTAATCGAATACTCAAGGTTTGTGTAGAGTTAGGATAGAACTAATTTGTTTTTATGCTCGTAGAATTATTCTTTTCTGCTCACGTCAATATTGTTTGTACTGCTCAAAATCTGAATCTGGGATAATCACACAATAGTGTAGGAATGTGTGTAGCCGCCACTAGACTCGTATTTCTCGAGTCGGGGGGACGGATCATCTTTCTCGGTAGCTAAGAACTTGCCCTAAGCTACTCTCAAAGCATTAGTGCACGGTTAGTTAAGCGTGAGCATGACGTAGGCCTTCTTTTTGGCTAGTTTGAGCCTTGTTTAGCCCTTCCTACCTGTTAACCATTGCATGCCAAATTTGTGCCTACCCTTCCTTTGATCCAGCTCCACTCACTTTCACCAAGGACTGAAGCTAAACCCACCTTCGCAATCAAATGCTTGAGCTGATTTGTAATTCATGTTTTGTCGAGGTTGTGCTTAGTGGACATTGTTTTGGGGGTGCTGATTCTATTCCCGTTTTGATTGCTTCGTTTGGGGATTGCTAGCGCAGAAAAGATAACAACAATTTAGGAAAATAAAAAGCTGATTCGCGCAATTGAAAAAAAAAACAAATATTTATGTGAAAGAATTGTTTTGAGATTTCGATCCCCATCCTCTTTATTGAATTTGGTAGGGTTCAGCCGTGTTCACACCCGGATTTCAAGCTAAGTCTGGGGGCGTGTACCCCATTCTTTTCTAAGTGGCTGTTTTAGTTTGGGTTGTTTTCGCTCGCTTTGGTTGCATAGAGCCTTCCTGTTTATCTTTGACCTCCAAGCCGTTGCCTAAGCCCCATTTCCTCCTACAAGTCCTATTGATTCACGCTTGAGTCTAACCCGCGCTGTGGAGAGAGTGTGAACGTGCAAGCGTATGGTCCCCGACATTGGTGGATTCCTTTGGAGGTGATCCTGAGTCCCGAACTTTGGCAATGCTCACCTTAGTGGCCTGCCTACTTTCTTCCTGCACATGATCGCACGATTCTCCAGAATTCTAATTTTGAGCAATTACAATATTTATTTACGTCTGTCGAATAGTTTAAACTATGTTGTATAATTAAAAAAGTTTTTCTATTATATCTTTTATACTCATGATATATTTGATTTCTTATCTTACTTTTTTTTTTAAATTGCTGAGCCAGTTAGCTATTTTCGAGTCCATGGAGTGATGATATGCTCGGGACGTGCAAATGGTTAAGTCTGGGGGTGTGATGAGTCCGCATTTTACACTAATTTCTGGACTCATCTGGGCTATTTCTATCGTCGTAGCACTACACTTGAGAGCCGTTATTGCTTATTTGTGCTTATGTACCTTTTTCACGATTAAGTGCACTGTATGCCCGCTTCTGTGTGCTTTCTTTGTTTCCAGTTTGTTGTTATTATTTAGCCCTATCTCGGGGATGTGGTGTGCACGTTCTGGTGACTTTTCTGCCCCTTCTGCTGGTACCGGGGTTGTGTGCGTGTTCCGGGATGATTGTGAAATAGGAATAATGCGCACGATCAGGGGATCTACTGCGCACGACCACTGGTCGTGCACCCCCGATCGTGCGCACTACTCTACGTTTTCAACTGAATCAGCCTGGTTAAGCGCACAACCACTGGACTTACTGCGCACGACCACTGGTCGTGCGCCACCGTTCGTGCGCATTACACCCCCTTTTTCATAACCCTGTCTCGCTAATCGCACGAGCACTGGCCATACTGCACACGACCACTGGTCGTGCGCCACTGCTCGTGCGCATATATGCTGATGCTTCTTGTCGAGGTTGCAGGTTTATTTGGAAAAGCCGCACGATCATCGACCTATAGTGCGCACGACCACTGGTCGTGCGCCACTGAGCGTGCGCACTACTTCTGCTGCCTCCGTATAAAAGGCCCTGCTCCGCGTTTTAGGTCAACGCCTGCCATTTACTGCGATCGGAGAGTGCGCGGGAATCCCCTTTTCACTTCTCCAGCTGCTCCATCACTTCCACCTTCGCCGGGAAGCCATTTCCACTTACTCCGAAGCTTTCCAACACTCCGGCGAAGCCCTCGGCCATTGATGACTTCAACTCCAAGCTTTCCTGCAGAGTTGGTGAAGTAGATAACCTAGAGAACGGACTTAAAGGCCTTCGAGGTGACAGATCGTTGGTACCGGAAGCCTCCTCGGACTGAGCCCGGAAGCGGATTTACAACTCGCTACTCCGGCCACGACCCGCGGTGGATCTTCATTCTCTTTTGGTTTACTCCTCTTCCCCTTCCTCTGTGTTATGAATGTTTTGAGCAGTGTAATGAACATTTCCATCCCAAGTTTACTTTCTGGTTAATGGAATGTTAGTTTCTTTATGCTTGTGAGTTCTGTCTGTGAATGCGCCTCACTCACCCCACATCCACTTCACTCCTGTGCCTTGTCCGATTGCAATCCACACAAGAACGCTGCAATCCATTAGTTTCCCTTCCACTCGCCCAACTGAAGTTCGGCATAGCGGCCGACAAACCCATTTCACCTTGCGAAGCGGTGCCGTCGACCCGCATAGCTTTTACTAGTTCAGTAGATCAAACATCCACAATCTCCCGAGTCCGCTATTTTCTTTTTGTTCTATTTTTAACTCTCATAACGATATTCTCATTACTGTTGCCGTTCTACGCTAATTGCATTCCTCAAGAGACCGACACTTGGGGATTTACTCCCAAAACTTTATTACTTGTGCGACCGGTGCGCTTGCCGTATTACACGCACCACTGCACCGAGGTTGAGGTGGCAGGTTGAGATCGGGAGGTGTCGACCGAGGCGATGGCCGTGGAGGAAGAGGTGGAGGCGGAGGTCCTTATCCCACACGAGAGGGATGTGGAAGAATGGGGGGAGCAGTCCAGGTTGGAGGCTGCGGAAGAGGTGGTGGAGCTAGAGGTCCTCACCCGTGGAGGCAGGGTGGAGAAGGTCCGCGTCAGCAGAGGGCTGACCCCAGAGGCTCAAGGCAGGATGCTGGCGTGCATCCAGAAGAATGTGGACATCTTCGCATGGAGCTCCACAGAGATGTTGGGGGTTGACGCAGATGTGGCTTGCCACCGCCTCAACTTGGAACCGGGAACACGCCCCATCCAACAAAAGAAGAGGTCCACCGCGGACAAACTGGACGATCCCATCAGAGAAGAGGTGGTAAAGCTTCTCAAGGCCGAATTCGTGTCCGAGATCCGATACCCCGGCTGGGTCTCCAACGTGGTCATGGTTAAAAGGGAGACGGCCGGTGGCATATGTATATCGATTTCTCTTTGCTTAATAAATCTTGTCTCAAGGACTGTTATCCCTTACCTAAGATCAACGTGATGGTTAACTCAGCCGTTGGTTTTTCTGTAATGAGTTTTCTCGATGCATTTTCAGGTTATCATCAAATCAGGATGCACCCCCCGGACGTCAAGGACGTCTCGTTCATCACGGGGGATGGATTCTACTGTTACAAAATGATGCCCTTCAGGCTGAAGAATGCAGGGACGATCTGTCAAAAGATGATGGATAAGGTTTTCAAAGAACAGAAGGGGAGGAATCTGTAGGTGTACGTAGATGATCTTATGATCAAGAGTCATGATGTGGACTCTCACCTCCAGGACCTAGAAGAAACCTTTGCCACCCTATGCAAATACAAAATGCGGCTGAACCCCCTGAAGTGCGTCTTCGGGGCCAGCAGGGGGAAGTTCTTGGGGCACCTCCTCACCCCCGCAGGGGTTGAACCAAATCCTGATAAGGTCAAGGCTATCATCGAGCTGGGGTCGCCACGGAATACTAAGGAGGTGCAATAGTTAACAGGGAAGCTGGCAGGGCTAAGTAGGTTCCTCTCTCGAGCTGGAGAAAAGTGCTCCCCCTTCTTCAAAACACTAGGGGGGGGGGGGGAAATTCGAGTGCACCAGGGAGTGCGAAGAGGCATTCCAGGCCCACAAGATGCATTTGACGCAAGCTCCGTTGCTCCAAGGGCTGAAGGAGGGGGAGGACCTATTTTTATATCTCGGGGTCGGGGCAGAGGCCTTGAGCTCTATCCTAGTTCGTGAAGAGGGGAAGAAGCAGCTCCCCATATACTACGTGAGTCAGGTCTTGAGGAAGGCCGAGCTCTGATATCCAATTTTGGAGAAGCTGGCCTTCGCCCTGGTCATCTCGGCCCAAAGGCTGCGGCCCTATTTCCAGGCACACTCCATCCGAGTGGTGACTGACCATCCCCTCCGCAACATCTTCGAGGGGGTGGAGAATTCTGGCAGGCTGGCCAAGTGGTTGGTGGAGTTGAGCGAATTCGACATCTCCTTCGTCCCCCTCCTCTCGATCAAGGCTCAAGCAATGACTGACTTTTTGGCCGATTATGTGATTGAGGTGGAGGAGGAAGAGCTCACTCGTCCGACTCCATGGAAGGTGAAGGTGGATGGCGCCTCGAGGAGGCATTCCCTATGGGTGAGGGTGATCCTGGAGAGCCCCCAGGGAACTAGTGTTGGATCCCTAGTTGATTTGGGCTAGGTCCACTGACTTAGGATGTGACCCATCATGTATAGTCTGGGTCAAGTTTTGTCTTAGAGTCTAGGACAGTCCTCTATCTCAACTTCAGATGGACCAGCCTTCTTCAAGACCATCAGGAACTCCAGATCTATCATTTTTTCAGACTAAGTGAAATGAGTTCGACGTTCGTCGAACTCAGCTCGACGAAGGGAGTTCTGCGCTCGACGATCGTGAGATAATTCGTAGTGCTGAGCTCGACGAACTATATTCTTTGCTCGACGAACACCAGGATTCTACCTCAAGCTTATCAGGACTACTTCAGAATTTCTCTAAGTCCAGCTTCATGCTTCGGTCGACGAATTATATTCTGAGCTCGACGAACTTGGACCTCAAGTTCACAGCTTCTCAGGTGGACGAATGCTAATCACTACTCGACGATTTTCGTACTCAGAGAATCTGTGTCGACACTTAGGGTTTGAGTCGACACCAGACGATTTGTGTCGACACCAGGATTTCAGTCGACACCAGTTATGTCGACACCAGGATTTCATTCGACACCAGCTTATGTCGACACCAGAGGATTTGTGTCGACACCAAGATCAATCTGTCGACACCAATTTGTGTCGACACAGCATTTCAGCAGATGCATAGTATTTCGTCTTAGTCCAGAACTTTTCTCAGGTCGACGAATTTGGTTCTCAGCTCGACAAATTTAGTTTGCTGCTGAACGAATAATGTTGGTCTGATATTGAAGATTGTCTGTTCAATGAATGAAGACTGTCAGCTCGACGAGCTCAGCTCAGCTCGACGAACTCAGCTCAGCTCGACGAACTCAGCTTAGTTCGACGAACTCAAACTCAGTTCGACGAATTATGTTCTTCGGTCGACGATTCCAGACTAGGTCTTCTTCCATTCCCGTCTCATTCCATGGCGCTGATTCCTGAACATTTAATTGCAGTTCTTCCCAGAATACTACCGTTAGAATGCGAAGTTAATCCTGGATTATTATATACCATTTTCCCATGGAAACAGTTGGGGAAATAATTAATTGCTGCTTCCTTTCCAGGCCGTCTGCCATTACTGCTCCATATTCTAAATTCGAATGTTTCTTATGAGATGTAGAGAGATACAGAAAGAGAGAATAATACAGAGATATACAACAACAAAAAAAAGGACAGACAGTGATTCAGACAACACAGAAAAAGGAATTCATTCTTGGCCCAGAGAAAAACTGTTCAAGAAGAAGAAGAAGAACACTACATCAATATCAAGAGTCTTCTTCATATGCTTTTACTCAAGATATCTTCAAAGAAAATACATTCATATCAGTCACAAGAAGTTCCTGGAGACTTTCTCTGGACCTGGAATTCTAGGTCTTTGAAGACCTATCACCCTGAAGCAGTGCTTTAGCATTCTTCCTGATTCATTCTACATCCTAGGGGGAGCAAAGCTGCTAAACAACAATCCACAAGTCTTCTCATTTGACTTGAGAAAGAGAAGACCTCATCACCCTCTCACTCCACCTCTGTACAGGGTTTTAATTCCCTTCAAAATTATCCTGATGCATACCTCCTGAACTTTCAATTGGTATCAGAGACAGGTTGGTTAATAATACCACATCTTCCAGGTTGGTCAAATTACCATACCTGATTGGTTGTACAGGCTAACACCTGAACCCAAAGATCCTTTAGTTAGATCTGTTTGTTTTTATTCTGTTATTGGACTTATCCTTCTCACAGACATGACCCAAAACAAGGATTATACAAGCATCAGACCTCCAGTGTGCAATCTTAATAAGTTTGCCATCTGGAAGGCAAGAATTAGATTATATATGAACTCCATTCATGAGGATATTTTTTCTGTCATTTTAATAGGTGTTCCTCCAGCTCCTGCAACTTTTGCCAGCACATCAACTAATCTGAGTGCAGTACCACCTCCAGACAATACTGAAGCCTATTAGAAAGCCAAGATGGCTTATGCAAAGGCTATGAATATTCTGTCCCAAACAATATCAGATGACATATTTCAGAAGGTGGCTGAGTGCACCTCAGCCAAGGCCATTTGGGACTCTCTCAATCAAATGGTAGCAGGCTCAGCTGATGAAATAAAAGATAGGAGATCTAGTCTCATTTCTCTCTATGAGAATTTCAAAAAGGATGAGACAGAATCTGTGGCTGAGATGTACAATAGATTAAGTTCAATCATCAGTGAACTCAAGACTCTTGACAAGGACATCACCTTAACTGAGGTGAATGACAAGATACTGATGTGTTTCCCCAGTTCATGGGATTCCAGAATCTGGCCAATCAAAGAAGCCAGAAGCCTCAATGAGATTTCAACAGAATCTCTGTTAGGCAAGCTGAAGTCATATGAGCAGCTTGTCAAATCAAGAGAGGCAGCAAAACAGAAGGCAACTACCCCAGTTAGGAAGGAGCACAGCCTGGCCTTCAAAGCTTCTGAAGACAATGAAACATCTACATCCAATGAAGAGTTAATGAGTCTTTTTGCCAAAAGATTCTACAAAATGGCAAGAAAGGACTTTAAAAGAAAATCATCCAGGCAGGATGATAAGCCCAAATATGACAAGACACCAACTAAGGAGGTTGTGTGTTTTAGATGCAGAAAGCCTGGGCACTATATTTCAGAATGCCCAGAGAATCAGAAAAAGGACAAGGGCAGGGACAAGGATTCCAGAAGAAAACAAAGCAGCAGACCCTCCTCCAACAAATATAAAAGGAAAGACAAAGGATTTGTTGCTGAGTCCTGGAGTGACACAGAAGAGGAAACATCCTCCTCCAGCTCCAGTGAAGAAGAGGAAGAAGCCAGATCCAAGGAGGTGTGCCTAATGGCAATAGATGCCTCCAGAAGCAACTATGGATCAGAAGAGGATTCTGAAGATGAAGGTGCCTCAGACTCAGAGGCTGATCAGGTGATTTCTAGTTTTGATTTCAATTCTGACTTATTTAAAGTAGAATTTAAAACTATGTGCATGGATCTAATAAACTCAGAGAAAGAAATAAAAACCTTGAGGACTAGACTAGAAAATCTTGAATCTGTCAGCACAGAAAATAGAAAACTAACTGATCAATTGACACTAGCTAATGAACAGATAATCAAGTTAAAATCTGAATTATGTGAGGCAAAACAACCTGAGCAATCTCTCAATGGGAGAAGCCTCAAGCTGATAAATATCACAAGCACAGTAAATGCCAGATTAAATGGCAGGCTAGGCTTGGGTGCTTCATCAAGTTTACCCCCCATAATAAAGAAGAAAATACTTTCTACACCCATAAAGTTTATCACTGCTAAGGGTAAAAAGAAACTAACTGAAAAACCCATGTCAGAAAACAAGTCAAATTCCCTAGACAATAGAAACAGAAAACAGAAGAAAGCTGTTAAAAACCAAGTTCAGTAGAATTCGTCGAACTTAGATCGACGAAATCCTGCAAGTTCATCGAACCCCGATCGACGAACGCTGAACGCAAACCTCAGAAATAATTATTCGTCCAACTATGATCGACGAACTGTGTATGGTTCGTCGAGCAGAGGTCGACGAACGTGGGACGCAGAAAATGACCATGGTCATTCTCTGAGTGGAGGTCGACGATCTCATCCCCATTCGTCGAACTCTGGTCGGCGAACTCACAAAAATTCATCGATCCCAGAACGACCAAATATAAATCATTTCTCGTATAGAAATTTTAAAGCAGCTAACAAGACATTTAATCCAGTAGCTGATTGGATAATCCCACCTAGGAGATATCACCCTCTAGGGTATAAGTCTCAACCTGCGTTATCAGTCATTTCTAGTTTTACTTTTCAGCCAAACCAAGGACCCAAGGTAACCTGGGTCAAGAACAATTGAGCTTTATTTTTTTAATGCAGGCACAGGTGAAGAGCTGTCCAAGGTTAAGTCAGACCTGGTACCTGGACAGTGGCTGCTCCAAGCACATGACTGGTAGCAAAGCAAATCTCTCCAGCAATAAGTCCAAGCTAGGACCAAAGGTGATATTTGGAGACTCAAAGAGTGGTCAGTCAGAAGGATATGTAAGAGTAAGCATTGGAGCAGTGACCTTCAAAAAGGTGACATATGTAAGAGGACTTAAACATAACCTTATATCCATAAGTCAATTATGTGATGAAGGTTATCAGGTACATTTCAACTCTACCTCTTGCTCTATTATAAATGATAAAAACCAAACTATTTTAATTGGACTTAGACAAGGAAACATATATTTAGTAGATTTCATTTCTGCCACAACTGATATTTGTTTACTCAATATCACTAGTAACCAAAATGAGTTATGGCACAAAAGGCTAGGACATGTAAACCTTAAGAACATATCTAGGTTATCTAAAGACAACCTTGTTAGAGGTTTACCTTCTGGTCCCTTACAAGAAGGAAAGTCTATGCAGGGCTTGTCAACTAGGCAAGCAAACTAAAACTAGTTTCAAATCCATTAATAAAAGTGATTCACCTAGGATATTGTATCTGCTTCATGTGGATCTTTTTGGACCCATTGCAGTACAATGCCTAGGAGGGAAGTCTTACACCTTAGTCATTGTTGATGATTTCTCTAGATTCAGTTCGGTAGCCTTTCTGAGAGCTAAGACAGATACATTCAAAGTTCTTACAGATTTTCTCAGGACCATACAGATTGAGTTCTCTACTCATGTTGCATTGATCAGAAGTGATCATGGCACAGAGTTTGAGTCTCTTCTTATGCATGAGTTCTGTGAGAAGGAAGGTACCAGGCAGTGCTTCTCAGCTCCTAGAACTCCCCAACAAAATGGGGTTGCTGAAAGGAAAAATAGGATACTCATTGAAGCTGCAGGTACATTGTTAGTAGATGCTTACATGTCTCTATCCTTTTGGGCAGAAGCTGTAAACATAGCTAACTATGTCCTGAACAGATGTCTTATACATAAACTAAAACATAAGACCCCCTATGAATTACTTAAAGAAAAGAAACCTAAAATCACTTACTTTAAAGTTTTTGGTTGCATATGTTACATCCACACTAATAACAAAAGATACATTAGAAAATTTGAGGCTAAGGCTGAAGAAGGGATTTTTCTAGGATATTCCCAAGTAAGCAAGGCCTATAGGGTTTTCAACAAATCATCCCTTAAAATTGAAGAATCTGTCCATGTGTCTTTTGATGAAGCTAACATGTCCTATAAGGAGAAAGACATTTCTACCAATAGTCTTTTGCAGGTTTCACCAATGTGTGAGTCTATGGATGGAATAAACCTTACCCAAGAGGTTACAACTCATCCCACTCCACAGGCTGCTGAAGATAGTGAAGAAGAAATCCAAGAGGAAGTAACTGAACTTTCATCAACAGCCAGTACCATTCCTCAAGAGGAATTATTTACAGAAGCTGTTGCTCAACCAACTCCACCAACTGATCTTGTCACACTTAGAGATCACCCCAGATCTCAAGTGATTGGAGACATTTCAGTTGGTGTACAGACAAGACATCAGCTCAATCAAGACTTGATGCATGCCTGTTTTCTCTCTCAAATTGAACCTCCCACCATCCATGAAGCTGAGCAAGATCCCCACTGGATTCTTGCAATGCAAGAGGAACTAAATCAATTTGAGAGATGTAGAGTTTGGGATTTGGTTCCAAGACCCCATAACTACCCAGTTATTGGAACCAAATGGGTCTATAGGAACAAATTGGATGCACAAGGGAACATAGTAAGAAACAAGGCTAGACTTGTTGCTCAAGGTTATAGGCAAGAGGAAAGAATAGACTATGACCAAACCTTTGCCCCTGTTGCAAGGTTGGAGGCCATTAGAATATTCCTAGCCTATGCAGCCTACAAAAAGTTCAAAGTATTCCAGATGGATGTTAAGAGTGCCTTTCTGAATGGTGTACTTCAAGAAGAGGTTTATGTAGAACAACCTCCAGGTTTTATCTCTCTAACTCAACCCTCTTATGTTTACAAATTGCATAAAGCTCTCTATGGTTTAAAGCAAGCTCCAAGAGCTTGGTATGAGACCCTAGCTAGCTTTCTCTTAGAGCATAAATTTACAAGAGGAACCATAGATAAAACACTTTTCACTAGACATCATAAGGACCAAATTTTATTAGTACAAATATATGTGGATGACATTATTTTTGGGTCTACTGATCCCAAATTGTGCAAGAGGTTTGCTGACCTCATGCATTCCAAATTTGAGATGAGTAGCATGGGTGAGCTTTCCTACTTCCTTGGTTGCCAAGTGAAGCAGCTCCCTGATGGTATCTTCCTCTCCCAATCTAAGTATGCTAAAGAGCTTATTAAAAAGTTTGGGATGAGTGATGCTTCAGGAATGAAAACACCTATGGCTACCAATGCTGTTGTGGATTCTGATGCAGCAGGGAAACCTGTAGATCAGAAACATTATAGGGCAATTGTTGGATCCCTATTATACTTAACAGCTAGCAGGCCTGACATAATGTTTGCCACATGCCTTTGTGCTAGATTCCAAGTGAATCCTAAAGAATCTCATCTTATTTTTCTAAAAAGGATTTTGAGATATATAAAGAGTTGTCCTAGTTTAGGACTCTGGTATCCTGTAGAGTCAGAATTTGAGTTAACTGGATACTCAAATGTTGACTATGCTGGATGTAGAGTGGACAAGAAAAGTACCTCTGGAACTTGCCAGTTCCTGGGTATGAGACTTGTCTCTTGGTTTTGCAAAAAGCAGACATCTGTGTCTACATCAACTGCTGAGGCAGAGTATATGGCTGCTGGCAGCTGCTGTTCACAGATGCTATGGATACAAAACCAGATCCTAGATTATGGTATCAACTTAAATAATTCAACCTTATTTTGTGATAATACAAGTGCTATTGCTATAGCTCAAAATCCAGTTCATCATTCTAGGACTAAACATATTGAAATAAGACATCATTTCATTAGAGATAATGTAGACAAAAAGAAGATTAACTTGATTCATATTGCTACTGATTTACAGAGAGCAGATATTTTCACCAAACCTTTAGATGAGAAAACTCATCTGTTCTTTATAAATCAACTAGGAATGCTTAATGGAGAAGAGTTGTATTAATATCTGTCTACATTCGACGAATTTTCCAGAGTTCGTCGAACGGAGTTCGACGAATTAGGGAAAGTTTGAGAGATTCTCGTCGAACGGAGTCCGACGAATTATCTGTGTGGAAACAATTTTCGTCGACCGGAGATCGACGAACCTTGCTTCAGAAACTATTTCGTCGAACGTAGTTCGACGAACTATTTTTAATTCTTCTAAATGAGTTCGATGAACTACTCATCTCTAACTTATTTCGTCGAACTCAGTTCGAAGAACTGTCTCTTTTTGTGGAACGGAGCTTGTCGATTCATATTCTGAAAATCTTATATCTAGGTTTTCTTCGACCTCCGTCCCGCGCTTTCAGTTCCTTTGCTCTTGATCGCCGTTTTCTCTGTGATTTTCTTTGCAGGTCATCAATGGCGATTCCTCCAGGAGCACTTGCGGCGATGAAGTTTGATGCAGCTTTCTCCATGGATTTTGAGTCTTTCCAACATTCCGATCCAATTTTTCTTTATATCCTGGAATTACTTGAAAAATTGCATCTCAAGGACTTCATGACTCGCAGCATCAAGCTACACTCAACCGAGATAAGAGAATGGGTATACACTGCAACCGTTTCTGAAGACGGAAATCTGACAGGACATATTGGAAACACTGTCGTTTCCCTGTCTCCAGCAGTACTCTCTGAAATTTTTGGACTGATAAATGGTGAAGACAACTTGGAAATAGACGCTGAGGAATATTCTGATATGTTGAAAGTAATGGGTTTCTCCGGCAGCAACCCTAATAAGCTTCTAAAGAAGCAACTGTCTGCCGCCTATCAATTTTTGGCCGACATTGTAGGAAAAATTATGATGGGCAAGCACTCGGCACATGACTATATCACTCGACATCAATTCCTGATTATGTGCGCAGTGCTCAAAAAACGTCAGGTCGACTAGGGCATGGTCTTCTTTGACCTAATCAAGAAGAAAACAAGCAAGAAGGAAGTCTGCTACGGCAGAATCCTGGGGATTTTCCTCCAGGAAAAGGCCAGTGAATGTTTGGTCTCCCCGACCACATTCATCAATGTCAGCAAGCACCTCACCTGCGCGTTGTTTGGCAGATGGGAGAGGACAATCAACAAACCCTCCAAGGGTTCCTCCTCCTCCATCAATACTTCTGAGAGCACAAGAACCGTCAAGGTCACTCCCCACCCTGACACTGAAGAGGCCCTTCCACCTCCAAAATCTCTTCCCACTCCTCCTGCACCTCAATTGACTCCTCCTCAACATCAATCTCCACCGCCTGATCTTGCACATATCCCTCCAACTCCAGTTTGCCCCACTGAAACACATATTCCCTCACCTCCTCAATCCCCTCTTCCCCCACACCTATCCACTATTCCATCCTACACCATACCCACTGAACCACACACTGTTCTCCCTCCATTATCCCCTCCACATATTCTTCCTTCCTCCTCTGCTTCTATCCCCTCCACCATTCCTTCTCCCCTTCTGGACTCTTCCACCATTCCCTCCATCATCTCTCTTCTGACTCCTCTCATTCAAGCACTCATCACATAGGCCATTACACCTCTGGTGAATTCCATTAATTCTTTATCTGCACAAATCACAGCCCTTTCTGCTGCCCCCTCTTCATTCAGGGACCTGGCTCCAGGTTCTCCTGAACCCAGGAAGGTGGAGATGCTCCATGATGATGCTGGTGCAGCAGCTGCAGAGGTTAATACAGTTTTTGCAGATACAGTTGATACAGATACAGTTGTTGAGAATACATATACAGTTGATACAGTGCTTGATAATGCAGTTGCAGTTACAGATACAACTATAATTGATTTTATTCAATTTATGGACACTGACATTAGCTTTGATGAGTCAGTAGATACAATAACAACTGCTGGTGATTTCCTTATAAATCCCACAGTTAATTTATCTGAGATACTTCATATCTTTGATCCTGTATATATGAAGCTTCCTTCAGTAGAGGTTGCTAAGCTGAAGCTTCCTTCAGTAGAGGTTGCTTAGCCATATTTGGCTATTGTCCAGTATACCTCTCTAGCTAGTCCAGCAGTTGTCAAGCAACTTTGTGACACCTTTGCTGCTCGTACTGCTGTTCCAATTCCTGTGTCTATTCCAGAAATCTGCCCTGTCCCAAATTTTGTCATGGATGATTCTCCCATGCCTGATCTAGATGAGCTCATTCTGGCAGACATTGAAGAAGAGAACAAGGCAGCAGCTGAAATCTCTATCTCTACTGCTGTTGAACCCTCACCCTCTTAACCTTCTATCCCCCCTCAAGAAAAACCTCTTATCATTTCTGATGAAACTCTGAGGAAGTTGAATGCTCTGTATGATAACCCTCAAAGTTCAGGTTCTTATGATGATGATGATGAATCAGATGAGGAGGCTGCTAAAAAGAGAAAGAAGTTGCTTTCTAAGAAAAGGAAGGCTCCTCCTCCTCTTGCTCCCAAGCCTAATCCCACTGCAGACACTCCATACTATATTCTGCACAATGTTGCTCCTTACAAAGGGATGTCTGCATGGATGTGGCTATCAAAGAACCAGCAAAAAGAGAAGAAGAGGAGTAGGAGATACTCTCCTCCCCCAGTTCATAGATACAGAAAGGATCCTCCTCCTCCTCCTCCTCCAGCAGTAGGTGCCTCTGGCTCTGGCTCTCAGAGATCTGCCCCTATTCAAACTTATCAGAGACAAACATGGAGATCTTCTGGTGGTAGTTAGCCAAGGCCACCATCTTCAGGCAGACAACACCATCAACAACAGCAGCAGCAGTACCAGGAATCTAAGGAACATGAAGCTGAAAGGCCCTATTCTCCTCCTGAAGATCCAGAAACAGCGAACACAGCCAGAATGGCAAGGTTCCAAGAGATCATTGGCTTATCTCTAATCAACAAAGCTAGAGCTGAAGGCAAGGAGACAACAGACTTAACTACTATGTCTCAGTACAGGAGAGATGAGCTAAAGAGATTTGGGAAAGCAAACAAGCTACTCAATATTGATGAGTACATGCATCTTCACCCAGAAGCAGTTGTCCCCAGAGCCACTTCACTGAACATCATCGGGGCAGCTGACATGACTATGACCAAGGCTCAAACTTCAGATCCCAATAGGGAAATCATTTTCAAAAAACCAGGAGATAAAGCACCAGAAGACAAGCTAAAACAGAAGAAGATAGAGAAGTAATTTTATGGTTATTTCATTTCTTCTTCTATTTCAGACTATTTCTTGCATTAAAACAAAGCCTGTATGTATATATATATCTGATGCATGTGTTGTAAATTTTCTGCCAGATATATCTCTTAATTTTGCTTTGTTTTTTTGTTTGTTCTTTGCTTGGAGTCTCTGTTAGTGACCTCACCCAAATAGGGGGAGATTGTTGGATCCCTAGTTGATTTGGGCTAGGTCCACTGACTTAGGATGTGACCCATCATGTATAGTCTGGGTCAAGTTTTTGTCTTAGAGTCTAGGACAGTCCTCTATCTCAACTTCAGATGGACCAACCTTCTTCAAGAGCATCAGGAACTCCAGATCTATCAGTTTTTCAGACTAAGTGAAATGAGTTCGACGTTCGTCGAACTCAGCTCGACGAAGGGAGTTCTGCGCTCGACGATCGTGAGACAATTCGTAGTGCTGAGCTCGACGAACTATGTTTTTGCTCGACGAACACCGAGATTCTACCTCAAGCTTATCAGGACTACTTCAGAATTTCTCTAAGTCCAGCTTCATGCTTCGGTCGACGAATTATATTCTGAGCTCGATGAACTTGGACCTCAAGTTCACAGCTTCTCAGGTGGACAAATGCTAATCTCTACTCGATGATTTTCGTACTCAGAGAATCTGTGTCGACACTTAGGGTTTGAGTCGACACCAGACGTTTTGTGTCGACACCAGGATTTCAGTTGACACCAGCTTATGTCGACACCAGGATTTCAGTCGACACCAGCTTATGTCGACACCAGAGGATTTGTGTCGACACCAAGATCAATCTGTCGACACCAATTTGTGTCGACACAGCATTTCAGCAGATGCAGAGTATTTCGTCTTAGTCCAGAACTTTTCTCAGGTCGACGAATTTGGTTCTCAGCTCGCCGAATTTAGTTCTCTGCTCAACGAATAATGTTTGTATGATATTGAAGATTGTATGTTCAACGAATGAAGACTGTCAGCTCGACGAACTCAGCTCAGCTCGACGAACTCAGCTCAGCTAGATGAACTCAGCTTAGTTCGACGAACTCAAACTCAGTTCGACGAATTATGTTCTTCGGTCGACGATTCCAGACTAGGTCTTCTTCCGTTCCCGTCTCATTCCATGGCGCTGATTCCTGAACATTTAATGGCAGTTCTTCCCAGAATACTACCGTTAGAATGTGAAGTTAATCCTGGATTATTACATACCATTTTCCCATGGAAACAGTTGGGGAAATAATTAATTGCTGCTTCCTTTCCAGGTCGTCTGCCATTACTGCTCCATATTCTAAATTCGAATGTTTCTTATGAGATATAGAGAGATACAGAAAGAGAGAATAATACAGAGATATACAACAACCAAAAAAGGATAGACAGTGATTCAGACAACACAGAAAAAGGAATTCATTCTTGGCCCAGAGAAAAACTGATCAAGAAGAAGAAGAAGAACACTATATCAATATCAAGAGTTTTCTTCATCTGCTTTTACTCAGGATAACTTCAAAGACAATACATTCATATCAGTCACAAGAAGTTCCTGCAGACTTTCTCTGGACCTGGAATTCTAGGTCTTTGAAGACCTATCACCCTGAAGCAGTGCTCCAACATTCTTCCTGATTCATTCTACATCCCATGGGGAGCAAAGCTGCTAAACAACAATCCACAAGTCTTCTCATTTGACTTGAGAAAGAGAAGACCTCATCACCCTCTCATTCCACCTATGTACAGGGTTTTAATTCCCTTCAAAATTATTCTGGTTGCAAGTCTCCCTCCAAAAGACTTGAGGGTTTGGTTTTTGGGAACCTGATCAAAACACCATTGGTGCCAGGACACCTGATCAACCCCTTCCTGCAGTGGATTCCTACAAGGGTGGTAGAAGAGTGGACTACCCAGATTTGGGGAAGCACTATAAAATTCTTGTGTCGTCTGGTTGCTTTCTTTTCTTTTTGTTTTCTGGCCTTGCTCTGTGAATGTGCTGTGATTAGATAGTTGCTGCATCTTGGTTTATTGTATTTGCTTCCCTGCACACACACCTAAAATACAACAACAGTTGTAAAAGTTTTAAAATCACCAACATACTCTATTCACCCCCCTCTAGAGTATATCTGATCTAACTAACACCTTCAAGTAGTAGCAAGCATACCTCCTGAACTTTCAACTAGAATCAAGCAAATAGTGGTGGTGCACTTCCCCATCACGAATAATCAAGCCGAATATGAGGCCGTAATAGCAGGGCTGCGCCTAGCCAGGGAGCTGGGGTTGTTGGACGTGGAGGTCCTTACTGACTCCGTGGTGGTAGCTTCCCAAATCAATGGGGAGTTTAAGGCAAGAGAGCCTACCCTGCGGCTATACTTAGCCAAAGTGAAGGGGGTCATCGACACATTTGAAACCTTCTCTATCTGGCACATGCCCCGGGAGGAAAATGAGTTGGTCGACCAACTAGCGAAGATTGGTCCCCGGGTGGTGGGTACCATCACCGACCTATTTCGTCCCTCCATCAAAGAGGGAGAGCTCATGGAGATAGATCAGCGGCCCTCGTGGATGGACTCGGTCACGACTTTCCTCTCCACGGGCGAGTATCAAAGGGGGTGGACAAGAAGAAGCTCCGGTACAAATCAATGTACTACCTCCTCCGGGACGGGCAGTTGTACAGAAAGACTCTCTCGGGGATGTTGGCTCGTTGCGTGGCCGATGGGGAATTACAAAGAATCTTGGAAGAAGTCCACTCCGGGGAGTGTGGGAGTCACTCTGGGAGTCGGACCCTGGAAGGAAGGATCATCAGGCAAGGGTATTTCTGGCCCACCCTGGGCCGCGATGCAACAGAGTTCGCGAGAAGATGCCACAAGTGACAGTTGTTTGCCCCCCTCTAGCTACAGCCGTCTCAGCGACTCAAGAGTATCACAGCCACTAGCCCTTTATCTTTTGAGGGATGGACTTGGTTGGACCGTTCCCCCAGGCCAGTGGGTAAAGGAGGTTCCTGCTGGTGATGATCGATTATTTCTCTAAGTGGTTGGAGGTGAAGGCGCTGGCCAAGGTAACCTCCCAGGTCATCAGAAACTTTGTTTGGGGAGAGATCATCTGCCGCTATGGGCTACCACAAGCCATTATCACGGACAACGGGCCCCAGTTCGCCAGCGCGGAGTTCACTAGTTTCTACGAGCAGCTTGGGATTGACCTCAGGTTTGCCTCGGTCCACCACCCTAGGAGCAACGGGCAGGTGGAGGCCGCCAATAAGATCATTGTTAATCTCTTGGAGAAGAAAGTTCAAAATCTGAAAGGAAGGTGTGAAAGGGCAACTAGATCTGATATACTCTAGAGGGGGGTGAATAGAGTATATGGTGCTTAAAATCTTTTTACAAGCTTTTACAACAATTGTTGTAATCTGTGTCAGCAGGGAAGCAATAAAGAATCTAACTACAGCACTAAGCTAAACAAAAAACTAAGCACAGAGAGAATCAAGGCCAGAAACAAAAATGAAAGCAAGCAGAACCAGAAGACACAAGGGAATATAGTGGTTCCCCAAACTTGGGTACATCCACTCTTCTACCACCCTAGGTAGGAATCCACTGCAGGATGAGTTGATCAGGTGTCCTGGGCACCAATGAGCTTTTGATAAGGTGCTCAAAAACCAAAGCAGATTTTTTGATCAGGTGTGTTGCCACCAATGAGCTTTTGACAAGGTGCTCAAAAACCAGGTTCAAACTTTTGAAGGGAGTTTGAAAAACCCTTTATAGAGTGAGGGTGAGAGAGTGATGACAGTCTTCTCTTTCTCAAACAGCTGAGAAGACTAAGTGGATTGATGTCAAAGCTCCCCCTGAATCCTTGAAATCTTCAGGAAGAAAAGCTTTGCTTAAGGGTGATAGGCCTTCAAATATAGAACTCTAGCAATGGATGATTTCAGCAATAGCTGAAATGTTGAGTGTCTGGAGTCTTGAAATGATGTTGGCCTTGAACACTTTGAAAACTAAAGAGATCTGAAGATTTTGAGAAAGCCTGATCTCCTTTGATGAGTGTTCTTCGGAATTATTTTTGACAGAAGATTTTGAATGAGTCTCTATAATCTGTATTGTGTGTTCTCTTCTTGTTAATCTATATTGATTCAAAAAACATTCTGTCTTTTATTCTCTGTTCCAGAATAGAATATCATTCTCTGTCAAGGATAGCCGTTGGTCTGCATTGATTGCATCCTTAATTGCATAATCTCTTCTGGAGGAAAGTCCACAGAATTATTCCTTGAAAAATCTCTTGAAACTTGGTCCATAATTGAATGTAAACGGCTAGCAAATCTCTGAATTAATTGCAGAATAACTCCTAACTGATTTGAATTTGAATTTTGGAAGTTATCTGAAATCGTCGAACTGAGCTCTGCTATCGTCGAGCTGAGCTTAGTGATCTGGAAAACTTAAGCAGCAAAATAATCGTCGATCTGAGCTCAAAGATCGTCGAACTGAGCTCAGAGATAAAGATCCAAAGCAGAGTCAAAATCATCGAACTGAGCTCACCGATCGTCGAATGGAGTTCGACGATATTATGAAGTTGAGCTCAGCGATCGTCGAATGGAGCTCGACGATCTGTCGAAGTTGAGCTAGACGATCGTCGACCGGAGTTCGACGAATCGTCGTGCTGAGCTCGACGATCAGACTTGGTCTCCAGACAGAAAAACTTGGTCTTCAGGGCAGCTTCCAAATCTTGACTTCTAACCCTTAGACTCAATCCTAATTGACCTTGTAAGCTATACAGGAGGTCAAGCAAAGGTTCCTAGAAACATAGTGATCCTGACCCAAATTAGTAATAGGGTGTTCCAACAATCTCCCCCTATTTGGGTTAGGATTACTATTTACAGACTTTGGAAAAATTCAAATAACAACATACAAGTATTAAGCATAAAAACAACAGCTAGACAAGCAGAAACACAGAGATATATATATCATCCAGATAATAAGAATTCACAGAAACTGTCACCTTACAATGTCACTTCTTCTCTTTGCCTTTAACCATTTTGATTTCTCTGTTAGGGTTCAGGGCTTCTTTGTTGGACCTGGTGTCATCTGCTGAACCCAAGTATGTTTGATTTGTAGGCCTGGGAACCACAGCAGCAGGATGCAACTCCATGTATCTGTCAGCATCAAAGATTTTACTGGAGGCATATCTGTCTAATTCTTTCTGTCTTTGTTCTGACATTGTAGAAATGTTGGAGGTATCCAATCCTTGTTCTTTGGCCTTCTTAATCTGATCTAGTGCAGCCAATTCCTTCATCCTGGCAGTCCAAGCAGCTGGATTCTTTTCAGGGTCCTCAAATGGTACAGGTGACTCATACCTGTTGGAAGAATTGTCTTGAGGAGGCCTGGCAGACACTGTCTCTTTTAGCTTGTAGGGGAAAGGACCAGAAGTAGTATCAGAAGTACCATGTCCTCCCCTAGAATATGTGTGCTGCCTGGAATACCCTTTGGAATAAACTTGAATATCTCTTTGAGTACCCCTGTATCCTCCTCTCCTAGAATAAGAACCCCTAGATTGGCTTTCCCTTTGGTAGGATCTGGCATGGGGTTGATAGGGAGCCTGGCTTCTAGCTGGGGCTTGACTTGCAGAGCTTCCACCTGCACCTGCATCAGGAGGAGGTGGTGGAGGAGGATGAGGGTGCTGGAACTGGGAGGAGCCCTTCTCATACTTTCTCTTCTTCTTCATGGCTTTCAGCTGGTTTTTGGAATACTGCATCCAATGTTCAGTAATAGGGCAATTATGCAGAATATAATAAGGAATATCATTATTATCCTTGACTTTTGCAGGAGGAACCCTTTTCATTGCCTTGCTCCTTGCCTTCCTTTTCCTGGCAATAGTAGCAGATGAATCATCAAAGTCTGTTTTGTACTCATCAGATTCAGAACTCTGGTCATCACATAAAGCATCTATTCTTTTCATCAAGTCTTTCTTCAGCTGAACAGAGGCAAAAGAGGCAGAAGCTGAAACAGTAGCAGCAGTAGGGGCAGCAGCATATGGAGCAGCAGATGAAGAGGGTGCAATAGAAGCAAATACAGTAGCAGCAGCAGATACTGGACTGGTGACAACAGCAGCAACTGTAATAGTCTCACTCACAGCAGTAACAACAGATTCACTCTCAACAGCAGATTCACTCACAGCCACAGAAGCTGGAGAGGTGATAGCAGCAACAACTTCATTGATAATAGCAGTAACATCATCAAACTCTGCAGCAGGCTCAACATCAGTGGCCTCTGACATCAGAAGATCCTTGGATATTTGCTCATCAGAAACAGCAGCAGCAGCAACAACTTCAGTAGCAGCAACATCTTCAGTAGCAGCAATCACTGAATGTACAAAAGAGGAGATAATGCTGGGGTCACAGCAAGAGAAAGGCACCAATGCCTTGGATAAGTCTTCTGAGGGCTGGACAGCATTACTCTCTGGTAAACAACTGAAGAAGGCAGTATCAAAGGCAGATAGCAAAGACCTTAGGTCAATTGCAAGAACTGCAGTAGGAGTCTGATATTCTGGAGACACAGCAACATGAGCAGAAGGAGCAGCAGACACAAAAACATCAGCAACAGCAGCAGTATCATCAGCAGTAGGAGCAGAAACAGCAGCAGCAACAGCATGAAGGCTTGCTTCATAGGGCATCTCCCCCTACCTAGATGCAGATACATCTGTATCAAGGCACACTGCTGGAGGTGCTGCCTGAGGAAGGAGGGAGGAAAGCCTGGCAGAGAGGGCTGCCACTGACAAGTGTAGAGGAGCCAATGAGGTCTCCAAGAGTAGAGAGAGCCTGGGGGCAAATAGCTCATACAACCTGTCAGCTAGGGCTGAGAGGTCTACTTACTCAACTGCTGGAGCAGAGGTAGATGGAATAGGTGTAGCTGAAGAGGCTGGAAGTGGAGGGCTGGAGAGTGGTGGTATGGATGGCTGAGGTGTTGGGATGGTGGATATGGAGGACAAGGGGATGGATATGGATGGGGTGAAAGTTGGTTGATCAATAATGTGGTGGAGGAGATCTTGGAATGAAGTGGAGGTGGAAGGTAAATCAGGAGGAGATGAGGGGGAATCATCCATGAAGGAATCATCCAGGAGGGTGAAGGATGGAATGGATGGGGATGATGTGATATCTGGTGGAGGGTATGAGAACAGTGGTTGGAAGTGGTCTGCTGGTGGAGGTAGAATGGGGTCTGGAGAGGGAGTTGATGTTGGAGATGGGCTGGATATGGTAATGGTGGATGGAGCTGGAATAGTGGATGGAAGAGGTAGGGTTGGAATTGGAGGAGGAGGAGAGGCAGCAACAGCAGCAGCCAGGTCTTCTGCAGGAGCAGAGACCTGTGGGAGAGTGACTCTTTGAGTCCTGGTGCCTGAAGGAGCACTAGAGGAGGGCCTGCTGGGCTTGCTTATTTGCCTGTCCCACTTGCCAAAGAGGGCACAGGTAAGTCTCTTGGAGGCATTAATGTGAACTCCAGAGGAGACCAGCAAGGCAGGGCACTTTGTCTGCAGAAAAACTCCAAGAATCCTGCCAAAGTTAACAAAGCTTTTGTTTATCTTCTTCTTGATGAGGTAAAAGAACACCTCTCCCCAGTTCAAACTTTTCTTATCCACCAGAGCTCCCATGATACAGAGCTGATGTCTGGATATAGTATCATGAGTTGAGTTCTTTGCCAGCAGCACTTTTCCTACTACATCTGCCAGGAATCTGTATTCAACAGATAGATTCCTCTTGAATAGCTTGCTAGGGTTTCCCTCTGGATGACCCATCCTGGCAAGCAGGTCAGAAAACTCCTCCCCAGATAACTCAGCAGATTCTTCTCCATTTCTCAGTCCAAAAACCTCTGTTAAAACTGTGGGGGTCAAGGGTACCTGGTTTCCAGCAATGGACCCAACTATAGTAGAGTTGTCTTGATTATGAGCAGTATAAACCCACTCATTTATCTCATCTGAAGCCAGCTTGATTCTAGTGGTCATGAGGGCAGACAGATTCTGATCCTTGAATAAACTCAGAATGTCTTGGAAAATTTGATCAGTGGTGTTGAAAGATTCTATATCAATGTCGAATCCAGCATCAAACTTCATTGCGGCTAGAACTGCAACTGACACAGCCATTGTACCTGCAAAATTTCAACAAACAAGACGACCAAGCGTAGAACTGTTTGGAGGGAAAGAAAATCCTGCAGAGAAATCGAAAGCGCAAGAGAGAACGACGGCGAAAGATGAGTTTTATATTAGGGTTCGACGCAGAATTGGAAAGATCGTTGAACTCAGTTCGACGATCGAGGCTTCTAAAGGAATCTGAAGAGACTTCAACATCGTCGATCTCCGTTCGACGATATTGGAGAGCGTCGAACTCCGTTCGACGATCGTTCAGAGAACAAGATCGTCGAGTGCTGTTCGACGATCGTTGACCGGAAGAGATAGTTCATACTATCTGAGAGGCGCTGAACTCAGTTCGACGATTCTGGGAATCATCGATCTCCATTCGACGATCTTTGGGGAAATCGTCGAGCGCAGTTCAGAGATCAGAAAAAATTCTAGACACTAAGAAAAATCAGAATTTTTGCCTAGTCTTGGTCAATTTTTAGCTTTCAAAATCTTGGAAATTATTTAAGACTTCCTCCATCTAACATTCCTAACTGATTTAGGAAGAAGGTGTGTTTCTTTTCATCCAAAGGCTTGGTGAAAATATCTCCCCTTTGTAAATCAGTTAGGATATATTGTAATTCATTTTTGTTCTTTTCAACATTATCCCTTAAGAAGTGATGCCTAATCTCTATGTGTTTTGTCCTACTATGGAGGACTGGATTTTGAGCTATGAAAATAGCACTTGTATTGTCACAAAAGATTTTAGACTTCTCTAAGTTGTAACCATAGTCTAGGAGTTGATTTTGAATCCACAATATTTGTGAACAACAACTGCCTGCAGCCATATATTCAGCTTCAGCAGTTGAAGTTGACACAGATGTTTGTTTCTTACAAAACCAAGAGACAAGTCTGTCACCAAGGAACTGACAAGTTCCACTGGTGCTTTTCCTGTCAATTCTGCATCCAGCATAATCAGCATCTGAGAATCCAGTTAAATCAAATGCTGAATCTTTTGGATACCAGAGACCTAGATTTGGACAACTCTTAACATACCTGAGAATCCTCTTTACTAAAGTGAGGTGTGACTCTCTAGGGCTTACTTGGAACCTAGCACATATACATGTAGCAAACATTATATCTGGTCTACTAGCTGTAAGATACAATAAAGAGCCAATCATTGCTCTATATGTTGTCTGATCAATAGGTTTCCCATGTTCATCAACATCCAGTACAGCATTGGTAGGCATGGGTGTTTTCATGCAAGATGCCTCAGACATACCAAATTTCTTAACCAATTCATTAGCATATTTGGTTTGTGAAATAAAGATGCCTTCAGCATGTTGTTTGACTTGCAATCCTAGGAAGAAGGATAGCTCACTCATGCTACTCATCTCAAATTTAGAATGCATTAGGTTAGAAAACCTTCTGCACAATTTTGAGTCAGTAGAACCAAAAATGATATCGTCTACATAAATTTGCACTAGTAGGGTATGGGACTTATGGGTTCTAATAAAAAGAGTTTGGTCTACTCTACCCCTTATAAAACCATTTTCCAAGAGAAAGCATGCTAGGGTCTCATACCATGCTCTAGGAGCTTGCTTGAGACCATATAATGCTTTATTTAATCTAAAAACATAATCAGAAAAAGTTGGAGAGATAAAACCTGGAGGTTGTCTGACATAAAATTCCTCTTTGATGTCTCCATTCAAGAAAGCACTTTTGACATCCATCTGATAGACTTTGAAGCCTTTGTGAGCTGCATAAGCTAGAAATATTCTGATGGCTTCCAATCTTGCAATAGGTGCAAAGGTCTGGTCGTAGTCAATTCCTTCTTCTTGAGAATATCCCTGAGCAACTAGCCTTGCCTTGTTCCTTATTATTACTCCTTGATCATCCAGTTTGTTTCTGAATACCCATTTTGTTCCAACAATGGAATGATGCTTAGGCTTTGGCACTAGTTCCCATACTTTGTTCCTCTCAAATTGATGCAACTCCTCTTGCATTGCAATGATCCAGTGTGGATCTTGCTCTGCATCTTGAATGGACTGAGGTTCAATTTGAGATAGGAAGCAGGTGTGCAACAGGTTTTGGTTGACCTGATTTCTGGTTTGCACACCAACTGAGATTTCTCCAATTATTTGGGTAATTGGATGGTCTCTTGATGTTACTTAATCAACAGGGGGTGTTGATTGTTCACCAACCTGTGTTGTTGTTTCCTCTTGTGCTACAACAACTGGCTCTTCAAGTGGTGCTTCAATATGTTGAGCATTCCCTTCATCTTCACTGCTTTCATCCTCTTGAGCAACCTGTAACTTGTTCATATCTTCAACTAGAGAATGTTCCTGCAAAGGTTCTATGGTAGAAGAAATCTTCTCCTTGAAAGACATGTTAGATTCATCAAAAGAAACATGAACAGATTCCTCAATTTTCAAAGATGATTTATTATAGACCCTATAGGCCTTGCTGATCATGGAGTATCCCAGAAACACTCCTTCATCAGCTTTGGCTTGAAATTTTGCTAAATATTTCTTGTCATTATTGTGAATATAGCAAATACAACCAAAAATTCTAAAATAGTCAATTTTAGGTTTCTTCCCTTTGAGTAATTCATAGGGAGTCTTTCCCTTTAGTTTATGTATCAGACTTCTGTTCAGCACATATTTGGAGGTGTTCACTGCCTCTGCCCAAAAGGATAGAGGTAGATGAGCATCTGACAACAATGTAGTGGCAGATTCAATAAGGGTTCTATTTTTCCTTTCAGCTACCCCATTTTGTTGAGGAGTTCTAGGAGCTGAGAAAGTATGCCTGATCCCTTCACTCTGACAGAACTCTTGCATAAGAAGAGAATCAAACTCTGTCCCATGATCACTTCTGATCAGGGCAATGTGAGTATTGAACTCAATCTGTATACATTTGAGAAACTCTGTCAGACACTTAAAGTTATCAGACTTATTCCTTAGAAAGAACACCCAAGTGAATCTAGAGAAGTCATCTACAATTACTAAAGTGTAGGATTTCCCTCCTAGGCTTTGTACTGTGATGGGTCCAAATAGATCCATGTGTAACAGATACAATATCCTAGGTGAATCACTCTTATTAAGTGACTTAAAACTGTTTTTAGTTTGCTTGCCTAATTGACAGGCCTTGCAGAGTCCTTCCTTCTTGTAGGGGCCAGAAGGTAGTCCTCAAACAAGGTTATCCTTGGATAGCCTAGCAATAGTTCTAAGGTTTAGGTGTCCTAATCTCTTATGCCATAAAACATTTGGTCTACAGACTGAATTAAACAAGCAGATATCTATATCAGTTGAAAGAAAATCTACTAAGTAGATGTTACCTTTCCTTATACCTGTCAACACTGTTGTGTTGTCCTCTGACTTGATTTTGCATAAGGTTTTGCTGAAGGTCACCTGGTAGCCTTCATCACACAGCTGACTGATGCTGATTAGGTTGTGCTTCAGTCCTTCCACATATGCTACCTTCTTGAAGGTTACTGAACCAATCTGGACTGCACCATATCCTTTAGTCTGTCCAAAGTTGGAATCACCAAAGATAACTTTGGGTCCAAGCTTGGCACTAAAGGAAGTGAGGTTGTCCTTGTTCGCTGTCATGTGCTTAGAGCACCCACTATCCAAATACCATTGCTGGTTAGATGTTGGATAGGTCTTCACCTGCACATAAAACAATTCATTTGTTTTTGACCCAGTTTACCTTGGGCCTGGGTTGATAACCTCTAAATTCAGAAATGAAGGACATCCCTGGCTGACTCTTATATCCTTTATGATGATATCTCCTTGGAGGTAAAATCCATTCAGTATAAGGGTTAAAGGTTTGGGATGAAGAACCCTTAGGATTCAATTTTGATTTGCCTTTAAACAAGTTTCCAGAGTTCTGACCTCTGTTCGACGATCTTGGAGCTGCGTTCGACGATCTTGGGTCAGATCGTCGAGCTCCGTTCGACGGTCGACTATGGCTGAGGTCAGGTATATGAGATCGTCGACCTGCGTTCGACGACTTTTGCTGAGATCGTCGATCTGCGTTCGACGATTTTTCCTGAGATCGTCGAGCTGCGTTCGGCGATCGTCGATCTTTATTCGGCGATCATCGATCTCCATTCGACGATTTCTGCTGGGACTTAGTTTTCTGAGGCAGATCAGAATTTTTCCTAGCAACCTCTACAACTCCCTTTCCCTTGTCAGAAATAAACTTGATGGGAGTTGTTAGAACAATAGGTTGGCTGGATGAGGCACCCAAGCCCAGTGTACTGTTAAATCTAGAGTTCACTGTGCTTGTGATGTCCATCAGCTTTATGCTTCTCCCATTAAGGGATTCTTCAAGCTTCTTGGCCTCAGAGAGCTCACTTTTTAGTGTGGCTATCTGTTCCCTACAGTTCTCCAACTCCTGAGAGAGTTTGAGGTTTTCTGACTTTAAAACATTGTGTTCAGATAATTGATTTCTGAGAGAGATAATCTCTTTCTCAGACTTTAGCAGGTCTAAACACAGTGCTTTAAATTCAGATTTAAAATCTTCTGAACTAAAATCAAAAGAACTAATTACCTGATCTTCTTCAGGTTGAGTCTCTGAGTCTGACTCTGACTCCTCTTCCTCTGAGTTGTGCTGTGAGGCATTGATTGCCATCATGCAGAACTCCTTTTCTTCTACATCACCCTCATCATCACTTGAGCTAGAAGAGGCTTCTGACTCCTCTTCTGTCTCACTCCAGGATTCAGCAACAAACCCTTTTCTTGTATGCTTATTTTTGCTTGAAGAAGGTTTGCCACTTCCATTCCTCTTGGAGTCTTTCTCCTTTCTTCTTTCTTTTCTGTCCCTTCTGTCCTTGGTCTTGTTCTCTGGACATTCAGGAACTATGTGCCCTGGTTTCCTGCAACCAAAGCAGATAATGTCTTTATTGTTGCTAATGGACTTGTCATACCTTGGCTTGTCCTGCTCCTTGTATGATCTTCTTCTGAAGTCCTTTCTGGCCATCTTGTAGAATCTTTTGGCCAACAAGCTGAGTAGTTCTTCATTGCCTGTACTCTTATCTTCAGGCAGATCCTCAGTTGCCTTAAAGGCTATGGTTTTCTCTTTCCTTGTGGCTGGTGAAGCAGCCCTCTGTTCTTCCTCTCTATTCTTGATAAGTAGCTCATAAGATTTGAGCTTACCCAACAAGGCTTCAGTGGTGATTTCATTCAGACTTCTGGCATCCTTAATTGGCCAGATTCTTGAATCCCAAGTGCTGGGGAAGCACATTAGGATCTTGTCATTAAGTTCTGTCAGAGAAATCTCTTTGTCCAATGTCCTTAGTTCACTGACAATTAGACTCAATCTGTTGTACATGTCTCCCACTGACTCAGTCTCTCCCTTCTTGAAGTTCTCATATTGAGAGATGAGATGGGATCTTCTGTCCTTTCTCTCATCATCTGAGCCTGAGACTATTTCTGAGAGCTTGTCCCAAATTTCCTTGGCTGAATTACATTCAGCTACCTTTTGAAATATGTCATCTGACATTGTCTGGGCTAGGATGTTCATAGCCTTGGCATCAGCTACTTTCCATTTTTTGATGTCAGCATCTGTTCCTGATGGAGGTGGAACAGCATTTGTACTTGTACTCTCTGGGGGTCTTGGACACACTGTCAAAACAGAATTAAAGATATCTTCATCAATGGAATTCATGTAAAGTCTAATCCTTGCCTTCCAAAGTGCAAACTTGGAAAGATTGCACACTGGAGGTCTGGTGCTAGCATAATCTTTGTTTTGGGCCATGATTTGTGCACACAAAATCTAATAATAAAATACAAAAGAAAAACAGATCTAGTTTGGGATCTTGGGGTTCAGGTGTTAGCCTGTACAACCAATCAGATATGGTATGTTTAACCAACCTGGCTTTGATACCAATTGAAAGGACAACTAGATCTGATATACTATAGAGGGGGGTGAATATAGTATATGGTGCTTAAAAACTTTTTACAAGCTTTTACAACAATTGTTGTAATCTGTGTCAGCAGGGAAGCAATAAAGAATCTAACTACAACACTAAGCTAAACAAAAAACTAAGCACAGAGAGAATCAAGGCCAGAAATAAAAATGAAAGCAAGCAGAACCAGAAGACACAAGGGAATATAGTGGTTCCCCAAACTTGGGTACATCCACTCTTCTACCACACTAGGTAGGAATCCACTGCAGGATGAGTTGATCAGGTGTCCTGGGCATCAATGAGCTTTTGATAAGGTGCTCAAAAACCAAAGCAGATTTTTTGATCAGGTGTCTTGCCACCAATGAGCTTTTCACAAGGTGCTCAAAAACCAGGTTCAAACTTTTGAAGGGAGTTTGAAAAACCCTTTACAGAGTGAGGGTGAGAGAGTGATGGCAGTCTTCTCTTTCTCAAACAGCTAAGAAGACTAAGTGGATTGATGTCAAAGCTCCCCCTGAATCCTTGAAATCTTCAGGAAGAAAAGCTTTGCTTGAGGGTGATAGGCCTTCAAATATAGAACTCCAGCAATGGATGATTTCAGCAATAGCTGAAATGTTGAGTGTCTGGAGTCTTGAAATGATGTTGGCCTTGAACACTTTGAAAACTAAAGAGATCTGAAGATTTTGAGAAAGCCTGATCTCCTTTGATGAGTGTTCTTCAGAATTCTTTTTGACAGAAGATTTTGAATGAGTCTCTGTAATCTGTATTGTGTGTTCTCTTCTTGTTAATCTATATTTATTCAAAAAACATTCTGTCTTTTATTCTCTGTTCCAGAATAGAATATCATTCTCTGTCAAGGATAGCCGTTGGTCTGCATTGATTGCATCCTTAATTGCATAATCTCTTCTGGAGGAAAGTCAACAGAATTATTCCTTGAAAAATCCCTTGAAACTTGGTCCAGAATTGAATGTAAACGGCTAGCAAATCTCTGAATTAATTGCAGAATAACTCCTAACTGATTTGAATTTAAATTCTGGAAGTTATCTGAAATCGTCGAACTAAGCTCTGCTATCGTCGAGCTGAGCTTAGCGATCTGGAAAACTTAAGCAGTAAAATAATCGTTGATCTGAGCTCAAAGATCGTCGAACTGAGCTCAGAGATAAAGATCCAAAGCAGAGTCAAAATCGTCGAACTGAGCTCACCGATCGTCGAATGGAGCTCGACGATATTATGAAGTTGAGATCAGCGATCGTCGAATGGAGCTCGACGATCTGTCGAAGTTGAGCTAGACGATCGTCGACCGGAGTTTGACGAATCGTCGTGCTTAGCTCGACGATCAGACTTGGTCTCCAGACAGAAAAACTTGGTCTTCAGGGCAGCTTCCAAACCTAGACTTCTAACCCTTAGACTCAATCCTAATTGACCTTGTAAGCTATACAGGAGGTCAAGCAAAGGTTCCTAGAAACATAGTGATCCTGACCCAAATTAGTAATAGGGTGTTCCAACAAGGTGGGTGGAGCAACTTCCTGCAGTCCTCTGGGCCCTAAGGACCACCCCCAACACAACAACAGGGGAGACTCCTTTCAAGCTCTCCCATGGGTGCGAGGCAGTACTCCCCGTGGAATTTGAGGTTCAAACGCCTCGAGTCGTTACAGCCAGGGAAGGGAGGGAAGAATGGCAAGCCAAGAATGAGGAAGAGCCGTGGCTCTTTCTTGACATGGTGGAGGAGCTGCGGGACCTTTCCGCCATCCGATAAGAAGAGGTGAAGAGGAGGATGGCTAAGTACTTTGACAAGCACGTCAGAGTCAAATAATTTGCAGAGGGGGACTTGGTGCTGAAGAAGGTGGATGCAGCAGAAAGTGTTGGGTACATTGGTTTAAATGTACCTGATTTGAAGAAGTCTCACCCAACTCAATGATATACATCAAAATGTATTTGATGTATTTTGAGTTACTTATGCAGGTTAAGTATTTGCAGGACTGAAGCAAAAAGTTTCTAAGTACATGTGTCAACACCCAGAGGGAAAGTGTCGACACTTAAGAAAGCATGTGTCGACACCCAGGCAAGCAGTGTCGACACTTGGAGTCATTGTGTCGACACCTGGGATGCAGAGTCGACACCAGACACAAAGTGTCGACACAAATAGCTGTGTCGACACTCAATGAAGAAAAGTGCAGTAAAGCTGTTTCGACACTTAACAACAGTGTCGACACCTAGAAGAACTATGTCTACACCAGAAAGTGTCGACACTTGGAGCTGTGTCGACACTCAGCAAAAGTCAGCAGAGACTAAGTTAAAGTGTCGACACCTAGAACAATGTGTCGACACTCAACAGAAGAGTCAGCACTTGAAGTAAGTGTCGACACCAAGAACAATGTGTCGACACTCAACAGAAGAGTCAACACTTGAAGTAAGTGTCGACACCGAGAACAATGTGTCGACACTCAACAGAAGAGTCAACACTTTAAGAAAGTGTCGACACAAGGAAGAATGTGTCGACACTCAGCTGAAGACTCAACACTTGAAGAAAGTGTCGACACATGCAGCTGTGTCGACACTTAGCAAAGAACAGTAAGATCAACAAAATATTCTAAGTACAAGTGTCGACACTAAGGGAATGTGTCGACACTCAGCTGAAGTCTCAACAGAAGAATCAAGTGTCGACACAAGGAGCTGTGTCGACACTCAGCGAGTATCAACACTGAAGACTATGTGTCGACACCAAGAAGCAGTGTCGACACTTAACAGATTCAACACATGAAGATGTGTCGACATAAAGGAGATGTGTCGACACTTAGAAGAATTCAGTAAAATACAGAAGATCAAGTACTTGTGTCGACACTCAATTTCAGTGTCGACACATAAAGAAGAAACTGTGTCGAGATATAGAATCTACAACACAAGGAGTTGTGTCGACACCTTGTATACTTGTGTCGACACTTACATAACTTGTGTCGACACTTGGTCTATAAGTGTCGACACTTAAAGACAGAAAGTCTCGACACTTTCAGACAGTTAGAGAACTTTCAAGAACTGACTGGATGACTTGACAGCTGTGTTCCAGCCGGTCTACAGCACCTGTCAGAGATGTCAGAATTCAGTTATGGACCGGACCAGCCGGTTACCATGAAGAAGGCCTATAAATAGGCTTATACAGTCTACAAAAACAGTTGTTGATATAAGTGGTTCACATAGTTGTTCACATTATTGTTCAAGTATCAAAACAAGAAGATCTAGCTGTCCAAGTGCAGATCTAAGAAGTTGGAGAGAGAGGGCTCCATCCAAGAAATCAGCCGTTGGAACTAGGCTGAGAAGAAGGGTTCAGTTTTATTCTGGATCTTAAGAAGCAGAGGTCAAGGATCAACTGCAGAAGGAGTCAATCTTATTGAGTTCTACTTTCAAGAAGCTTTGAAGAAAGCTAAGTCAGATTGAGTCCAGCTGAGTTCTTCCAAGAACTCATCAAGAAACTCACAACTCCCCTCTCTTGTTTCTGAGTTGCTGAGTTATCATTTGTAAATTCATTTTTATCTTGTAGGATCCATTGGATCTGAGTTTTTGTAAGCCTGTAATTATAAAGGCTGAGTGTAGGGCTTGAGAGCCTGAGTGTAGGAGATCGAAATCTCTGTGTGTAGGCCTTGGTGGCTGAGTGTAGACCTGGGTGGCTAAGTGTAGGCCTTTGTGGCTGAGTGTAGGCTTTGTGGAAAAGCTGAGTTGTAGGGCCTTGGGCCTGAGGTGTAGGAACCAGTTTGGGTTCTGAGATAGTGGAGAAGTTTGGCCGAATCTAGTAGACTGCTAGATAGGCGAAGGGGGAAAGTGGATGTACCCAAACCGTGGGGAACCACTATAAAACTGTGTGTCTTCTGTGTGCTGTGATTAGATGTGAATGCTGTGTGATTGCTGTGCTAAAGTAGATTAAAATCTATGTTGTAAACTGATTGCTGCCATAAAAAGTTAAAAAGAATTAAGTCACCTATTCACCCCCCCCCCCTCTAGGTGTTTAGGTACTATATCTTTCAAGTGGTATCTGAGGGAGGTTCCTCAAAAAGGACTAACAGTCTGAGGAGATCCTGATTGGCAGATTCAGTCTAAGTCAAATTACAGATTCAAGAAAATCAAGAACCATGGGTTCCTCTGAAAATCACAAGGAATTGGGATCCATGAAATTACCTATATGCAGAAAGGAAATCTTTGGGATCTGGAAGAAAAGGGTAAGGCTGTTTATGGAGGCCTCAGACCCTAGGATATACATCACAGTCAAAGAGGGGCCATATGTGCCCATGAAGATATCAGTTCTAGATGCAAATCAGAGAACCCCAAAGGATTTCTCTGAAATGACTAAGGATGAGATTGTCCTAGCCACCATGGACAAAAGGGCTCAAAACATTATAGTGAGTGCCATAGATGATGCAACTTTTCAGAATCTAATACACTGTAAGACAGCCAAAGAGATGTGGGATACTCTTATTGTGTATATGGAAGGTTCTGAAGAAGTTAGGCAAGATAGAAAATCCTTGCTAAATCAAGAGTATGAAAGTTTTAGACAAGGAAAGGGTGATAGCATAACTGAGTGCTATAAGAAGTTCTACAGGATAGTGAATGAACTCATGTCTTATGGAAGAGAGTTCAGTAATTATGAACTCAATGACAAGTTCCTAAGGTCCCTAACTAAAGATTGGGACACCAAGATTTGTGCCATTAGAGAAATGGCTAAGTTGGGAGAAATTCCTCCACCTACATTGTTTGGCAAATTATTGTCTTATGAAATGCAGTTGACAGTGAGAAAAGAGGAGGAGAAATCAACAAGAAATGAACATAAGGAAAGAACTGTAGCTTTCAAGACAGAAGCCCCTAGAAAGTACAAGAATAAGTCACCAACTCCACCTCCAAAGGTTGCTGAATCAGAGTCAGATGAATCAGTCAGCACAAAATCTGAAAGCAGTGAAAGTGATGAAGACTTTGCTGCCTTCACTAGACATTTTCAGAAATTCTTGAAGAAGAAACAGTGGAGGTCAAGGCCTTCTACTTCACAGGGAAAAGAAGACCTATATCAGAATAAAAAGGCTTCAAAGAAGGACAGGAAGAGGACTAAGTCTAGCAAGGCAACTGTTTCAAAAATAGTGTGCTATTGCTGCAATAGACAAGACCATGTTGTTGCAGATTGTCCTGAAAAGAGAAAGGAGTCTAGTGACAGGAAGAAGTCTCATTTTAAAGGCAAGAAAGAAAAGTCATTTGTTGCCAAAAAGGAAAAGACTGTGTCAGATATTTCTTCTTCAGAAACTGAGTCTGATGCTGAGGCATACATAGAGCTGTTTGCTGAAGAAGAAGAAGAAGAAGAATTCATGCAGATTATGGAGTCTATATATGAACAAGAAGACAGTCAATGCAAGGGCTAATGGCTTTGACAGAGAATGACAAAATCCTGGAGCAGCCAGGACCCAGTAAGGTACAAAGTTCAACTTTAAATTCAGTTTCTTGTGCCAGTACAGAATCAGATTCATCATCATCTAGTGATGAGAGTGTATCTGAGTCTGAGGAAGATATTCATCAGCTGATAGATGAATATAAAGTACTGTTGCAAGCTTACAAGAAGAGCAAGTCCCTAGCCAAAAGTCAGACAAAGGAAATTGCCGATCTCAAAGCTGCTGCAACAGATTCTGAGAAGTTATTTGATCAAAAGCTTAATGAGATAGCCAGACTGAAGCACATTACAGTTGAAAGTCCACCTAGTGTCAACTATGTGCACCTATGGGGGGGGGGGAATAGGTGACGAGTAGTGCTTTTGCGGAATTTACGAACGTACCTGCACAACAAAGATAAAAAGCACAGCACACAGAATACACAGGCAATTTATAGTGGTTCCCCGACTTGGGTACATCCACTTTCCCCCTTCGACCTATCTCCCAACAAGGGACGACTCGGTCACTTCTCCAACAGGATTGAAATCCAATCCCTGCAATAACAGAAGGAGCCCTTCCACACGTGAGAGTCAACACTCCCACAAAACGGGTTGCACCCAACCCTTACAACAAGGAACAAAAGTTCCTTTACAACAAAATTAAATATAGAATGTACACGTGATACAAACTTCTTTTGGAGACTACGGTGTTCCTCTTCGTTCGACGACGTGTTCTTGAAGTCGATGAAGAGTCTACAACCTTGGTCTCTCTTGGAGAGGATCTCCCCGGAACCGGCGGCGGCACACGAGCGGCGGCTAGCTTCGGGATCGGCGGCTACGATGATGAGCGGCTGCTGAACTTGGAGATCCAAACTTCGTAGCGAAGCAAACTAGGTCTACCAACGGTCACTCTAGGATCGGTCGTCTCGATCGATTCGGACGGGGGAGTTTTTCCCGGTCAACAAATCGAGAGACAAGAGATCTATGGATAGACACGTGAGACACAAGCTTTGCTAAGCTTCTGTCGCCGGAGATCACGAAGGAATCTCGAATGTTGACGGCGACCAACTAGCTCGAGCGCGACGGCGGCGGCGGAGAGGAATCGCGATATTAGGGTTTCGTCGCGGCTCTGTTTCTTTCTCTTTCTCCGTAATTTTACTGTTCAAAATACTGGAATATATATACTGTAGATAACTCCAATATGACCGTTTGTGGGACCCACACTAGAAATCCCTAAGTCCGGTTCAAACTAGTCCAGAGGCAGAATCCGGTCCAGCAGCATCCTGAGAAAACGCTAAGTGAAAATCGGCGAGAATCGCAGGCGATTCTCGACGAATCGGCGAGAATCACCAAGTGATTCTCGACGATTCGTCGAGAATCGTTAGTGATTCTCGCCGAATCACTTATTGATTCTCAACGAATTTCACTTTGTATACATGAGCTGCTTGGCCACCGGTTCGGCGAGAATCACTAGTGATTCTCGCCGAATCTTACTTGGTACCGTTTTGAGGTAGCCAGAAGGAGTCGGCGAGAATCACTACTGATTCTCGTCGATTCGGCGAGAATCACTAGTGATTCTCGTCAAATCGGCGAGAATCACTTGGTGATTCTCGTCGAATTTTCCTTGGACGAATTTTCGGCTTCCACCCTGGAGCTGCTCCTTGACCCATCCATGCTCCTTGTCTTCTCTTGCATATGAACGGCCCTGTACTTGAAAGTAAGTGCACTCCAATAGAGAGAGTACACGTAGGCCAACACACTGATCTGCTCAACGAGGGATTACGTCTTGCAGACCCGTGTATATTGACCTACTGCACCCTGACATTGGTGTGCACTTAGCGTGGAGGAGCTGCAAGTACAACTTAAGATGTTTCATCAAATACATTGTGAATTCATCTTAGCTTGACAGGTGGCTTCCTCAAATCTAGGTAATCGTGGATACAATACCCAACAACAGTGATTCAGATGGGTACTATAACATTTAAAAATGATCAAATCAAGAGTCTGGAGATCAATCTTCAGAAAGAGAGAGAGCTTGTTGCTAGGTTTTCTAAACCTAAGTCAGTGTTACCCATAATTGATGAATTTGTTCATCACAAGGGTAAAGCTGGACTGAGATTTACTAGACCTGCAAGGACTGAGCAGTCCAAGTCCAAGTCCAAGGGCAAAGCCCCAACATTCAACAAGTCTGCTGTAGATAAGACAGCAAAGACAGTACCTAAGCAAAGGTACAATAAGTTTGAATGTTGGTGTTGTGGCAAGGTTGGCCACTTTGCAATGGACTGTTGGCACAATGCTAGTTCCAAAGTGAGTAACAAACTACCTGTTGGAAAGCCAGTAGGTAGCTTTGTCAGTTTGCAAACTAACAAGTACCAAGGACCCAAGAATTCTTTGGGTTTTAAGGTTCATTAATCTGTTTTGCAGGTGAGTCCAAGTGGCCATACCCCAACATGGTACTTGGACAGTGGATGTTCCAGACATATGACTGGAACTAGAGGATTACTAAAGGACTACATTCCAATAAAAGATGGTCCAAAAGTCACCTTTGGTGGTTCTGAAAAAGGAATCATCAAAGGATTTGGTAACATTTCTAGTAACTTGGTTACCATTACTCAAGTGGCTTATGTTAAAGGGTTGAAACATAACCTAATAAGTATAAGTCAATTAAGTGATGTAGGGTATGACATCTCATTTGTTAAAAATGGTTGTCATATCAAGAGGTCAACTGCTCAAGAGATCATTTTGACTGGTTATAGGAAAAGGAATGTCTATTGCTTAGACATTATGGTTGAGAACAATGGTTCTCCAGTGTGTCTTGTAGCTGATGAGACAGTCTCTCATTGTGTCAAATGGACACAAGAGGCTAGCCCATCTTAACTACAAGACTATTGGCAAACTCTTTAGCAAAGAGTTAGTGAGGAATGGTCCTCAAGTTAAGTGTGTTAAAGATGGTATTTGCTCAGCTTGTCAAAAGGGCAAGCAGACTAAATCCACCTTTAGAAGCATAGAAAACAAAGATGCTGTGAGGTGTTTATACCTATTGCATATGGATCTCTTTGGTCCAATGCCAGTTCACAGCTTAGGTAGGAAGGTCTATACCCTTGTAGTTGTAGATGACTACTCAAGGTTTTCCTGGGTGTTCTTCTTAAGACAGAAATCTGAAACAACTAGTGTCTTCTATAGCTTTGTCAAGCAAATTCAGAATGAACTAAATAGTACAGTGGTCAAGATTAGAAGTGACCATGGTACTGAATTTCAGTCTGATAGCATGACAAAACTATGTGAAGAATTTGGGATATTTCAAGAGTTTTCTTCACCTAGAACACCTTAGCAAAATGGCATTTCTGAGAGGAAGAATAGGACCTTGATAGAGGCTGGTAGGACCCTATTAAGTGATACATCACTGCCAGAGTATTTCTGGGATGAAGCAGTTAATACTGCATGCCATGTTATAAATAGGGCTACCATCACTAAAAGCCTAAACAAGACCCCCTATGAGGTTGTGAAAGGCAGGAAACCAAACATATCCTACTTCAGGATCTTTGGTTGCAAATGCTTCATACTTAACAATGGGAAGTCTTACTTGACTAAGTTTGCTGCCAAGTCCCAAGAGGGAATTTTTGTTGGGTACAGCAATAACAGTAAGGCTTATAGAGTCTACAATTTGTCTACACAAGTTGTAGAAGAATCTATACATGTAGTTTTTGATGAGACTAAACTTATTAACAATGAGTTGTCTAGTAGTGTATGCAGCCCCACAGGTTTAACAAAGAAGATGGACAAGCTTACTATAGAAGAAGTACCTACTACAAGACAACAAGTAGAAGATAGTGGCTGTTGTCCAGGGGGAGAACTACATGTACCAATTGCTGATGAAGTTCAAGGAGTAGAGCATGATGTAGATGCTGTAGAGGTTCAACCAGAAGTTAGGATGCCTCCAGCCAACAGGCATCTTAGAGATCATCCAATAGAGCATATTATTGGAGATCCAAGACAAGGAGTACAAATAAGGAGCAGACACCTGAATGCAGCAATCTACTCCAGTTTTCTATCTCAAGTTGAACCTAAGAAGTTTGAAGAAGCCATACTAGATCCACAATGGACTGAAGCAATGCAAGAAGAGCTTAATCAGTTCAAGAGGTGCAAGGTCTGGGAAATTGTTCCTAAACCTAAAGACCACAATATAATAGGAACCAAGTGGATCTACAGGAATAAGATGGATGAACAAGGGGTCATCATTAAGAATAAAGCAAGATTGGTTGCTAAAGGATATAGGCAAGAAGAAGGTATTGACTTTGATCAAACCTTTGCCCCAGTAGCCAGACTGGAAGCCATAAGGATGTTCTTGGCCTATGCAACCTATCAAGGATTCAAGGTTTACCAAATGGATGTCAAGTCAGCATTCCTGAATGGTAATCTTAAAGTAGAAGTCTATGTGGAACAGCCTTCAGGTTTTGTTGATTCAACTCTACCTCATCATGTCTATAGACTTAGGAAAGCTTTATATGGGTTAAAGCAAGCCCCTAGGGCTTGGTATGAAAACCTATCTAGTTTCCTCATTGAGAACAAGTTCTCAAGGGGGAAAATAGATAAGACTCTATTCCTTAGGGAATCTAGAGGCAAAGTTATACTAGTCCAAATATATGTAGATGACATTATATTTGGGTCTACTAAAAGCAGCCTTTGCAAAAAGTTTGCAAAACTTATGCAAGGTCAATTTGAGATGAGTAGTATGGGAGAGCTGAAGTTTTTCTTGGGTCTCCAAGTTAAACAGACTGAGAGTGGTTTATCCATATGTCAGTCCAAGTTCACCCTAGAACTCATAAGGAAGTATGGTATGGATTCATCCAGTACCATGAAGACTCCTATGGGGTCAAGTATTTCTCTTAGCAAGGATGATGCAGGGAAACCTGTAAATGAAACCTTGTATAGAGGGATAGTTGGCTCCCTATTATACTTGACTGCAAGTAGACCAGATATCATGTATGCTACATGTGTCTGTGCAAGTTATCAAGCCTGCCCTAAAGAGTCTCATTTGACAGCAGTCAAAAGAATACTGAGATATCTAAAGGGCACTCCCTATTTAGGCCTCTGGTACCCTAGGAATGGAGATTTTGAACTAACAGGTTATTCAGATGCAGACTTTGCAGGATGCAAAGAAGATAGAAAAAACACTACTGGAACCTGTCAATTCCTAGGTGGGAGACTAATTTTATGGAGTAGCAAAAAGCAAACAAGTGTGGCTATCTCCACTGCAGAGTCAGAGTATATTGCTGTTGGAAGTTGCTGTGCTCAACTTCTGTGGATACAACATCAGCTAGAGGACTATGGATTTCAGGTAAGTAGAACTCCACTCTTCTGTGATTCTACAAGTGCTATTTCAATAGCTAATAATCCTGTATCTCATAGTAGAACAAAACATATTGAAATTAAATATCATTTTCTTAGGGAGCATATAGAAAGAGAAGATATTTTATTAGAATATGTTAAAACTGATAATCAAGTAGCTGATATGTATACTAAGCCACTAGAAGAAGCTAAGTTCAATAGATTTAAAATTGAACTAGGAATGATAAACTTAGAGTAAATTTACAGAATTAAAAATGACTAAGTAAAAAGGTGTCGACATATAGAGATTTCTGTGTCGACACAGAATAGTGGTGTCGACACTTCAGGAAAAAGGTGTCGACACATCTAGGAAGTTGGTGTCGACACTTCAGAATATTAGTGTCGACACATGTCAAGTAGGTGTCGACACATCCAATGTGGTGTCGACACTTAAGTTTTACTCAGAATTTTCTAAGTAAAGTCTCGACTATGTGTCGAGTTATGTGGTGTCGACACATAAACAAGTGTCGACACATAATATCTGTTGACTAAACTTGTGTCGACACATATGTGTCGAGACATTATAAGTCAGTGTCGACACTTATTGCCAGTTTCGACACATTTCCAGTTAGCTGTCCCGCCTGTTCATCTTCAAAATTAGAAAGGTATAAATAGGGTTTTATCTTTGTTTGTCGACACGCTTTCAAAGTTTCGAGACCAAACTTCAGTGTCGACACCTCTCTTCTCTTAAGACAAATTCTACAAACCCTAATGGCGCCTAAGCTAGAGGAGAACGTCAACGAAGGATACAAGCTGGTGCGCGGCGCTTTCGAAGATGCTGATCAAGAAATCAAGTCTGTCGTAACCCTAGTAGCTGATTCAGGGTTAGAATATCTAGTTTCTGAACCGACAAAAATCTGGAAGAAAGAGGTACTAGAATTCCTCAATGGAGCCAAGGTGGACGAATCTGGATACAAAATCAAATTCAGAGTTCATGCAGCAAAGGTTAAGGTATCCCCTAAGAGCTTGAGGAAAATTCTACAGCTACCAAGAACTCAAGAGGAAGATGAGGTTACAGCTACAAAGATCAGGGAAGCTCTAACCTGGTGTGGAATAGACTCTAATATGAAGATTGGTTCTGTTTTCAATAGAAAAGGCATGAACAATCAAGGCAAATTCATGTCTGAGATAGTTGGAAAGGTAATTTTAAGCAAGCCAGGAGGGCATGACAGAGTGTCTGCCTCTATGTTCAATATTATGACCAGGATTATCTTCACTCTAAGAACTGATTGGTCTGTTATAGTATTTGAGAAATTCAAAGAAAGCTTGAAGAAGCCCAATCTGGGCAGGATTTTAAGTCTTTATCTTGCTGGAGTAATACCTGAAGTTATGAGTACAGCTGCTGGAAACAAAATCAACCACATGAGAAAAATGGACATGAGGTTGTTCTCTAGATGGGACAGGGTGTTGACTAAGGAGATGCCAACCCCTGAGAAGATAGTTTCTGAGAAGGAGATTCCTCCAAAGAAAAAAAGGAAGACTGCTCCAGTGGCACAAGAGTCCACTAGTAGCTCTGAAAGTGAAGAGCATGTTGTCTTCTCATCTGATGAGAATGTAGAAGAGCCTGCAGTGAAGTCTCCTGCTCCTCAAGATGTTGCTGAGATCCAGGGGGAGCTACCTCAAGCAAGCCTCATCCACAAGGATCAAAGCCAGGGGGAGCTTCCAGTTGTAGAAGAACCCACTATACTGGAAAGTGAACAAGCAACAAACATTATCCTAGAGGTAATCAATGAACTCAATACTTTAGATTTTCTTATGGAAGATACTGATTTGTCTGATGTTCATCAGCAAACTCAGCTGGATAGTCAAGTTCCAGATGCTGTCATAGAAGACACATCTGCTGTTGCTCAAGATGTTACTTATCCAGTGGTTGAAGAGCCAAGAATTTCTCCAGCTCCTTCACCACAAGAGTATACAATAGAAGATTTTTTTCTAAATCTGGATCAACATGACTTTGACATGGACAAGGCTGCTGCTGAAAGAGAGAATGCTGCTATTGAGGGGGAGCAAGTGCAGATTCTGGAAGAGCCTATAAGGCAAGAACCTGAGACAGCACCAGATGTCCAACCTGAGAAGCCTCCAAGCCCTAAGGAGAGGGTGGAAATAGCCAGCACATCTGCCTCTGAAGATGAGGAGATTGCTAGGGCACAGAAAAAGAAATTTCAGGTCTTCAGAAGAAGAAGCCAAAATTATAAGAAGGCTTTGCAAACTATAGCACCACAGCCTATAGTTCAGCAAGCCCCATCCATAAACTATAGTGATCTGATGGTGGCCATGTAGCTCAAGTTGGATGAGCATAGAAAAGCTCTAGAAACTTATGTGGATGTAGGGCAGAAATCATTGCAATTTGATCTGGCCCAAGATATCAAGTCTATAAGGTTTGAAATGAACCAAAACAAGAAGGAGATGACCGACTGCTTCCACAAGGGTGGACATGCAGTGGTGTACTTGGCAACACACCAGGAAAAGATAAAAGCACAAGTAGATGGCATGGCTGTGAAACAAGGTTATGTTCTTGAAAATCAGATAAGAATGAATGACAATCTTACTGCATCTCACAATGCTATTGTCACAGAACTGAAGAATCTAGCTGCAGGGCAGACTCCAGCTATAGCGAAGGCAGATTTTGACAAAGTATTCCTAGCAGAAATCACTGCTCTTAAGACTGCCATTCAAGAATCTCAGCAGCTGATAACTGACAAACTCCAAAGGTTAAAACCTTTCTTAAAAGATGGAGGGAATTACTTGGATAATCAGGTGAGATTTCAAAAGGATGATGTGAGAGATCATATTGAAAGAGAAGTCATAAAGGGGGAGAGAGTGTTAGTCAAGGCAAGCTCTGATCATGCCAAATGGATATCCAATTCTATCAGAGCTACACTGGGTTATCCTCCTCTTTGTGATGATGATAATGTGGAAGAATCTGACATTCAACCTGCATATCTAGGAGGAGAGCAACCTGAAGTGGCTCAAGTCATTTATCCTCCTCCAGATTTTGATATGATTCATGCTGATGTACAGTCCATGTATAGCCCACCTGGGGGCAAGGACAATGTGATTATTGAAAAAGTTGTTCAGCCTATTTCTGAAGCCATGCAAGAGGTAATGCAGAAAGAAGAAGAGACAAGATTGTCTAAGAAGAGGTTTAGGGAACAAGCTGAATAGAGACCAGACTTTGAGCAGTGGAGCCCTACCTCTAGAAACATTATATTAACTGCCTGGAAAGCTGCCAAAGACAACATTCAAGACAGGAACAAGTGGTTCTCTGAAGCTGATTGGAGAAAACATGAATCTAGACAGGAGGCAATTGTCCAATATAGAAGGAAGGCCAAGATGGGAAAGCTACCTCCTACTGCTCAGGAGCCTAGCAAGTACTTTCCTAAGCCATACCATTATTTTGAAATGCAGAAGATCAAAGCAGAAGAACTTAAGAAGAAAGATCTGAAAGGCAAGAAGCCTGCTGTTGCTGAAGTTGCTGATGCTCCTGTCCAAGCTAAAGTTCAAGCTGGCAAAGGCATAGTGATTAAGGAGCCAGAACTGAAATAGAATTAGAATTTTCTTGAAGTTTACTTTGTATTCTTTTAATGTAAAACTTTTTGTGAACTTCTGAAAATGTATAAGACAGATATTAGAACAATTTGTTATATGATTAATCTATTTCATGTTTGTTTTGTGATAATGTCTATGTCTATTTCATATTTGTTCTGTGATGATGTATTTGTATACATGTGAAATTGATACATGTTTATGTTTACCCTGCTGTATATAATCCTGCTTTACATCATTTTGTAATTTTATTATGAATGGTGTATATCATTGACTAAGGTTTATGACTTCTCCAAATAGGGGGAGATTGTTGGGTACATTGGTTTAAATGTACCTGATTTGAAGAAGCCTCACCCAACTCAATGATATACATCAAAATGTATTTGATGTATTTTGAGTTACTTGTGCAGGTTAAGTATTTGCAGGACTGAAGCAAAAAGTTTCTAAGTACATGTGTCAACACCCAGAGGGAAAGTGTCGACACTTAAGAAAGCATGTGTCGACACCCAGGCAAGCATGTCGACACTTGGAGTCATTGTGTCGACACCTGGGATGCAGAGTCGACACCAGACACAAAGTGTCGACACAAATAGCTGTGTCGACACTCAATGAAGAAAAGTGCTGTAAAGCTGTTTCGACACTTAACAGCAGTGTTGACACCTAGAAGAACTATGTCTACACCAGAAAGTGTCGACACTTGGAGTTGTGTCAACACTCAGCAAAAGTCAGCAGAGACTAAGTTAAAGTGTCGACACCCAGAATAATGTGTCGACACTCAACAGAAGAGTCAGCACTTGAAGTAAGTGTCGACACCAAGAACAATGTGTCGACACTCAACAGAAGAGTCAACACTTGAAGTAAGTGTCGACACCAAGAACAATGTGTCGACACTCAACAGAAGAGTCAACACTTTAAGAAAGTGTCGACACAAGGAAGAATATGTCGACACTCAGCTGAAGACTCAACACTTGAAGAAAGTGTCGACACATGGAGCTGTGTCGACACTTAGCAAAGAACAGCAAGATCAACAAAATATTCTAAGTACAAGTGTCGACACTAAGGGAATGTGTCGACACTCAGCTGAAGTCTCAACAAAAGAATCAAGTGTCGACACAAGGAGCTGTGTCGACACTCAGCGAGTATCAACACTGAAGACTATGTGTCGACACCAAGAAGCAGTGTCGACACTTAACAGATTCAACACATGAAGATGTGTCGACACAAAGGAGATGTGTCGACACTTAGAAGAATTCAGCAAAATACAGAAGATCAAGTACTTGTGTCGACACTCAATTTCAGTGTCGACACATAAAGAAGAAACTGTGTCGAGATATAGAATCTACAACACAAGGAGTTGTGTCGACACCTTGTAGACTTGTGTCGACACTTACACAACTTGTGTCGACACTTGGTCTATAAGTGTCGACACTTAAAGACAGAAAGTCTCGAAACTTTCAGACAGTTAGAGAACTTTCAAGAACTGACTGGATGACTTGACAGCTGCCATTCCAGCCGGTCTACAGCACCTGTCAGAGATGTCAGAATTCAGTTATGGACCGGACCAGCCGGTTACCATGAAGAAGGCCTATAAATAGGCTTATACAGTCTACAGAAACAGTTGTTGATATAAGTGGTTCACATAGTTGTTCACATTATTGTTCAAGTATCAAAACAAGAAGATCTAGCTGTCCAAGTGCAGATCTAAGAAGTTGGAGAGAGAGGGCTCCATCCAAGAAATCAGCCATTGGAACTAGGCTGAGAAGAAGGGTTCAGTTTTATTCTGGATCTTAAGAAGCAGAGGTCAAGGATCAACTGCAGAAGGAGTCAATCTTATTGAGTTCTACTTTCAAGAAGCTTTGAAGAAAGCTAAGTCAGATTGAGTCCAGCTGAGTTCTTCCAAGAACTCATCAAGAAACTCACAACTCCCCTCTCTTGTTTCTGAGTTGCTGAGTTATCATTTGTAAATTCATTTTTATCTTGTAGGATGCATTGGATCTGAGTTTTTGTAAGCCTGTAATTATAAAGGCTGAGTGTAGGGCTTGAGAGCCTGAGTGTAGGAGATCGAAATATCTGAGTGTAGGCCTTGGTGGCTGAGTGTAGGCCTGGGTGGCTGAGTGTAGGCCTTTGTGCCTGAGTGTAGGCTTTGTGGAAAAGCTGAGTTGTAGGGCCTTGGGCCTGAGGTGTAGGGACCAGTTTGGGTTCTGAGATAGTGGAGAAGTTTGGCCGAATCTAGTACACTGCTAGATAGGCGAAGGGGGAAGTGGATGTACCCAAACCGTGGGGAACCACTATAAAACTGTGTGTCTTCTGTGTGCTGTGATTAGCTGTGAATGCTGTGTGATTGCTGTGCTAAAGTAGATTAAAATCTGTGTTGTAAACTGATTGCTGCCATAAAAATTTAAAAAAAATTAATTCACCTATTCACCCCCCCCCCCCCTCTAGGTGTTTAGGTACTATATCTTTCAGAAAGGTCGGCAACCATGGGAAGCTCAACCCAGCTAGGAAGGTCCGTTCATTGTAAAAGAGGCACTGAGGTCAGGAGGGTATCGACTACGAAATATGGAGGGCGAGACCCTAAGTCTCACATGGAGCGGTGATGACATGAAGCGTTTTTATGTTTGAGACATGTAAGTGGTGCTCTATTCTTAATAAAATCTCTTGATATATTAATTCTGCTGCGTTAATTTGTACGATAGGTTGTATTCATTTGATAGACCCCGAGCAGATCCCGCGGTCAGGCTTTCACCTAGCTGACAGGGCTGGAAGTCACTCGGTTTCAACCTTGGACCCCGAGCATATCCCGCTATCAGGCTCTCACATAGCTGACAGGGCTGGAAGTAACTCGGTGTCAACCTTGGACCCCGAGCAGATCCTGATGTCAGGCTCTCACCTAGCTGACAGGGCTGGAGGTCACTCGATGTCAACCTTGAACCCCGAGCAGATCCCACTGTCAGGCTCTCACCTTGCTAACACGGCTGGAAGTCACTCAGTGTCAGCCTTGAACTCCGAGCAGATCCCGCTGTCAGGCTCTCACCTAGCTGATAGGGCTGGAAGTCACTTAGTGTCAACCTTGTACCCCGAGCAGATCCCGCTGTCAGGATCTCACCTAGCTGACAGGGCTGGAAGTCACTCGGTGTCAGCCTTAGACCCCGAGCAGATCCCGTTGTCAGACTCTCACCTAGCTGACATGGCTGGAAGTCACTCGGTGTCAATCTTGGACCTCAAGCAGATCCTGCTGTCAGGCTCTCACCTAGCTGACATGGCTGGAGGTCACTCGGTGTCAGCCTTGTACCCCAATTAGATCCCGTTGTCAGGCTCTCACCTAGCTGATAGGGCTGGAAGTCACTCGGTGTCAACCTTGGACCCCCGAACAGATCTCGCGGTCAGGCTCTCACCTAGCTGACAGGACTGGAAGTCACTCGGTGTTAGCCTAGGACCCCGATCAGATCCTGCCATCAGGCTCTCACCTAGCTAACAGGGCTTGAAGTCACTCGGTGTTAACCTTAGACACTGAGTAGAGCCCGCTGTCAGGCTCTCACCTAGCTGATAGGGCTGGAAGTCACTCGGTGTCAGCCTTGGACCCCAAGCAGATACCGCTGTCAGGCTCTCACCTAGCTGACAAGGTTGAAAGTCACTCGGTGTCAGCCTTAGAGCTCGAGCAGATCCTACTATCAGGCTCTCACCTAGCTGACAGGGCTGGAAGTCACTCGGTGTCATCCTTGGACCCCGAGCAGATCCCGTTGTCAGACTCTCACATAGCTGACAGGGCTAGAAGTCACTCGGTGTCAGCCTTGGACCCCGAGCAGATCTCGCTATCATGCTCTCACCTAGCTGACAGGGCTGGAAGTCACTCGGTGTCAACCTCGGACCTCGAGCAGATCCCGTTGTCAGGCTCTCACCTAGCTGGCAGGGCTGGAAGTCACCCGGGGAAGTCCTACACTCTCCAGATACTGTCTAACAAGCTTAACATTTCTTCTAAGAATAAGAGAAGAGAGCTATGCATGGGCAAGTCCGGTCTCACCAACTCAGCTCGGCCTCGGCAGAAGGGTGGCGAGCCGGGACCTTAGAACTCGCTGGAGGGAGGCGGTCTCCCGCATGATGCTCTACCCCTTATCAGTTTTACTTGTGAAATTTTATGATTTTGGTCTTATATTGATAAAAATAGGTAGCCCGCGAGCGTGCTGGGGCTGATGTGCCTAGTACAGTGGGTAGTCCATCCCCGGATTGTCTAGGAATTGGTGAGCTCTCAAAGTATGCTATCGGGAGCGAGTCCTAACAACTGTCCTACTCGCAAAACCTATCTACGCGATATCACCAAGGGAAGGGCACGCGAGCAAGCAGAACACATTAAAGATATACAGAAAAAAGATAAACAAATGGACAAGGTTATAATCAAAAATTTATTCCATTGAACAGTAATATTTACAGATGGAGCTCGCCTCGACGAGATTACAAAAAGAAATATATACACGATTATCCTGTGCCCCCTCGCCGGATTGGTGATCCTCCGCCCCTCCACCGAATAGGTCCTGAAAGCTTTTCCTAAAGAGCGCGTCAAGGCTGTCCACCTTCTCGCTGGGCGGCGTCACCGGGAACAGGCTCGGCATCAGGTCCCGGATTGAGATCTCCTCGCAACCCTCCACCAGCACTCTTGTATCCTTCATCATCTAGAGGGTGCATTCAGCGGTTTGGATGAAGTTGATCCGCAGCCTTTCAGCAATGTCAGCCTCGCCGAAGATCCATGGGCTCTTTTAGGGGAAGGAGGGCTCGACGTCGCGAGCTGGGAAGAAGATTTCCGCCTGGCAGCGGACCTCGCGGCTGAGGCTTTTGTTCTCCTCCATCACCTTCGCATTCGTCCCCTCCAGCTCGGCAAGGCGAGCGCGCAGCTGGCCGATCTCCTCTTCCTGCCCGGCTGTGCGAGCCCGCAACTCCCCAGCGGCCTTTGCATCCTGATAAGAAAGGAAATACATTAGCAACAGAGCAAAAATCCTAAGGGGAAAAGGATAGGCAACAGCCTGACACTTACCAGTCCGCCGACGGCCTGGGTGAGTAGATTCTCAGTAATGCCGAGCTGCCTCGCCAGGTCGACAGCCTTGTCCTTGGCGACGTCGCGAGCATGCTCGGCCTTTTGGAGGAGGTTGCTGAGATTGAAGCTGCGGCGGACCACCATGTGGTGGAGCTCCATGGCTCGCATATGGGCTTGCCGGCCCTCATGGCCCAGCTGCCGCAGGGGGACGCCCTTGTAGGTCTCGACATCCTCACGGCCATATAGGCCGAAGCCTAGTGCATAGGCATGACCGGTGGCGGGCTCGCGGTCAGCCCAGGAGGGGTGGAGGGTAGATATGGAGACTCGGGGGGGCGAGGTCATCCCACTAGACCATGGGCTCGCCCGCCGAGTCCTTCCACCTCCCCCCAAACCTGAAGAGGGGGTGTTCTATGGGCGCGGCGGGCTCGCGAGCCGCCTTCTTCATCGTGGGAGGAGCAGAGGTCGCCGCGGGAGGATTAGGGGTCTTGCCACCTTCCTTCCCCTTGCTGGTGATCTCCTTGAGCGGGCTCTCCGACGACCCATTCGGGATGACCTTGGGCGAGCTCATGTTTTTGGGGCTTCGTTGATGTTATTGTTGTTGTTTCGCCCGCGGAGCCAGCACGACTCTCCACATCTTTTTAGGTAATTGTTGGCGATGGGTTGGGCTCGACCCCGCATCCTCAAGTCGCCTCTTGCTGGAGGAGGGTTTGGAGAGAGCCGCCTCGTCTCGGCAGGCCGCCGCTACTGCCTTCTCGCGAGCGAGTGGGTCCGCAGACAACCCCGAGTCCGCAAACGGCGGGTTCACAGGGATTAGCCGCTCCCCTGCATGAAATAACTTGGAAAAATTAGAAGATTTCCATGACAATATGGCGGGCTCGGCAATGGGGAGAAAACAATACCTTCGCCGGGCAGAACGGGGAGGAGCGCATCGAGGCCCCTTCGCAGGAAGGCGATCTCGAAGTCCTTGTGGAGGAAGAACTTGTGGAGGTCGACATCGTTGCCGGACACGGCCGGCGGGCGGTAGACCTCCTCTCCCTTCTGCTGGGGGGGAAAGGGATGTTGCCAAGATCGCACTTGATGAAGGCGATCTTCATGATCCAATTATGGTGCTTGATCAGCAAGCCCATGAATTAGGCAACGTCATCTGGCGTCGCCTTGTAGGAGAAGAGTTTCCTGAACACCGTCAGGTTGAACTCTATCCTCTCTCGCTAGAGGTAGCTCGCGAATGCCACCATCATGGCGATGGCGTTCGAGTTCAGCTGCACGGGCACCACGCCGTAGTACTTCAAGATTTGGCGGATTTCCGGCCAAAGGGGGAGTCGCAACCCCACCTTAAAATGCGAGATGGGGAAGGCGAGCTCATCATCATAGAAGGAGTTGATGGCCTCCCCCTCCCTAGGTTGCCACGCTTCAAAGTCGGGCGGCACATGGTCGCTGACAAATTCAGCGAGCTCGGCCTCGCTGGTGTTTCCCTCGAAGAAGCAGTAGTCTCTGAAATGTTATGCGCATTTGGTGTGGCCATCAACGTCAGGATTGGTCTTGCCCATGCTTGCAGAAAGGGGTGGAGTGCGAATACGAAAGAGAAGGGGCACGAGAAGAGAGAGAAAAAGCAGACAGTTAAGGCGGTAGTACGAGGTTGGTGGTGGGGGGAGGGCTTATTTATAGAAAGAGAAATCTGGGGTCAAGCTGTCCAATCGGCCCAGCTCGCCGTCCCAGCTCGCCAACCCCGAGCTCGCCGACTTCCGGCGCGTTCCACCCCAAGCCAAGATTAATAAGAAGCAATATAATTATTATTACCCAAATACCACACATCTAAGAATGTTTGAAGTTATCTATTACAGCAATCAAGTGCAGGAATAAAAAAGCAGGGCACACGTGCAGGGGGGGAACCAGGAGGCGAGTGCCGGTCGGCTCGGCAAGGGAGTCGCTTTCTATCTACCCCGGCCTCGCATCCCTCTCCCCCCAAACTTCCGCGCGCGGAGAAGCTCGTGGATCCTCCCCGAATTCCTCTGCACCACCGAGAGGCCGTCGTCAATCTCATCTAGAAGCCGGGAAGGAGACGTCATCTCACCAGCATGGCCACTTCGCACCTCGTCAGCGAGGCGCACATAGTCGCGTTGCAGCGCCTCATTGACCTCCTACACCTCGCGCAACCCACACACAAGTTTCTTGAAGAGCTTGACCCCCCTCCATATCATCTCGCCTTGCTCCACTTCAGGTCCTAAGTAAGAGTCCAGCGAGCTTGGGGAGGGGAGGGGAGAGTAGTGGGCTGCCCGCGAAGACTCCTCAGCCGCGGATAGGCTGGGGGGAGCTGTGAAGACAGAAACATCAACAAGGAGAGGTGTGCTGGAAAATCACGAGATAAGAATTCAAGGCCACGTTTATCTGACGAGCTTGGCATCTCCAAGGAGGTGCGGGGAGGGACAAACCTCAGGTCCTTCCCGCGGCCTAGGCCGCGCTTTCCCGGTGAGAGGAGCTCGATTCCCTGGATGGGGATGGTTTTCGCGCCCGCCCCTGTAGTCACGATAGCTCGCTGAGGGGAGGGGGCGCGCACCGGCAAGGTCGGCTTCTGCGAACACACCCCCAAGGTCCCAAAGGGGGGGATGGGTCCCGGGGACGGTTCTCCGGAGTTATGAATCGCGAGTCCCCAAGTGTGGTCTTGGCTCGCGGGGTGGAGTCTTGCGGTGTGGCGCCCCCATGCCATCAAGCTGGCTGTCCGAGCCATCGCAGATCACAATAGTATTCTTGCCCTTCTCAGGGGCAGGCAGAGTGGAGGAGCCGGTCCCATGCTCCAAGGTGGTTCTCAGGTCATCATAAATGGGCTCAGCCGCTTGAGGAAATGGTTTCACCCTCTTGGGGTTGGGCTCAACTAAGTCACCCTGCGGGACATCGGGCGGAACTGAAGTCAGGGCATCTACGTGAGCAGCTGAGGTCTGGCGAACCCGCGCGAGCCGCTCTTGGATCTCCTTTGGGATCGGCATCTCGGCAGGGCTAGAGCAAAGGGAATGGAAAGAGTCAGGCAGTTATGCAGGTCTATATATACAGCCGTAGGTGGACCCCACCCGAAGATTCTCTCTGGTTCACCCCGCACTCGCCAAACACCTGGGGTTGGATGTTTCTTTCCGAGCTTTGCTAAGCTCAAAAAGAGCGGGGATTGTGTACAACTCCGTATCCGGTGAGTGGGGTCGCCAGGAACCACACCGGCAGGTTCAAATCGCCTAGGCAGCAGGCGAGCTCGGCAGGGAAATCTGAAGGCAGCATGTGAGCTCGGTAGGGAAATCTGAAGGTCGAGCTCGGCATTCGTCGACCCCGAGCTCGGCACTCACCGAGCTCAGCTCAGCGAAGCCCGAGCTTAGCTCGACTAATGAAGAAAGATCGAAGGGCGAGCACCATAGCCAGCTCGCACTCGTCCTATGGAGCTCAGCAGACAGTAGACGAGCATTACCTTCAGGGGTTACCGAGCTCCTCAGCTCGCGCAGGTCTATGAGGTAGTTTTTACTATTTTGCCCCCGCTGGCCTGCCCATAGCCTTTCAGAATAGCGGAGTTACACTGTTGGTAGGCCAATATGGACTGCACATAGCCATTCAGAACAGCGGGAGATGGGTATTTGCAGGCCGTTTTCAGAAATCTATAAATATGACCCAAGGGGTACCTCAGAAAGCAAGTTTCTTGTGCCCTCTTACTCCATCTCTCAAGCGCTTTCTGAGGATACCTTAGCTCGGCCTTTGGCTAAGTAGTGGAAGTGCTCTAAGATTTTCCGGGTGTGTGGTGGGTCCTCCCCGCAGATCCCTTGGGTCAGTTCTTCCTTGTTTTCCTTGTTGTTTTGCTTGCAGGAGCGAAGTAGGTGCGCGATCACCCCTTCCCTAAGGGTGAACTCCACAAGAGACCATTTTTCGGTTTCAACATCTGCCATTTCCCTCGGTGCTAAGCGGTATGGAGACTGCGACACAGGTTTGGAACCCGACACCAACTCAATGGTGAAATCAATCTCTCGTTGAGGTGGAGCTCCGGGGAGATCTTCGGGGAAGACATCGACAAACTTCGATGCTACTAGAATACTAGTCAATATGGGCTTGGTCTTCTTATCCTCTAAGAGAGTGAAGAACAGATCCGCACCCTCATGCACCGTCTTAACCACTTGGAGAGCAGATATGATCATCTTGCTCGAACCCTTCATCCCAGAAAAGGTAGTCTTTTGACTTGTATCCCCACCCAGCTTGACAAACTTCAAACTACAATCAATAAACGCACGCTACTCTGAGAGCCAGTACATACCAAAGATTACGTCATACTATACTATCGCTAGTAGGGATGCCTCCAAGTCAAAGGCTTGATTTCCTATCAGCACTTTAACACAACAGACCTTATCCAAGCGCATCGAACACCCATTCGAAAGCAGCACATCCAACCTATCCATCGATGCTGAAGTAGGCACTCCGATACGTGATACAAAGTATTCAGATCGAAAGGAGTGTGAAGCTCCTGTATTAAACAGTGCTCGAGCCGGACAATCCTTAATCATGACAAATCCTATAACATAACAATCGAACAACCAAAGCATAAGATGTAACGTATAGAAAACGCTAAAGCTATACTCTAGCACATACCTGACACCACATCCCCTTACTTTATGGCCTCCTACTGGCCAAGGTTATACACTCTTGGTTGGGCTGGAGCTTGGTAGGATGTGGTTGACTCCATTGCCTTTCCCTTTTCAGCATAAGTTGCTCCTGCCTTCCGCTCAGTTCTGGGAGGGCCATACGACACTCCCGAGCTATATGCCCCGGCTTTCCACAAGTGAAGGAATGTATTGGGTCTCCACTCCTAGTCGATGCTCCAGAAGTAATGGACGAAGAAGACGGTATGGAAGGCCTGGCCTTCTTGTTTCACTTTTGGTACCCAGACTTCAGCGGTCTCAGCACTTTGAATTTCGGGCTCTTCACTGCCAACTCCTTCTTGCTATGAACCCTCTTCAGATCTTGCTCTAGAGACCGAGCAGTATTGACCAACACTAGAAAACCCTGCATCATAGGACCTGAGAGCAGCAACCTTAGATCATCGCGCAGTCCTTCATAGAACCGATTCGTCTTGCACTCCTAGTTAGTAAAAATTGAGCCAGCAAACCGTCCCAATCTTGTGAACTCATGGAGGTATTCTTCCACACTCCTCTCACATTGAGTCAACCTCTAGAACTGATTCTCCATAGCTATGTTCTGCGTGGTTGGGATGAACCGTGCTAGAAATAGCCTCGTGAACTCTTCCAACGAGACGTCACTGAGCTGTCTCCCAACAAAATTATTTAGATTTAACTCATCCCACCATAGTCTGATTCGCCATCAAGAAGGAAGGTGGCTATTGTAACCTTCCGCCACTCCTCGGTTTCTGTTGCGGACATGATTCTTTTAACTTTAGACAGCCGGTCCTAGGCTTGAGTTGGGGTTCCTGTCCCCGCAAATGTTGGTGGACTGAAGCTCATCACATGTTTTAACTACTTCTTTGTCGCTCTCCTCTGCACCGCGGGCTCTGCCGCTCCCTGATCCACTACCATAGGTTCCGCTACCTGAGGCAATACATGACCCACACCAGGGATAGTAGCCTGCACTTGCTGTCCCGATTGTGTATTGATCATAGCCAACACTGCTTTCGCTACAATCCATATGGTTTCTGCAGAAGGAGGGGTCACATGCACATTATTCAGCGCACTACTTTCTGCGGAGTGCTGTTGTTGCGACTGCCCCGCACCGCTCCTAGTCACCTATAATTGTAAGAACACTCCATTAGGCGACAAACAGATTGCCTACAAGAAATTATCGGAACACTCAGGTTCCTCAAACATGTGTATTTTCATTCCTAAGTGGAAATTCATTGGTTCTTTTTTGTTATAACGGTAACCCACATACGTGCGCTCACCACCCCTTAAAAGAATTCGCCCATGAATTTGAATAAGAAAGACCGACACCAGAGTATGATACCAAATTATAAGGCCCCTATCCGTCAAGAAGCATATAGTAGTAGGTCCGGCCGGGGCCCGACGCCATATACCACAGACAGACCAATGAGTTACAAATTGAAACCATCACCCAACACAATGTATCCTAATGCAGAGTACATTCTAGCGGAAGTATTTAAAAGGTAATAAATAGAACCCACCAAACATGAATGTCCACTAAATATAGAGATATGAATGAGTTCAACAAATACACAAAATCATAGTCATGGCCTTAAGGCCTTACAATGTTTACTTGAATAAAACTATTTTGCATACTTCAGCACGCAAGCCGGCCACACATGAACTATAAAGTAAGCACTAGCTATTCGCTTTGTCCTTCGAGGGCCGACATAACTATACTGGGCTATAGCCCGCTACTTCCCACTGGGCTCAGCTGCAGCTGCAAGCAACATCCCACCGCAATGGTGGCAAACAAAATCAACGGTCAGCATTAGCTGACCAAATTATAACGACCCGACCCCTCACTCAGGGTAGCGGCGCTACTCAGAATGTTCGGACTAAACATCATTCGCCACAAGCGTTGGCACTGCCGACCCAACACTCCGTGCACTCAGGGCACATTATTGGTGTGCCTGGATTTCAGGCCCCAACATCGTTCTCCTAACGACATCTATAAGCATTAAAATACTTACTAAGACTGAAGCCAAAGTCCTTCTCTCTATGCTATGACAAATTCAAGGTGCTCCCAACTGGATTCATGCCACTGATTCACTCTAAGTCGAACGCGATAGAGCGGGTACAGGTTAGCCACAGCACGCTGCTCAAATCATCAGGCTCTCAAGCTACAACGCGGGTCAGCCTCCCCTTGCCCATTAACAATATGCATAACCCAATTCTGCAAAAGGCTGGCACACAGGGCCACCAAAGTTGAGCAGATTAAGCTCACGCTCCTAAATACGGCCCTCAGGTCTCTGCAAGATAGGCCTCACAATAATAGCCCTCAAGTCTCCATGAGACGGGCCTCTCAACAATACATTGCTCACTGGGAACTATCGCTAGCGGTAGCACTACAGCCGGGCGGTAAGGGTCTGACTATCATTTCTTCCCTTTAATCAGGTGTTTTCCTGGAGACCGCCTCCAGTACTCTTACTGCAGCCAACAGCACACCCCGCGACCCCGAAATCCACACGATTAACACGAAGTATTATCGCGCATATAAAACACATAATCATCACCAATCCAAACTAACCCGTACGGATGGGCTTCACACAGTATGCATATTCTGTACTACGATTTTGGATCTAAATGCAATACTATGGGGATACACAGATCTACCTGTTGGGAGAACCACTTCCACGTGTTTGTGGAATGACTACCCTAAAATGCAAACAAATGACTTCACATGTCCAAGGAAGAGGATCGTTACCCTTGATATACGCTTTGGCGCCATGGGAGAAATCTAGACCATTGAACACGACCACTCTGACTTTGTCTCCGCAAATCCGAACTCGCCGTTCAAACCTGAGATCCGAAAAACGAACGGCAACGATAACTCCCTCCTTCTGGTGCTGATACTCTTCCTCCAGAAAACCTGGCCAATCTCTCCAACTCATGAAAAATGAAGAGAAAACGACCAAACTAGCCATATATAACCGGCTACCGCCACGCGGTAACTTACTACCGTTGCGCGGTACCGCCTCGTTTCGCGTGTAACGCCCAGACCCTCCAATCATGGGCCAACATGTGGCAACTCCGTTATGAATTCACTATCGCTGTGCGATAGAATGCTAACGACATCCGATATTCGGCGTCGGTTACGATATGATGGCCGAAGCTATCTCCATGTGATACCTGCTACCGCCACGCGGTAGGAATCCGAGAACCTCTTCAATTAAATCGACTCTGCTATCGCCAGCGGTAACACTATCGCTAGGCGATAGATTTCAGAGAACTCTACTAATTTAATTAGCCCTTCCACCTCCAGCGATAACACTAACGTCGGGCGGTAGCTTCCTGAGACCCCTGTCAATTTATTTGACACTACTATCGCATGTAATATCGCTATCGCCAGGCGTTAGCTTCACGAGAACTCTGACTGCTTAATATACTTGTTATTGTTATGTGATAGCGACTATCACTGCGCGATAGTAATCGGCGCTCGTTGAGTCCACTCAACGCTCTCGACGCAATAAGCTGAAATTCCCAGGAGCTACCGCCAGCGTTAACTCTACTGCCGGTGGTATCTTCCAGAAGTGCTTTTCCTGCTTCGGGAAACCTTGGGGAGTTACACTAGTAACACCTCTATCTGAACCTCCAATTATCACCTTAGGTCCATTCTTCACAGGAGTATAATCGTTCAGGTGGCACCTTGTTCCAGTCATGTGTCTGGAACATCCTGTAACATCCCATTTCCTATTAGACCTCTAAACGTAGATTAGGTTAGGACATGTGGTGGGGGTATGGGTTTAGGCTTGGTTTGACCCATGGAGTTAGGGTGGATTCACAAAGGGCCCACTTAGGGCTGAAGTCAACTCAAGTCAAACTAGCCCTAAATTGGAACCTTAGCTACACATTGGCCCCACCATTATGCCCCAAACCCTAAAAAAAATCTAAGTGAACCAAAGCCATACCATTGGGTCACCAATTGACCCAAGTTGACCCAAGTCAACTCTAAACCCTAAATTGGCCAAATCCACACATATGTGCCCAATTAGCCCAAGCGGGACACCACCATGGCCCAACCCATATTGGGTGGTGCCATAGGGACCATGATAATCAAGTGGGGCCAACCCACTCATCAAGTTGACCAAGTCAACTCAAAAGTCAACAAAGTCAACATGAAGCCTAAATGAGGAAAAGAGAGGCCAAGCCCATTCCCAATGGGCTAGGCCCATGAGCCAAGGCCCATGACTAACCCAAGTGTTTATTTGCAGCCCCTACCCTCAGAATTTGGAGGGTAGTGAAATGCAAGTGGGATTTTTGGAAATTAGGCTAAAAAGATGGGAGATGAGGGAGGAAAAGAGGGGATGAACATGGCCCTCCTTCCCTCTGCCCAAGCCTTTGGCTGAGCTCCCAAGATTCATTATAGTAGAAATTAGGGGCTGGTGGCCGCTTGGCAGCAAGGAGGATCATCCTATGCTCATGGTCGGCCATCCCCTTTGACAAAACTCCACTAACAGGCAACCTCATCCATATTCCACTCCCCCATCACCTTCAGTGAGCCCTAAGTAGCAGAAATCGACAGCTGGAGCAGAGGATTAGCCGGAGGAACCAGGAAGTTAGGTAGTGTGCCGGAGCAAGTGTCGGACATGGCTTACTGCCACCAAACCCGCCACCAAGCAAGGCTACAGGTCCGTTTCTCCTCCCCTCCCCTTGTGCTAGATTTCTAGTTCTATTAGGAGAGATATCAGGCTCAATTGAGCCCGATAACATGTGATCAAAGTGAGAATTTACCAAGCTTTTCTTCTAGCTCGGGTTCCCCGGAGGAGCCGCCTTCGACGGCTATATCATCGGGAATCACTAGCCACTTGTTGGGTACATTGGTCAAATGTACCTGATTTGAAGAAGCCTCACCCAACTCAATGATATACATCATAATGTATTTGATGTATGTTTGAGTTACTTGTGCAGGTTAAGAAAGTACTGGACTGAAGCAAAAAGTTTCTAAGTCCATGTGTCGACACCCAGAGGGAAAGTGTCGACACTTAAGAAGACTTGTGTCGACACCCAGACAAACAGTGTCGACACTTGGAGTCATTGTGTCGACACCTGGGATGCAGAGACGACACCAGACAGAAAGTGTCGACACTTGGAGCTGTGTCGACACTCAGTGAAGAAAAGTGCAGACAGAAAGTGTCGACACAAGGAGCTGTGTCGACACCCAGTGAAGCTGTGTCGACACTCAGCAAAAGTCTGCAGAGACTAAGTACAAGTGTCGACACTCAACACAATGTGTCGACACTAAGCAGAGGAGTCAGCACTTGAAGTAAGTGTCGACACTGAACACAATGTGTCGACACTCAACAGAAGAGTCAGCATTTGAAGTATGTGTCGACACCCAGAACAATGTGTCGACACACAGCTGAAGACTCAACACTTCAAGAAAGTGTCGACACATGGAGCTGTGTCGACACTTAGCAAAGAACAGAATTATCTCCAAAATATTCTAAGTATAAGTGTCGACACTATAGGAATGTGTCGACACTCAGCTGAAGTCTCAACAAGAAGAAGGTGTGTCGACACAAGGAGCTGTGTCGACACTCAGCAAGATTCAACATAGAAGACTATGTGTCGACACCAAGAAGCAGTGTCGACACTTGACAGATTCAACACAAGAAGATGTGTTGACACAAAGGAGATGTGTCGACACATAGAAGAATTCAGCAAAAGCTAGAATAACAAGTACTTGTATCGACACTCAATTTCAGTGTCGACACATGCAGAAGAATCTGTGTCGAGACATACAAGAAGTTGTGTCGACACCTTGTAGACTTGTGTCGACACTTACACAACATGTGTCGACACTTGGACTATAAGTGTCGACACTTAAAGACAGAAAGTCTCGACACTTACAGACAGTTAGAGAATTTCAAGAAATGACTGGATGATTTGACAGATGCCGTTCCAGCCGGTCTACAGCACCTGTCAGAGATATCAGAAGTCAGTTATGGACCGGTCCAGCCGGTTACCATGAAGAAAGCCTATAAATAGGCACCTACAGTTTATAGAAACTGTGATTCAGAATTGAAGAGTTGTTGAAGTTGTTGATCAGATTATTGTTAAGGTTGATCACCTTGTTGAAGTAATTATTAAAGTGGTACAAAGAGTATCAACACAAGAAGATCTAGCAGTTCAAGTGCAGATCTAAGAAGTTGGAGAGAGAGGGCTCCATCCAAGAAATCAGCCTCTAGAACTAGGCTGAGAAGAAGGATTCAGATTCAATTCTGAATCTTAAGTGGCAGAGGTCAAGGAACAACTGCAGAGGATTCAGTCTTATTCAGTTCTACTCAAGAAGCTTTGAAGAAAGCTAAGTCAGGGTGAATCCAGCTGAGTTCTTCCAAGAACTCATCAAGAATCTCTCAACTCCCCTCCTTTAATTCTGAGTTGTAGAGTTATTATTTGTATTACATTTTAACTTGTAGGATCCTTTGGATCTGAGTGATTTGTAAGCTTGTATTTATAAAGACTGAGGGTAGGGCTTGTTAGCCTGAGTGTAGGAGATTGAGATCTCTGAGTGTAGGCCTTGTTGGCTGAGTGTAGGCCTTGATTGGCTGAGTGTAAGCTTTGGGATAAAGCTGAGTTGTAAGGCTTTGGGCCTGAGGTGTAGGAACCAATTTGGGTTCTGAGACAGTGGAGAAGTTTGGCCGAATCTAGTACACTGCTAGATAGGCGAAGGGGGAAAGTGGATGTACCCATATCTTGGGGAACCACTATAAAACACTGTGTGCTGTGCTGTAATTGTGCTGTGGATTAGCTGTGTATGTTTTGTTATTGCTGTTTGCTGTGCAAAAGTAGTTAGAAATCTGTGATATAACTGTTTGGCTGCCAACAAATTTAGAAAAGGATTAGGTCACCTATTCACCCCCCCCCCCTCTAGGTGTTTAGGTACCATATCTTTCAAGTGGTATCAAAGCGAGGTTCCTCAAAATAAGGACTAACAGTCTGAGGAGATCCTGTTTGGCAGATTCAGTGTTGGAAACACAGATTCAAGAAATTCAAGAAAATCAAGAAACATGGGTTCCTATGAGAATCACAAGGAATTGGGTTCCATGAAATTACCCATATGCAGGAAGGAGATCTTTGGGATCTGGAAAGAAAGGGTAAGGCTATTTATGGAGGCCTCAGACCCTAGAATCTACATCACAGTAAAGGAAGGGCCTTATGTGCCTATGAAGATTTCAGTTCTAGATGCAAATCAGAGAACTCCAAAGGATTTCTCTGAGATGACTAAGGATGAAATTGTCCTGACCACCATGGACAAGAGGGCACAGAACATAATAGTGAGTGTCATTGATGATGCAACTTTTCAGAACTTAATTCACTGTAAAACAACAAAAGAGATGTGGGATACTCTCATTGTCTATATGGAAGGTTCTGAAGAAGTTAGGCAAGATAGGAAGTCCTTGCTAAATCAGGAGTATGAAAGCTTTACGCAAGGAAAGGGTGATAGCATCACTGAGTGCTATAAGAAATTTTACAGAATAGTTAATGAACTCATGTCTTATGGAAGAGAGTTCAGTAACTATGAACTAAATGACAAGTTCCTAAGGTCCCTAACCAAAGATTGGGACACCAAGATCTGTGTCATAAGAGAAATGGCTAAGTTGGGGGAAATTCCTCCTCCCACACTGTTTGACAAGCTATTGTCTTATGAAATGCAGTTAACAGTGAGAAAAGAGGAGGAGAAATCAACAAGGACTGAGCACAAAGAAAGAACTGTTACTTTCAAGACAGAAATTCCCAGAAAGTGCAGGAATAAGTCTTTAACTCCACCTCCAGAGGTAGTTGAATCAGAGTCTGATGAGTCTGTCAGCAGAAAGTCTAAGAGCAGTGAAAGTGATGAAGACTTTGCTGCTTTCACTAGACACTTTCAAAAGTTTTTGAAAAAGAAACAGTGGAGGTCAAGGCCTTCTACATCACAAGGAAAGGAAGACTCTTATCAGAAAAAGAGGTCTTCAAAGAATGACAAGAAAAGGACAAAATCAAGCAAGGCAACTGGTTCAAAGATTGTTTGCTATTGCTGCAATAGACAGGGCCATGTTATTGCAGATTGTCCAGAGAAGAGAAAGGAATCTGGTGACAGGAAAAAGACTCACTTCAAAGGGAAGAAAGAAAAGTCTTTTGTTGCTAAGAAGGAGAAGACTCTATCAGATATCTCTTCTTCAGAAACTGAGTCTGAGGCTGAAGCCTACATAGGGCTGTTTGCTGAAGAAGAAGAGGAAGAATTCATGCAGATCTTGGAGTCAATTTATGAACAAGAAGACAGTCATTGCCAAGGGCTAATGGCTTTGACAGAAAGTGCCAAAATCCTGGAGCAGCAAGGACCCAGTCAGGTACAAAGTTCAAGTTTAAATTCAGTTTCTTGTTCTAGTTCAGATTCAGATTCTTCTTCATCAAGTGATGAGAATGTATCTGAGTCTGAGGATGATATTCATCAACTTATAGATGAATATAGAGTGCTGTTGCAAGCTTACAAGAAAAGCAAATCCCTTGCCAAAAGTCAGGCAAAGGAAATTGCTGATCTTAAAGCTGCTGCAACCGATTTTGAGAAGCAATTTGATCAAAAACTGAATGAGATAGGCAGGCTGAAACACATTACTGTGATTCAGATGGGAACTATCACTTTTAAGAATGATCAAATTAAGTGTCTGGAGAACAATCTTCAGAAGGAGAAGGACTTGGTTGCTAGGTTTTCTAAACCTAAGTCAGTGTTACCCATAATTGATGAATTTGTTCATCACAAGGGTAAAGCTGGACTGGGCTTTATTAGACCTGCAGGGACTGAGCAGTCCAAGTCTAAGTCCAAGGGCAAAGCCCCAACATTCAACAAGCCTGCTGTAGATAAGACAGCCAAGGCAGTACCTAAGCAAAGGTACAACAAGTTTGAATGTTGGTGCTGTGGCAAGGTTGGCCATTTTGCAGTGGACTGTTGGCACAATGTTAGTGCCAAAGTGAGTACCAAACTACCTGTTGGAAAGCCAATAGGTAGCTTTGTCAGATTGCAGACTAACATGTACCAAGGACCCAAGAATTCTTTGGGTTCTAAGGTTCATTAATCTGTTTTGCAGGTGAGTCCAAGTGGCCATACCCCAATGTGGTACTGGGACAGTGGATGTTCCAGATATATGACTGGAACAAGGGGACTACTAAAGGACTATATTCCAATAAAAGATGGTCCAAAAGTAACCTTTGGTGGTTCTGAAAAAGGAATCATCAAGGGATTTGGTAACATTTCTACAAACTTAGTTACCATTACTCAAGTGGCTTATGTTAAAGGGTTGAAACACAACCTAATAATTATAAGTCAATTAAGTGATGTAGGGTATGACATCTCATTTGTTAAAAATGGTTGTCATATCAAGAGGTCAAGTGATCAAGAGATCATTTTGACAGGTTATAGGAAGAGGAATGTCTACTGCCTAGACATTATGATTGAGAACAATAGTTCTCCAGTTTGTCTTGTAGCTGATGAGACAGTCTCTCATTGTGTAAAATGGCACAAGAGGCTTGCCCATCTTAACTACAAGACTATTAGCAAACTCTTTAGCAAAGAGTTAGTGAGGAATGGTCCTCAAGTTAAGTGTGTTAAAGATGGTATTTGCTCAGCTTGTCAAAAGGGCAAGCAGACTAAATCCACCTTTAAAAGCATAGAGAACAAAGATGCTGTGAGGTGTTTGTACCTCTTGCATATGGATCTCTTTGGTCCAATGCCAGTTCACAGCTTAGGTAGGAAGGTCTATACCCTTGTAGTTGTAGATGACTACTCAAGGTTTTCCTGGGTGTTCTTCTTAAGACAGAAATCTGAAACACCTAGTGTCTTCTACAGCTTTGTCAAGCAAATTCAGAATGAACTTAATAGTACTGTGGTCAAAATTAGAAGTGACCATGGTACTGAGTTTCAGTCTGAAAGCATGACAAAACTATGTGAAGACTTTGGGATATTTCAAGAATTCTCTTCACCTAGAACACCTCAGCAAAATGGCATTACTGAGAGGAAAAATAGGACCTTGATAGAGGCTGGTAGAACCCTACTAAGTGATACATCACTGCCTGAGTATTTCTGGGCTGAAGCAGTTAACACTGCATGCCATATTATAAATAGGGCTACCATCACTAAAGGGCTTAACAAGACCCCCTATGATGTAGTGAAAGGCAGGAAACCAAACCTATCCTATTTTAGGATCTTTGGTTGTAAATGCTTCATACTTAATAATGGGAAGTCTTACTTAACTAAGTTTGCTGTCAAGTCCCAAGAGGGAATTTTTGTTGGGTACAACAATAATAGTAAGGCTTATAGAGTCTACAACTTGACTACACAAGTTGTAGAAGAATCTGTGCATGTAGTTTTTGATGAGACTAAACTTATTAACATTGAGTTGTCTAGTACTGTATGTAGCCCCACAGGTTTATCAAAGAAAATGGACAAGCTTACTATAGAAGAAGTGCCTGCTGCAAGACAGCAAGGAGAAGAGATTAGCTGTTGTCCAGGGGGAGAACTACATGTGCCAGTTGCTGAAGAAATCCAAGGTATACAGCATGATGCAGATGCTGAAGTGGTTCAACCTGAAGTGAGGATGCCTCCAGCCCACAGGCATCTTAGAGATCATCCAGTAGAGCTGATTATTGGAGATCCAAGATAAGGAGTTCAAACAAGGAGCAGAAATTAGAATGCTGCAATCTATTCCAGCTTTCTGTCACAAGTTGAACCTAAGAAGTTTGAAGAAGCAATACAAGATCCACAATGGACTGAAGCAATGCAAGAAGAGCTTAATCAGTTCAAGACGTGCAAGGTTTGGGAACTTGTTCCTAAACCTAAAGACCACAATGTAATAGGAGTTAAGTGGATCTACAGGAATAAGATGGATGAACAAGGTGTCATCATTAAGAATAAAGCTAGACTGGTTGCTAAAGGATATAGGCAAGAAGAAGGTATTGATTTTGATCAAACCTTTGCTCCAGTAGCCAGACTGGAAGCCATAAGAATGTTCTTGGCCTATGCAACCTATCAAGGATTCAAGGTGTACCAAATGGATGTCAAGTCAGCATTCCTAAATGGTAATCTTAAAGAAGAAGTCTATGTGGAGCAGCCTTCAGGTTTTGTTGATCCAACTATACCTCATTATGTCTATAGACTTAGGAAAGCTTTATATGGGTTAAAGCAAGCTCCTAGAGCTTGCTATGAAACCCTATCTAGTTTCCTCATTGAGAACAAGTTTTCAAGGGGAAAATAGATAAGACTCTATTCCTTAGGGAATCTAAAGGCAAAGTCATACTTGTCCAAATATATGTAGATGACATTATATTTGGGTCTACTGAAAGTAGCCTTTGCAAAAAGTTTGCAAAACTTATGCAAGGTCAGTTTGAGATGAGTAGTATGAGAGAGCTGAAGTTTTTCTTGGGTCTCCAAGTTAAACAGACTGAGAGTGGTTTGTCCATTTGTCAGTCAAAGTTCACCCTAGAACTCATAAGTAAGTTTGGTATGGATTCATCCAGTACCATGAAGACTCCTATGGGGTCAAGTATGTCTCTTAGCAAGGATGATGCAGGGAAACCTGTAGATGAAACCTTGTATAGAGGGATAGTTGGCTCCCTATTATACTTAACTGCTAGTAGACCAGACATCATGTATGCTACATGTGTTTGTGCATGGTATCAAGCCTGCCCTAAAGAGTCTCATTTGACTGCAGTCAAAAGAATATTGAGATATCTAAAGGGCACTCCCTATCTAGGCCTCTGGTACCCTAGGAATCGAGATTTTGATCTAACAGGTTATTCAGATGCAAACTTTGTAGGATGCAAAGAGGATAGAAAGAGCACTACTGGAACCTGTCAATTCCTAGGTGGGAGACTAATTTCATGGAGTAGCAAAAAGCAAACCAGTGTGGCTATCTCCACAGCTGAGTCAGAGTATGTGGCTGCAGGAAGTTGTTGTGCTCAACTTCTGTGGATTCAACATCAGCTAGAGGACTATGGATTTCAGGTAAGTAGAACTCCACTTTACTGTGATTCTAGAAGTGTTATTTCAATAGCTAATAACCCTGTATCTCATAGTAGAACAAAACATATTGAGATTAAATATCACTTTCTTAGAGAACATGTAGAAAGAGAAGATATTTCACTTGAATATGTTAAAACTGATAATCAGATAGTTGACATGTTTACTAAGCCCCTAGAAGAAGCTAAGTTCAATAGATTCAAAATTGAACTAGGAATGATAAACTTAGACTAAGTTTACAGAATAGAAAATTGGCTAAGTAAAAAGGTGTCGACACATAGACAAGTCTATGTCGACACAGAATAGTGGTGTCGACACTTCAGGAGAAAGGTGTCGACACATCTAGGATGTTGGTGTCGACACTTCAGAATGTTAGTGTCGACACATGTCCAGTAGGTGTCGACACATCCTATGTGGTGTCGACACTTATGTTTTACTCAGAATTTTCTAAGTAAAGTCTCGACAATGTGTCGAGTTATGTTGTGTCGACACATAACCAAGTGTCGACACATAATATCTGTTGACTAAACTTGTGTCGAGACATTATAAGTCAGTGTCGACACTTATTGCCAGTGTCGACACATCCTAAGATAGCTGTCCCGCCTGTTCATCTTCAAAATTAGACAGGTATAAATAGGGTTCTGTCTTTGTTTGTCGACATGCTTTCAAAGTTTCGAGACCAAAACTATTGTGTCGACACTTCTCTTTTCTAAAGACAAATTCTCCAAACCCTAATGGCTCCTAAGCTTGAGGAGAACGTTACCGAGGTCTATGAGCTAGTGCGCGGCGCATTCGACGATGCAGATGCAGAAATTCAGGCGGTAGTAACCCTAGTCGCCGATTCTGGTCTAGAATTTCTCTTGTCTGAACCTACAAAGATTTGGAAGAAGGAAGTGCTTGAATTTCTTAATGGAGCTGCAGTCGATGAATCTGGATTCAGAATCAAATCCAGAGTTCATGGGACTAAGGTCAAGGTTTCACCAAAGAATCTGAGGAAGGTGCTCCAGCTACCCAAAATTTAAGATGAAGAAGAGGTTACTGCTTCAAAGACAAGGGAAGCTTTAACCTGGTGTGGTCTTGATCCTAAGATGAAGATAGGATCTGTATTCAACAGAAAACGAATGAATAACCAAGAGAAGTTCATGTCTGAAATTGTAGGAAAAGTCTTACTCAGCAAGACTGGAGGGCATGACAGAGTGTCTGCCTACATGTTTGAAATCATGACAAGAATCATCTTCACTATTACAACTGATTGGTCAATGATAGTGTTTGACAAGATCAAGGAGAGTCTGAAGAAGCCCAACCTGGGCAGAATACTTAGTCTCTACCTAGCTGGTACCATACCAGAGGTGATGAGTGCAACTGCAGGTAGCAAAATAAACCACATGAGGAAGATGGATCTAAGGATCTTTTCCAGATGGGACAGGGTATTGTCCAAGGAAATGCCAATTCCAGAGAAGCCAGTTACTAAGAAAGATTCTCCTCCAAAGAAGAAAAGGAAACAAGTTCCTGTGACACAAGACTCCTCCAGCAGTTCAGGGAGTGAAGAACATGTTGTTTTCACTCCTAATGACCAAGAGGTAGTGGCTGCAGAGAAGACTCCAGCTGCTCAAGATATTGCTGAGATCCAGGGGGAGCTACCACAGGCTAGCCCCATCCACAGGGATCAAAGCCAGGGGGAGCTTCCAGGTGTAGAAGAACCCTCTACACTGGAGAGTGAACAAGCCACTAACATCATACAAGAGGTACTCATTGACCTAAATACATTGAATTTTTCTATAGTAGATTCTGATTTGTCTGATGTACATCAGCAAACTCAGCTAGACAGTCAAGTTCCAGATGTTGTTTTAGAAGACACATCTGCTGTAGTTCAAGATGATACTTCTCAAGTGGTTGAAGAACCAAGAACTTCTCCTGCACAGTCTCCACCTGAATATACAATGGAAGATTTGTTTCTAAATCTAGATCAAGAAGATTTTAACATGGACAAGGATGCTTCTGCTGAAGATAAGAGTGCTGCTGCTGAGGGGGAGCAACTGACAGTTCTGGAAGAGCCTTTAAGGCCAGAAAGTGAAAAGCACCTGATGTGCAAGCTGACAAACCTCCAAGCTCTAAGGAAAGGGTTGAAATAGCCAGCACTTCAGAATCTGAAGAAGATGAGGCTGCAAAGGCTAAGAAGAAGAAACTCTATGTCTTCAAGAGGAGAAGTCAGAGTTATAAGAAAGCCTTGCAATCCATTGCCCCACAGCCTATAGTTCAACAAGCTCCAACTGTTGACTATAGTGATTTACTGATTGCACTGCAGATAAAAATGGATGAACAAAGGAAAGCCATAGAGGCTTATGTTGATGCAGGGCACAGATCATTACAGTTTGATCTTGCCCAAGATATAAAATCTATAAGGTTTGAGATGAATCTCAACAAGAAGGAGATGACAGACTGTTTCCACAAGGGTGGAAATGCAGTGGTGTATCTGGTAACACACCAAGAGAAGATAAAAGTACAAGTAGATGATATAGCATTGAAGCAAGGATATGTGCTGAAAAACCAACTCAGAATGAATGACAATCTCACACAATCTCACAATGCTATAGTCACTGAATTGAAGAATAAGACTGCTGAACCTTCTACATCTGCTGCTGCAGTTAAGGCTGACTTTGATAAAGTATTTCAAGCTGAGATTACTGCTGTCAAGACTGCAATTCAAGATTCCTAGAAGGCCATCTCTGAACAGCTCACTAAGCTCAAACCTTACTTTAAAGATGGAATCAGGTACTTGGATAGTCAAATCAGATTCCAGAAGGATGATGTAAGAGATCATGTTGCCCAAGAAGTCATAAAGGGGGAGAGAGTTTTAGTCAAAGCTAGCTCTGACCATGCAAAATGGATATCTAATTCCATCAGAGCTACACTGGGCTATCCTCCACTCTGTGATGATGACAATGTTGCTGAATCTGGGATTCAAAGTGCATATCTTGGAGGTGAGCAACCAGAGGTAGCTCAGGTCATATATCCTCCACCAGATTTTGACATGGTGCAAGCTGATATTCACCAGATGTATAGCCCAACTGCAGGGATGTCCAATATTGTTCTGGAAAAGGTTATTCAACCTATTTCTGCAGCTATGCAAGAGGCATTAGAGAAAGAAGAAGAGGCAAGGTTGTCAAAGAAGAGGTTTAGGGAACAAGCAGAACAAAGGCCAGACTTTGAACAGTGGAGCCCTACCTCTAGGAATATAATTTTAACTGCCTGGAAAGCTGCCAAGGACAATGCTCATGAAAGGAACAAGTGGTTATCTGAAGCAGAATGGAGGAAACATGAAATAAGACAGGAGGCCATTGTTCAATATAGAAGAAAGGCAAAGATGGGAAAGCTACCTCCTACTACAGTGGAGCCTAGCTCTTCCCCAATCCATATCACTACTTTGAGAGGCATAAGATCAAGGCAGAAGCACTCAAACAGAAAGATCTAAAAGGCAAGAAGCCTGATGTTGCTAAAACTGCTGAAGCCACTATCAAAGCTCAAGTCCAACCTGGCAAAGGCATTGTTATCAAAGAACCAGACCAGAAATAGATTAGGAATTGACTTGAAGATTGTTGAAATCTTTTGAATATAAAACATTTTTGTAAACCATTGAAAATGTATTAGAAAAATGTTAGAACAATATATGATAAATATATTTCATGATTGTTCTGAGAATATGTCTACTTCTTGTTTGTTCTGCAATGTTGAATGTGTATACATGTGTGAAATATTACATGTTTATGTTTACCCTGCTGTTTATAATCTGCTTTACATCATTCTGTAATTTTTTAATTATGGATGGTGTATATCATTGACTAAGGGTTATGACTTCTCCAAATAGGGGGAGATTGTTGGGTACATTGGTCAAATGTACCTGATTTGAAGAAGCCTCACCCAACTCAATGATATACATCATAATGTATTTGATGTATGTTTGAGTTACTTGTGCAGGTTAAGAGAGTACTGGACTGAAGCAAAAAGTTTCTAAGTCCATGTGTCGACACCCAGAGGGAAAGTGTCGACACTTAAGAAGACTTGTGTCGACACCCAGACAAGCAGTGTCGACACTTGGAGTCATTGTGTCGACACCTGGGATACAGAGTCGACACCAGACAGAAAGTGTCGACACTTGGAGCTGTGTCGACACTCAGTGAAGAAAAGTGCAGACAGAAAGTGTCGACACAAGGAGCTGTGTCGACACCCAGTGAAGCTGTGTCGACACTCAGCAAAAGTCTACAGAGACTAAGTACAAGTGTCAACACTCAACACAATGTGTCGACACTAAGCAGAGGAGTCAGCACTTGAAGTAAGTGTCGACACTCAACACAATGTGTCGACACTCAACAGAAGAGTCAGCATTTGAAGTATGTGTCGACACCCAGAACAATGTGTCGACACACAGCTGAAGACTCAACACTTGAAGAAAGTGTCGACACATGGAGCTGTGTCGACACTTAGCAAAGAACAGAATTATCTCCAAAATATTCTAAGTACAAGTGTCGACACTATGGGAATGTGTCGACACTCAGCTGAAGTCTCAACAAGAAGAAGGTGTGTCGACACAAGTAGCTGTGTCGACACTCAGCAAGATTCAACATAGAAGACTATGTGTCGACACCAAGAAGCAGTGTCGACACTTGACAGATTCAACACAAGAAGATGTGTCGACACAAAGGAGATGTGTCGACACATAGAAGAATTCAGCAAAAGCTAGAAGAACAAGTACTTGTGTCGACACTCAATTTCAGTGTTGACACATGCAGAAGAATCTGTGTCGAGACATACAAGGAGTTGTGTCGACACCTTGTAGACTTGTGTCGACACTTACACAACATGTGTCGACACTTGGACTATAAGTGTCGACACTTAAAGACAGAAAGTCTCGACACTTACAGACAGTTAGAGAATTTCAAGAAATGACTGGATGATTTGACAGATGCCGTTCCAGCCGGTCTACAGCACCTGTCAGAGATATCAGAAGTCAGTTATGGACCGGTCCAGCCGGTTACCATGAAGAAAGCCTATAAATAGGCACCTACAGTTTACAGAAACTGTGATTCAGAATTGAAGAGTTGTTGAAGTTGTTGATCAGATTATTGTTAAGGTTGATCACCTTGTTGAAGTAATTATTAAAGTGGTACAAAGAGTATCAACACAAGAAGATCTAGCAGTTCAAGTGCAGATCTAAGAAGTTGGAGAGAGAGGGCTCCATCCAAGAAATCAGCCTCTGGAACTAGGCTGAGAAGAAGGATTCAGATTCAATTCTGAATCTTAAGTGGCAGAGGTCAAGGAACAACTGCAGAGGATTCAGTCTTATTCAGTTCTACTCAAGAAGCTTTGAAGAAAGCTAAGTCAGGGTGAATCCAGTTGAGTTCTTCCAAGAACTCATCAAGAATCTCTCAACTCCCCTCCTTTAATTCTGAGTTGTAGAGTTATTATTTGTATTACATTTTAACTTGTAGGATCCTTTGGATCTGAGTGATTTGTAAGCCTGTATTTATAAAGGCTGAGGGTAGGGCTTGTTAGCCTGAGTGTAGGAGATTGAGATCTCTGACTGTAGGCCTTGTTGGCTGAGTGTAGGCCTTGATTGGCTGAGTGTATGCTTTGGGATAAAGCTGAGTTGTAAGGCTTTGGGCCTGAGGTGTAGGAACCAATTTGGGTTCTGAGACAGTGGAGAAGTTTGACCGAATCTAGTACACTGCTAGATAGGCGAAGGGGGAAAGTGGATGTACCCATATCTTGGGGAACCACTATAAAACACTGTGTGCTGTGCTGTGATTGTGCTGTGGATTAGCTGTGTATGTTTTGTTATTGCTGTTTGCTGTGCAAAAGTAGTTAGAAATCTGTGATATAACTGTTTGGCTGCCAACAAAGTTAGAAAAGGATTAGGTCACCTATTCACCCCCCCCCCCTCTAGGTGTTTAGGTACCATATCTTTCACCACTACCACAACGGAGGTGGTGGCGACAATCGCCGGCGGTGGCTTATCAAGGAGGTGTTGGGTTCGAAACCTGGCATGCTCAAAAACCCGTCGTGCTGAGAAACATGCCGAAAATGGATTTGGGTGGTACAGACTGTAGTCCTGTAGCGGGGGTCAGGGGCGAGACAAGCTGCACGGTTATGCCGTGGGCCTCTTAGCTCTAAACCTGGGTCGTTACAACTACTATAGTCATTGTCGGTGCTAGAGTGGAAGTTCGAGGATATAGCTATGGACTTCGTGCACAGATTGCCTCGCTCCCACTCTGGGCAAGATTCTATATGGATCATTGTCGATAGTCTAACCAAGGTAGCCCAGTTTATACCGATCATGAAGGACAGCCCAGTTGCTGCTTTGGTGAGGTTATTTGTGGAGCAGTTCGTCAGGTACCACGGCGTTCCCAAGATGATTGTCTCAGATCGTGATGGTCGGTTTACTTCTAGGGAGTGGAGAGTGGTGCAGGCATACTTAGGTTCTCAACTTTCTTTTAGCACCACTTTCCATCCGCAGATCGACGGCCGGACAGAGCGGACCAACATGACTTTGGAGTATCTCCTACATTTATGTATACTAGACACGAGGAAGCCCTGGGAGAAACTATTGTCACTGATTGAGTTCTCATACAACAACAGTCATCAGGCTATTATTGGGATGATACCATATGAGGCTTAGTATGGAAGGAGTGTCAGACACCACTATCTTGGGTCTAAGGTGAGGACCCCATGACACTTGAATAAAAATATATTGATGATACGGATGCTCAGATATGACTAATTAGGGATCAGATGTTGGAGGCTCAGAGTAGGCAGGCCAAGTACTATGATGCGAGGCATCAGAAGGTGGAGTTATAGGTGGGGGATAGAGTGTTCTTGAAGATACATCCAGTGCAAGGTATCTCGCGGGTGCGGAGGCACAAGAAGCTCAGCCCTCTATTTATGGGACCATACTTGATCCTGGAGCTGATCGGTCCTTTGGCTTACAGGCTGGAGCTGCCGCCAGAGTTAGGGACTTTGCACGACGTCTTCCACGTCTCTTCGCTTAGGAGAGCTCTCCTTCGGCTAGAGCAGTATATTATCACTACGGCAGGCCCGGTAGCACCCAATAGATCAGTCTGTTTGGAGCCAGTCCGGATCGATGATACAACATTCGAGTGCTGCGGAAGAAGAAGGTTCCCTTGGTAAAGGTGTTGCGGTCCAACCATGAACGAGAGGAGCACGCCTGGGAGCCGTTGGATTTGATCTGAGAATGGTACCCAGAGCATTTCGCCTTAGGTATACTTTAATTTTGTTTAAAGTTTCTTAAATTCTTGTGCATAAAAACCTCGTAGACCCGAACTTGAATTTCGGTGACGAAATTATTTTTTTGTTTATTGGGATTGGTAACATCTCATTTCATATTAGACCCCTAAACTTAGATTAGGTTAGGACATGTGGTGGGGGTATGGGTTTAGGCTAGGTTTAACCTATGGAGTTAGGGTGGATTCACATAGGGTCCACTTAGGGCTCAAGTCAACTCAAGTCAAACTACCCTAAATTGGAACCTTAGCCACACATTGGCCACACCACTATGCCCCTAACCCTAAAAAAAATCTAAGTGAACCAAAGCCATACAATTGGGTCACCAACTAACCCAAGTTAACCCAAGTCAGCCCTAAACCCTAAATTGGTCAAATCCACACATATGGGCCCAATTAGACCAAGTGGGCACCACCATGGCCCAACCCATATTGGGCGGTGCCATAGGGTCCATGACCATCAAGTGGGGCCAACCCACTCATCAAGTTGACAAAGTCAACTAAAAAGGTCAACAAAGTCAACATGAAGCCTAAAGGAGGAAAAGAGAGGCCAAGCCCATTCCCAAAGGGCTAGGCCCAGGAACCAAGGCCCATGATCAGTCCAAGTGTTTTTTTACAGCCCATACCCTCTGAATTTGGAGGGTAGTGACATGCAAGGGGGCACTTTTGAAAATCAGCCTAAAAGTGGAGAGCGAAGAAAGAAATAAAGAGAATGAAGGCCACATGGCCATCCTTCCCTCTGCCCAAGCCTTTGGTTGAACTCCCAAGCTTCTTTACAGTAGAAATTAGTGGTTGGTGGCCAATTGGCAGCAAGGAGGATCATCCTATGCTCTTTGATGGCCACCCCCTTGGACAAAACTCCACTAACAGCCAACCTCACCCACATTCCACCCCTCCATCACCTTCAATGAGCCCTAAGGAGCAGAAATCGATAGCTAGAGCAGAGGATTATTCAGAGGAACCAGGAAGTTAGCTTGTTCGTCGGAGCAAGTGTCGGACATGGTTCACTGCCACCAAACCCGCTGCCATGCAATACTAATGCATGTTTCTCCTCCCCTCCCATTGTGCTAGATTTCTAGTTCTATTAGGATAGATATCAGGCTCAATTGATCCTGATACCATGTGAGCAAAGTGAGATTTTACCGAGCTTTTCTTCTAGCTCGGGTTCGTTGGAGGAGTCTCCTCTGGCGGACATATCGCCGTGAGAAATCCATCAACATAACAAAGGTAGATCTATGTCTCGCCTTTAATATGATACCCTAAACTTATAATTTGGAGCACTGTAGCTCCCTTTACGACAGTTCTCCTAGGATTGCTCCTAGGTTAGGGCAAAATTTTAAATGGATACCTAGGCCAAACCCTAAGTCCCCATGCAATGAAATTTAGTTCATGCATATGTTTATGTTATACTTAGGCCCTGCCAAAAAATCAGAATTTTTGGGTGGTATTTTTCTATAGTTTTTATATAAATATCAAATATTAAATAAATAGAATATAGGGGAGATTCCCTTCTCTAAATGACTCCAAATTTGGGTTACATGGTCATTGGGTAATTGTATGACCATGGTAAAAATTTCATACTATTTGGACCTCTTCATGTTTGGGAAATCCAACATGCATGGTGGATGTATATTTGTAAATGGTGTGCAAATAGTAGATATGAGAAAATGAGAAATTAGCTCATTTGGCCCAATGAATGTACGAAAAACTTTGGACAGAGGCTTAAATGGATAAAATACACCTCCCTTAGAAATATTGGGATTTCTGGCATAAAAAATCTCATTAATTTGATTTATTGGAAAATAGGCTCATTTAGAAATAAAATTGGGAAATAGGGCTACTGACTTTATAAATTTTTACAATTTTGTTACAAGCCCTAATAGGATATTTTACATGTCATAAAAAAGTTATGAGCTTGTTTGAGAATTTTATCTTGTGTACATAGTAGATTTACCATTTTCCCTTTTTGGAAATTAAATTAAAAATAGGGGTAATACTGTTGGAAAATTATGGAAAAATGCATAGTATCTTATTTTTATGATATAAACCCCTCTATATTTATTTGAGAATTTTTGGATGATTAATTATGTTAAAAACCTTAGTAGTGGCATTTTAGTAATAATATTTATATGCAATTATGTTAGGTCAAACCACTGGCTGGGATCATGAATTTTTTCTTGAGTATTACTATGACAATGTTGATCACAAGTAATTTTCCATAAAGTTTTGGTTGTATATTTTAGGTACTTCATTTGAAAAATGGAATAATTGTGGATTTAATCATAAATAGAAAATGTATGGTAAATCAAATTGAAAATTAGGACTCTTGGTAGATAGTCATTTATAACCTAGATGAACTCCAGGTAATTACTTAGACATATTGGACCATTTGATATAATAGTTCATATACAAAGTGACTAAGTTCACTTAATTAAACGATTTAATTTAGGGTCCTAAATACTTTGAAAAATGATGAAATTCTAAATGGTCAACATCATACACCTGACAAACTCATGATAAATATTTAGGGTCATTTGGACCAAGAAATTGAAAGTTATATCATATGGATTAGTGTTAGGTCATGGGTTGTGTTTAACAAAAATAGCGTATAACCCTAGGACCTACAAGGGATATGATAGATGGTTGTATGGAGAACTATATTGGTAAGTTGAACCTTGGTTGGGCCAAGTGGGTCACTACATAGTAACGAGTGATAAAGTGTAAACCCCAAGGAGTATAACTAGAACGGAGGCCGGTGGAAGACCGCTGATCCCCCAATAATAACTTAAGTCAATAGGTTCACACCAGAGTAACATGGAAAGTTGGGTATTAATAATGGGTAAACACTAATACGAGTAAATGTCCTTGAGAAAGGGAGATTTGAGTTTCATGCCCATCTTAGTTCCTAGTGCCCCCGAGACCCTTCACCGGGCACAGAGTCGCGTGTGTGAGTTGCACTTATATGAATCATAATCCGCATATCACCCGTGAAGGGTTGGAGGGATTCAGGATGGGTTAGTCTCGCGAGTTGAAGGCTCGGGTGGTTGATATTAAGACAAGTTTGGTCCTGCAAGCTGAAGGCTCGGGTGTTTGATATCAGGACAATTTTGGTCCTGTGAGCTGAAGGCTTAGGCTTTGATAACAGGACATGTCTGGTACTGCGAGCTGGAGGCTTGAGAGGTTTACTTCAGTACGGGTTGGTCCTGCGAGATGGAGGCTCGGGTTGGAATACCTTGCATGTGCATAAAAACAAACTAGTGGCGGGTCATGCGGTACTGGGTCAATCATCACACCGATGGCAGTACGGTGACTCTGGTGAGGTGTGAGGGTTTGAGGGGCCAGTAGGTTATTTATACTGCTGTCTGTAGGACAATCCCCAAAAACGCACACCCGACCAAGAGAAGTCTGGCAGGTAGCCAACATTAGTACGCAGATACTCTAGAGTACACCTAGGACGTACAAGAGGCGTACAAAGGGTCTGGGCCTAGTAGTGTGCATACCCGCCTAGGAAGTGGAAGCGCCCATTCCGCTGCTGCCGTAGCCACAACGGTGGTACCAGAGAGTTAAGCTATCTACAAAAAGTAGGAACTAAAGGTCTGTGATCACAGAGTCGCATGTGTGAGTTGTACTTATATGAATCATAACCCGTATATCATAACATACATACATACTAGGACATATGCACCATAGATCCTTATCATATAAATTAGTATGGGCTCTTTTATATGATAAGTTACATTTATGAAACCTTAACTTATAAGTTTGTATGAGCATTCATATAAGTTAAGGTGCTTCTGTCACGATAACTTAGTAGTAGTTTAGTCTTCTTACTGCTCCATTCTTTACTTTATTTACAACACTTCTTTTCAGTACTATTTATACATACTTCACTTGTACTATATAGAATTGCTAGAGTAGACATATACCTATTATTAAATAACCATGATAGATTAGATTCACTATCATCGGCTTTCCTTTTTTATACCCCTTGTTGTCCTTTGCTTCGTCCTCCCGCTCGTTACCTAGGAGTTGTGGAGGTGAGGCGGGGAGAAAATGGCTTAGTCTTTATGACTAACGGTCGGTTGTGACCGTAGGAGCTCGAGGATTTGGAGCACCAGCATGAGCAGCAGGACGAGGTGGCAGAACCTGAGGAGACAATACCATCTACTGCTACTACTGCATCCTAGCATCAGGTGATGACGAGTGTACCGATGATAAATTAGCTTCCACATGATTTTGATTTATGAGAGAGAGAGAGAGATTTGATTACTATGTAAGGGCTTAAGCCCTTTTCTATTTTTGTACTCATTGTGGACTATCGTATGTACCTTTTTATTTCCATATATTATGATCTTGTACTATGATTTTGTGGACTTGTTAGTTTTATTTACTCCTTTTTATACTTATATTATCAAATTGGCCTACAGGTTAATGATCTAACTAGCCAGCAGGATTGGCGTCTTGTGGTGTCTACTAGTCCGTGTACTAGTGTCATCATAAGGTGGCAGTTTTGGGCATAAGACCGGGTAACCTCCTTAGTAAGTGAGAGGGGACTTACACATCCACTGTCCAAGTACTATATTAGAGCATGTGTACTTGGACTATCCTACAACCATAATTTAGTTTACCTTAGGACCCCAAAAGGGATTGGGTCCTTGGTTCTTGTTAGTATGAATATACGCATGTCTACCTGCAACACTTCTAACAGGAAGACTCGCTCTTGCCCTTGACGCACTAGGGTTATACCAATAATATATGATAAAGTGACCCACTTTACCATAACACCAACATTCATGAATGTTGTATCTCCTCTTCTGAATAGCCTTTGAAGTGTGTAAGCTATTAACAGCTGTCTGTTTACAGGGGAGAGATGCAACCTTCATGTTTTTCTCAGTAAGAATCTTTCTGAAGGAAAGTCTGCAGTAAATGTACTCAGCTTACTCTGAGTTCCACCAACAACAGTCTTCTTTGCAGTAGATATGATGTTGATGGCATCAGAGACTACCAAGTCAGGCTTACTGACAGACTGACCCTTGGTCTGGGTTCTTACTAGAAGAGCCTGAGAATATGCTACTCCCTTATTCTTGAGTACGGGGGTTGAAGCACCAAACACAAATTGTCCATAATGGGTCATTTGGATTTCCTCATGGGGAGCCTTCAGTGCACTCATACCCATATCCCTTCTCCCTCCATTATGAGATACCCTTGTATTCTTACAAGAAGTGTTCCCATTTTTCCAGTGACCATACATGTTGTACTGGTCATACCTGTTTGATGGGAGGATTACCTTGTGAAAGGAGATCTGAGACAATACAGGAGCCTTGCCTTTCCCTTTGGAATGTGCAGATCTAATGTTCCACTTGAACCCCAAACCCCTCTTAACCTTTTGTGAGATAAAGGAGTCAATCAGTGGCAACATTGTCTTGGGCTTACTGAATTCAGCCACAATCTTTTCTCCATAAGGAGCTTCTCTTCAAGATCTAAGATGATCTTGTTCTTCTGGATTATGGTCCCAATTTGGATAATTGAGATTGTCTTCAGCTGTCTAATTTTCCTCCTCATCTGAGCTAGCAAGGGGGCCGACTCTGACTCCAGGGAAGTAGCTTGTTGTATGGAGACAATCTCCTCAGTTTGTCTCTTGGCAAGCCTTTTGCTCTTCTTTAGAGCATCCAGAATTGCACCATACTTTTCAATCAATTGATTGACATCATCTTCAGAATCTGAACCATCATCCTCACTAGAGGAAGTGGATGCATTAGAGTCTGATCCAGACTCATAGATAGAAGGAGAGCTTAGGATAAAGTGTACCTCATTAGGAACAGAAATGTCCTAATTGTCTTTTGATATGGCCATGAGACTGTACTCCTCATCCTGTTCACAGTCACTGTCAATTGAGGATAGTGGGGCCCTGATGCCAGATGGGGCAGCGGGGAGTTCAGCATCTTCTTTAATGGATATATGGCCAATGTAGGCCTCTTCTTCTTCTGATTCTGAAGATTTAGAATCACTGTCTGATAGGTTGACAGTCTTCTTGGCCAAGAAGCTATTTTCATCCTTCTTTACCTTGTGATGGATTTTGCCATTAGACTTCATCCGATTCTTCCTCTTAACTGGATAGTCATTAACATATCTACTCTTGTTACAACAGAAACAAACAAAATTAGTCTTAACAATTTGTTCTGTTTGGAGTCATAACTTTCCCCAGAGGGGTCAATTCTGGACTTGTCTTTGTTGGAGTGGGGCTTTCTTGATGAAGAGCTTGGAGAGCCCCAGTTCTTCTACTGTCTTCTCCTGTTCAACAACTTCTTGAACTGCTTGGAGAATAAGGCTAGTTCTCCATCTAACCGTTCATTCCCAGAGGAGCTGGAATCTGTGCATTCTGACTCAACAACTCTCCTTGGAGGAGAAGGAGTCTTTTCTCTACTTCTTATTGTGGCTTCAGGTTTGAACGCCACAGTCTTCTCTTTGCTGAGAGATCTGACTGCATCCTCTTCAATCTTCCTGGAGTTCAGCTGCATCTCATTGGATAACAACTTCCCAAACAAGTTTTGAGCCTGCGTGTTGGTCAGGTTGCCAAATTCTCTGATGACACAGATCTTGATATCTCATTCCTTTTTTAGGGATCTCAAGAACTTGTCATTCAGCACATAACTAGTGAACTGTCTGCCATATGTGATCAGACTGTTCACTATAATGAAGAACTTCTCATAACATTCAGCTATGGAGTCTTTCTTCCCTTGATTGAATGCTTTATATTATTGATTCAGGAGGGATTTTATGTCATTTCTCATGTCCTCTGTCCCCTCCATGCAGACAATGAGAGAGTCCCACATTTCCTTGACTGTCTTGCAGTGGACAAGGTTCTGGAATGTGGAGTCATCTATGAAACTGACAATGATATTCTGTGCCCTCTTGTCCATGGTTTCCAGGATGACTTCATCTTTGGTCATCTCAGAGTATTTCTTTGGGGTTTGGACACTGGAATCTAGGACAGAGCTCATCATGGGAATAAAGGGTCCTTCCTGAACTGTAATGAAGATTCTAGGGTCAGAAACTTCCATGAATAGCCTGACTCACTCTTTCCAAATCAAAAAAATTCTCTTTTCTGTATATAGGGAGCTTCATGAAGCTCAACTCCTTGTGGGTCTCACTTGAACCCATGGAGCAAATCTTCAGCTACTCTTTTAGATCTATTCAGACTATTAAGTCATTTTTAAACAATCTCCATTTGATACCACTTGAAAGTCTTTGTTTCAACAGTAGTTATACACCTAGAGGGGGGGGGGGGAATGGGTTTCTTAGTCTTTAAGACTATCTTTTTATTTAGCTGTGTTGTGTGTTAAGTTAGTTTAGTTAGCTTTCAAGAAAGAGACACAACACACAAGTGTTTATAACAGTTCCCCAAGGTATGAATACATATATTGTCCCTCCCACCTTTCTAACAGTGTGTTAGACATGTCAATTTTCTCCAATCTCAGCTCCAAGAGCTTACAACACATATCCCTCAAGATCTCTCGGACTCCTCCAAGTCGTATCTCGGGCCTAATGCCCTACACTCAGAGATAAAATCACCAACAACTCAGTGATCCTTCTGACCACCTACCTCAGACTTAATCCAAAGTCCTACACTCGGGATAGGAGGATATCCCTACACTTAGATCCACCACAGGATCCTAAATTAGAGAATAAATCTCCTACCTCAGGAACACATGCCCTACCTCAGATCCACATAATGATCCTACAACTCAGCCTTTATATTTTAGGCTTACAACTCAGATCAAGAATGATCCTACAAAAAGAGTGAGTTTGTTGTTCATGACTTGCTCCAAATAAAGTGTTCTCTGAGCCTTCTCTCTAGACTGAGTGAGCTCAACCCAACTTCTTCACAGATCTAAGGTAGTAGATCTTCAGGTTGGTTCAGCTTGTGTTGGGAAGAATCTTAGAAACTGGAGCTTTTGAACTAGCTGATGAAGACAAAAATGATAATGCTAAGCTTTATTTCTTCAATCAGGCAACCTAGTCTGAAGTCTTTAGACTTGCTGTCGAACACCAGTTGAAGCGCTCTTAGGCTTCTTTTTCTGGAAGAAGATGATCCAGAAAATCTCTTTCACCAAAAGTCAAAAAGCACTTTTTAATTTCTTGGTACTCTCCTTTTATTTCACGTATGTCCAACAACTCTATGCATAGTATGGACCCTTCAAATGGGCAAATGCAGCACAACTTTTGCATTAATTGCAGTACTAAAGGCAATTGGCATCTTTTGTCTTCTAGCATGCAAAACCCACGATATTTGAATTTCTGCTGACGTCAGCATGACTCAGCTCCTGTGGACTTAACCAATTTCATACAATCTGCACAGGCGTTGATTGAAGCCTTGTCACTCAATGCAAAAGAACTTAGCTGAATTCCAGACAATCTGCACTAGCGTTGAGTGAAGCATTATCACTCAACGCAAAAGTACTTAGTTGAATTTTGCATCTTCATGCGTTGAGTGAACCTTCATCAATCAAGGCATATAGACATTTATAGTCTAACTGTATAGGTTTGAGTGAGCCTTCATCACTCAACTCCTCTTGACTTTTATAGTCTAACTGAATAGGCGTTGAGTGAGCATTCATCACTCAACACTTCGAGACTTAATTGAATTTTCTCTATATGAAGGCATTGAGCGCAGCTTCCTCACTTAATGCTTCTATCCTTGGCATGGCTTCTTGATGAGCAGTTGAGTGAGCTGTCTTCACTCAACACTACTGTACTTGGACAGAATTCTTGTTGAGTAGTCATTGAGTGAACTGTCTTTACTCAACACTTCTATAAATAGACAGATTTCTTGTTGAGTAGGCATTGAGTGAACTGTCTTCACTCAACGCTTCTGATCTTAGATAGATTTATTGTTGAGTAGGCGTTGAGAGAGCTGCCTTCACTCAACAATTCTATCCTTAAATAGATTTCTTGTTGAGTAGGCATTGAGTGAATTGACTTCACTCAATCCTTTTGTTCTTGGACAAATTTCTTGTTGAGTAGTCTTTGAGTGAACTGCCTTGACTCAATGCTTCTGTCCTTAGACAGATTTCTTGTCAGCAACACTGCGGCTTTGACTATATGTAGTTCTGTCAATGCTTTTAGGCTTCTTGGTGTTGAGTGAACTGCCTTCACGCAATGCTTCTGGACTTATCAAGATTTCTTGTCTGCACCTCTGAGGCTTTGACTGCTTGAGCTTTTGTCAACACTTTTAGCCTCTTTGCATTGAGTGAACTACCTTCACTCGACGCTTCTGGACTTAGCCAGATTTCTTATATGCACCTCTGAGGCTTTGATTGCTCGAGCTTCAGTCAACACTTTTAGCCTCCTGGGGTTGAGTGAACTGCTTTCACTCAACGCTTTTGGACTTAACTAGATTTCTTGTCTGCACCTCTGAAGCTTTGACTGCTTAAGCTTCTGTCAACGCTTTTATAATCTTGGCGTTGAGTGAACTGCCTTCACTCGATGCCTCTAGACTTAGCCAGATTTCTGCTTTGCCAACATCCTCTCTTGAGTCCAACTAGTATTGTGACCCAGCATCCTGTCTTATCATGGTATAGAGTATAACCTGCATACAATGAACTTGAACATATATTAAATACATTCATGTGTATACCATTAACTTGTGGCCTTCTTCAAATTTAGGACATTGTGTCAATGGACCCAACAACACCCTCACAATCTAATGGACATAACAATCTATCACACATTCACCACGTGTATTTTCCCACACTAAGCCAACATTCATCTCATATGACTCATAAGGGCATCACAACGACATCTTCATGGTAATTAGATTTCTATCAAAATCCCTAAACACACGTCAAGCAACATCACCAAATCGGACCACCGGTCACGATAATGACTTCATCCACAATACCTAATCCACTAACGAAGCAGATTTCTAAAGTAAAACATATCGAGGACGGACTCAATCGACCCAAAGTGTCTTCTTGAACCAAGACGACCCGGATCCCTCTCACTCGAGAGATCCGGTGACCAAAATTTACAAGAAATAAAAGGCATAAGGAAAAGATGTTGTGCACGCATCCTAAGACCGGGAGGAGAGATGTCGCTACCTTGCGAAATCTCTTTCTAGCCATGAAAACTTGGAATAGCACGGATGAAAGTGTTCACCTTCAAGCCTTCTCTATATATCTGGTCTCGGATCGGAAAACAGAGCTCTGAGGCTCCAATAATGATGGATCTTGCACTTCGTCATCTTCCACTCACTCTCTCGTTCACGAGCCATCAGGAGACAAAACTTGGAAAAACCTAAGGGGAGAACTCCTCTGCCGTATTTAAGGTTCACAAGCACAAAATCAGGGTCATTGGATCAAGTCCCAAGATGATCGGATGCCCAAAAAATGCCTAATTACAAAACTAGTTCGTCATAATTTTAGAAAAAGTGCTCTGGTTTAGGGCATAGAGTGATCTTGACTCCACTCGACGCCACTCAGTGCCACTCGACGCCACTTAGTGTAACATCCCTATTTATACTAGACCCATAATGTGTGTTAGGGCAGGGTATGTGGTGAGTCATGTGAGTTAGGGCAAGGAGATGACCCTAGGTTTCATGGAGCTAAGGAGAACTCATATAGGGCTCATAAGAGAGCACAAGTCAACCTATGTCAAATTTTCCCAAATTGAACTCACAAGAACAAATTGACCTAACCACTATGTACCTAACCCTAAGGGAGGCACAATTGAACATAGTCCCCTTGAATTGGTCAACTCAATTTGTCAATTTGACCAAAGTCAACTTTGGTCAATTTCAACATATTCAACACCACATGGCTCAATTGACCCATAATACTTCAAATTGACCTTAAAGGGAGGTCATTATGTCAATGATCACACATTGGTTCCACCTAATTTCATGGAATTGACCAAAGTCAATTCTTGTTTAACATAACCCAATTCAACCCAATTAAGGTTCAATTGGTCAAATTGACCTCACCATCAGTCTTCTAACATCATTAGGGACCCAATGGATCAAAAACCCCAAGAATGAGTCAACCAATTCATCCAATTTGACCAAAGTCAATTCTAGGTCAAATTGGGTCCGAAATGGAAAATATGAAAATTTGATTAATTTCTGTGGGCTAAGGACTACATGGCCAGCCCACCTTATAGCCCATCATCATATTTACGACCCATGTCATCCAATTTCTTGAGATGGTGACATGGTATGGTGGATGTAAGGTTTTTCCCATTTTTGGGGAGGAATTCAATGGGGCATTCATGGATAGAATGCCAATAGACATCCAATTCCTCTTCCAAATGCACCCGTTCACCTCCTCATTGAATTCTAGGATATTTTCCAACCTTTCCCCTGCCAATTAATGGAGAATTCAAAGAGTTTCACCATTGGACGAAATTCCCATTAATGGCATTCCACCATTAAGCCTCCCCTACCTAAAATTGACCCTTCCATCACCTTCAGAAGGAGAGGAGTTGAAATCAACTCTTACATTACTATATTTGGTGGATAATTAAGGGATCAGGCAAGCTCGCCGGAGGAAGAAAATTCCTTGGCCAACCGCCGCCACACTTGTCGTCGAGGCCCAATCGAGGTGCATGTGACACCCACATCCGTCGTACAGAATATAACAAAAGGTTCGGTCGGGGCCCCATGCCATATTCTACGGACAGTCAATGGCGTTACTTATTGAAACCATAATCCAGTCTAGTATCCTAACTCAGAGTGCATTCTAGCAGAAGATAAGTTAAATTGTATTAACAACCCAACCATATGAATGCCCACTAAACCAAACAGGATGAAAAGATAAAAGCACATATAGTTATGGTCTTAAGGCCTCACAAATGTTTTCTCGAATGAAAGTGTTTTACATACTTCAGCATGCAGGCCGGCCACATATGAAACAGTGAAAGTAAACACACTTCGCTTTGGCCTTCGAGGGACGGCTTAGCCTCCATGGGCTGCAATCCCGCTATTTCTCGCTCGACTCGGCTATACATTCACCAAATCATTCCACCCCCATGTTGGCAAGCAAAGCAACGGTCAGCATTAACTAACCAAATTATAACTACCCCATGCCTCACTCGGGGTGGCGGTACTCCTTCCCTGCAAACATTAGCATATATACATATTGGCAATCAGAACATGCAATTTAAGCACCATTATCCACAGATGTTGGCAAGGCCGGCTATACGCTCTGTGCACTTAGGGCACATTAACTATGTGCTGAGATTCAAGCCCCACCTCCATCCTCAAGATGGTACCTTTGAGCATTTCTAGTCTTTTCGGCCTGCAGCCTGAGACTCAATTCCTCCTATGCTACGAAAAAGTCAAGGAGCTCTCTTGCTTTGGATCCATGCCACTAACTCACTCCAAGTCGATCGTCATAGGGTGGGTATAGGTTAGCCACAACCCGTTGCTCAAACCGCCAGTCTCGCAAGCCACAACGCGGGTCAGCCTTCCCTTGCCCATTCACAATATTACATAACCATGCTATGTTCAAGGTTGGCTCTCACGACCACCATAGTGGAGCATTTTAAGCTCACGGCTCAACATACAGGCCCCCATATCTTCTCAAGATAGGTCTCACAAACCATATTGCTCACTGGGAGCTACCGCGGGCGGTAGCGCTACTGCCGTGCGCTAGGGGATAAACAATCGGTTCTTCCCCTCCAAATGGGTGTTTTCCTGGAATCCATCTCCAACACTATCTCTGCAGCAACATGCACACCACGTGACTCTGAAATTTATACGCTAACATGTAGTCTTCTCCGACATACATACAATCATCACCAATCGAGACCAACCTGTCTGGATGGGCTTCACATGGCATGCATATTCCGTACTTCCATTTCAGATTCTAAATGCAAAGATAATGGGGATACAACCGATCAACCCGTCAGGAGAACTGCTTCTACGTGCTCGTGGAGCGTTTACCCTCCCATGCCAAAACAAAGGAATTTACATGTCCAAGAAGAAAGATCGTTACCCTTGACATTCGTTTCGGCGCCATGAAAGATAATCTAGTCGGATAGAAATGATCGCTACGGCTTTTCCTCCGTTGATCCGAACTCGTCTCACGAATAAGAGCTCTTGAGCTCCACCGGCGGCAAGATCTCTTCCGCCTGACTCTTCTCCTCTCTCATTCAGCAGCCCAAAGACAAACCGTACTTAAGAAAAATGAAGTGAAAATGACACTTCCTAGACTTTAAACTGAGCTACCGCCACGCGGTACCTCAATCGACGACTTGATTTACGCAGCAACCACCCAAGACCTCCAATCTCAGAACGGGACAATCCCTAATGGCCTCAACTTTCGTCGGATCCACCTCCACCCCATCACCACTAATCACATGGCCCAAAAATGCCAACTTATTTAACCAGAACTCGCACTTCGAGTACTTAGCATAACGTTGGTTCTCCCTCAGAATCAGCATGACCACTCTCAAGTGAGTCTCATGCTCCGCCTCCAACTTGGAATACACTAGGATGTCATCGATGAACACGACCATGAATATGTCTAAGTACTACTGAAACCCTCGGTTCATCAAATCTATGTGCATCAAAGGCGCTCTCGTCAAACTGAATGATAAAACCAAGAACTCTAAGTGACCATACCTCATCCCAAATGCTGTCTTGGGAATGTCCTCATCTCGAATACGTAAATAGTAATATCTTGACTTCAAGTCTAGCTTGGAGTACACCACCGACCCTACCAACTAGTTGAACAAGTCATCAATCCGTGGAATCTGATACCTATTCTTGATGGTCAACTAATGTTTCTCACAGTATTATATGCACAAACACATGTTGCTATCTTTCTTCTTTACAAACAACACTGGTGCGCTCCATGGCGAAGAGATGGGTCTAACGTACCCCTTCTCCAACAACACTTGCAGATGTACTTTGAGCTCGATTAGTTCTTTCGGTGCCATCCTAAAGGGAGGACGTGGTACCGATCTTGTTCCTGAGGCTAATTCGATCGTGAAGTTAATCTCACGCTGAGGAGGTGCTCCCGGAAGCTCCTCGGGGAATGCATCCTCAAACTCCGCCACCGCGGACACTTCTCTAATCGACAATTTGGTGGAGTGAACCTCCAACAAGGATAAGAATGATACACCTCCCTGGTTCACTACACACACCAACTACATGGACAAAATTAGGGAGCATGACACTCCACTAAGGCCTTCAAACCTGACCTCTTATTTTCCTTCGCTCCTCAGGGTTACCACCTTCAATAGGCAGTCAATACTGGCATGTTTCTCTGCAAGTCATTCCATCTCCAAGATCAAGTCAAACTCGGCTAATAGTAAGGTTTACACTATCATTATGATGTCAACTTCACTATACTCTAACCAATGCGCCCTTTCTTCTTAGTAATCATGAAAGGCCCATTGTGCATGCACACCTTAAGCTCCATGACCGCCGTAAGGGCCTCGACCCCAATTCTTCAGATAAAGCTTTTCGTGAGAAAGGAGTGTGACGCTCCCTTGTCGAACAACACTCTAGCAGGGTAACTAGAAACTAGCATGAAGCCTATCATACATGCAAAAACACAAAAGGTCGCATATAGTCTTATAGTAATAGATGAAACTTAAACTTATCATACCTATTGAAAGTGCAGCTAGATCTGATATACTCTAGAGGGGGGGTGAATAGAGTATATGGTGCTTGAAAACTTTTTACAATAATTGTTGTAATATGAGTGAACAGGGAAGCAATTTACAGAAATTAATCACAGATCTAAACTAATCACAAAACAATCACAGCCAGTAACAAAAGATAAAGACAAGCAAGCCAGATGACACAAGGAGCTATAGTGGTTCCCCTAAACTTGGGTACATCCACTCTTCTACCACCCTAGGTAGGAATCCACTGCAGGATGAGTTGATCAGGTGTCCAGGGCACCAATGAGCTTTCGATAAGGTGCTCAAAAACCAAATCAAATTTTTTGATCAGGTGTCTTGCCACCAATGAGATTTTGACAAGTTGCTCAAAAACCAAGCTCAAACTTTTGAAGGGAGTTTGAAAAACCCTTTACAGATATGGGGATGAGAGAGTTATGGCAGTCTTCTCTTTCTCAAATCAGCTGAGAAGACTATGTGGATTTGATGATGTCAAAGCTCCCCCTGAGTTCTTGAGATATTCAGGAAATGAAGCTTTGCTGTAGGGTGATAGGCCTTCAGAAGTTGATCTCCAGCAAATGATGATTTCAGCAACAGCTGAAATGTTAGGTGTCTGGAGTCTTTGAGAGATGTTGGCCTTGAACACTTGAATCACAAAAGATCAGAAGATTGCAGATGGTTGATCTCCTTGGATGTGTGTACTTGAGAGAATTCTTTGAGACAGAGAATATTTTGTTCTTGTTCTTCTTGTCTGTGTTCTGAGCGCTAGAGAGATTCAAAAATCTTGTATTTTATTCTCTGGTATTGAATAGAAAAATATCCTCTATCAAGAATAGACGTTGGCCTGTCATTAATTGCGTCCTTAATTGCAAATGTCTTCTGGAGGAAAGTCCAAAGAAACATTCCTTGAAAATCCCTTGAAACTTGGTCCAGAAATAAATGAAAACGGTTAGAAAATCTTATGAATTAATTGCTGAATAACTCCTTAACTGTTCTGAATTTGAAACTTGAAATATCCTTGAAGTCATCAGAAAACGTCGAACTGAGCTCTGCTATCGTCGAACTGAGCTCAGTGATATGGACTTATACAGCAACAAAAATTGTCGATCTGAGCTCAAAGATCGTCGAACTGAGCTCAGAGATAGAGATCCAATACTTAGTCAAAATCGTCGAACTGAGCTCGCAGATCGTCGAATGGAGTTCGTCGATTTGTTGAAGTTGAGCTCAGCGATCGTCGAATGGAGTTCGGTAATCTGTCGAAGTTGAGCTAGACGATCGTCGATTGGAGTTCGACGAATCGTCGTGCTGAGCTCGACGATATGACTTAGTCTCAAACTGAAAATCCTGGGTCTTGAGGGCAGCTTCTAAACCTAGACTTCTAACCCTTCGACTCAATTCTAATTGACCTTTAGATCTATACAGGAGGTCAAAAATAGGTTTCCTAGAGACATAGTGATCCTGACCCAAATTAGTAATAGGGTGTTCCAACAATCTCCCCCTATTTGGGTTAGGATTACTATTTACAGAATTTGGAAAAATCAAATAACAACATAAACAGCAACAATACAGAAAAGCAATAAGCAGAACATACAGAACCACAGATATATATATATATATCATCCCAGACAGAAATCAGAAGTCAAAATGATTGTCACCTTATATAGTTATTTCTTCTCCTTGCCCTTTATGAGTTTGATTTCTCTGTTGGGGTTGAGAGCTTCCTTCTTTGATCTTGTGTCATCTGCTGCACCTAAAGAGGTTTGCTATTTGGGCCTGGGAACTACAGCTTCAGGATGCAGCTCCATGTATCTGTCAGAATCAAAGAATTTGCTTGAGCCATATCTTTCCAACTCTTTCTTTCTCTGTTCAGACAATATAGTGATGTTGGAGGAGTCTCTGCCTTGCTCTTTAGCCTTTTTAATCTGATCCAGTGCAGCAAGCTCTTTCATCCTTGCAGTCCAAGCAGTTGGATTATTTTCAGGATCTTCAAATGGCACTGGTGGCTCATATCTATTTGATGGATTATCCTGAGGAGGTCTGGATGGAACTACTTCCTTCAGTTTATATGGAAAAGGACCAGAGGTTGTGTCTGATGAGATTTGTCCTTCTCTGGAGTAGGGATGTTGCCTTGAATAACCTTTAGAATAAACATGGAATTCCCTTTGATTTCCTCTATAGCTTCCTCTTCTGGATTGAGAACCCCTGGACTAGCGTCCCCTATGATAGGATCTGGCATGAGGCTGATAGGGGGTTTGGCTTTTGGCAGAGGGTTGAGCAGCTGAACTTCCACCTGCACCTGCATCAGGAGGAGGTGGTGGAGGAGGATGAGGATGTTGAAATTGGGAAGAGCCTTTTTCATATTTCCTCTTTTTCTTCATGGCTTTGAGTTGATTCTTTGAATACTGCATCCAGTGCTCAGTTATGGGGCAGTCATGAAGAATATAATATGGAATATCATTATTGTCCTTGACCTTGGCTGGAGGTACTCTCTTCATGGCTTTGCTCCTTGCCTTTCTCTTCCTAGCAATGGTGGTAGAGGAGTCATCAGAATCAGTCTTGAACTCATCACTTTCAGAACTTTGCTCATCATAAAGAGCATCAATCTTTTTCATCAAGTCTTTTTTGAGCTGGGTTGAAGCAGATGAAGCAGCAGTGATTGGAGCAGTAGCAGATACAACACTTGTAGCAGCTGAAGTTGAAGCAGAAACAGAGGTTGAAGCAGCAGTAAATACAGAACTAGTAACAGAAGTTGAAGCAGCAGCAACAGCAGCAGATACTGAAGGTTCTGGAGCAGTAATAACAACAGTTGGGGCAGCAACAGCTTCACTTTCAGAAACAACAATATCTGCAGCAGGAGGAATATCATCAGCAAACACAGAAGGCTCAAAATCATGTGCCTCTGTCATATGGATATCCTTAGAAATTGACTCATCAGCAGTATCAGCAATAATATCAACAAAATTTTCAGCAGGAAGGGCAGCAACATCAGAAACAGCAACCATTCTTTCAGCAGGAGTAGCAGCAACATATACTGAATTGACAAAAGAAGTTATGATGCAGGGGTCACAACATGAGAAGGGCACAAGGGCCTTGGAGAGATCCTCTGGGTGCTGGACAACAACTTTCTCTGGAAAACAAGCATTCTCTGGCAGACAACTGAAATAGGCTGAGTCAAATGCTGAAAGCAGAGACCTGAGGTCTATTGAGAATACTGCAACTAGAGGTCTAGCTAGAACTTGAGGAAGAACAGCAGCAGCTGAAGAAACAGAATACACAGCAGGCAAGCTCACTTTATAGGGCATCTCCCCCTGCCTAGATGCAGACAAAGCTGGATCAAGGCACACTGCTGAAGGGATTGCCTGAGGAATTAAGGAGGAGAGCCTGGCAGAAAGAGCTGCCACTGACTGGAGTAATGGAGCCAAGGAGGTCTCCAATAGAAGAGATAGCCTGGGGGCTAGCAATTCATAGATCCTGTCAGCTAGGGCTGGAAGATCTACTTGCTCAACATGAATGTGAGCAGAGGTAGAGGATGTGGGTGGAGCTATTGGTGATGGTGGTGGAGAGCTGGTGTATTGGGGAAGAGATGGTTGAGGTGTGGGGAAAGTGGTGATGGAAGACAATGGGATGGAGATAGAAGGTGTGAAGGTGGGTTGATCAATGATCTCTTGTAGAAGTTCCTGGTAAGAGGTGGATGAGGAGGGTAGCTCAGGAGGTGAGGAGGGTGAGTCATCCATGAAGGAATCATCAATAAGAGTGAATGAGGGAATGGAGGGTGAAGTGGCAGTGTCTAGTTGAGGGTAGGAGTATAATGGATGGAATGGTTCTTCTGTTGTTGGTAGAATTGGAATTGGAGATGGTATGGATGTTGGAGAAGAGCTGGAGATGATGATAGTGGATGGAGTTTGAATGGTAGATGGAATTGGAATGGTGGATGGAATTGGAATGGGAGGAGAGGCAGCAGCAGACAGGTCATCTGCAGGGGCAGAGACCTGAGGGGAAGTGACTATGGCAGTCCTGGTGCCTGAAGGTGTGCTGGAAGAGGGCCTGCTGGGCTTGATGATCTGTCTGTCCCATTTACCAAATAGGGCACAGGACAGTCTCTTGGAAGCATTTATGTGTATCCCAGAAGATACTATCAATGCAGGGCATCTATTCTGCAGAAAAAGGCCTAAAATTCTCCCAAAATTCACAAAGCTCTTATTAATTTTCTTTTTAATTAGGTCAAAGAAGACCTCTCCCCAGTTCAAATTCTTCTTGTCCACTATAGCTCCCATTAAGCATAGCTGATACCTAGAAATAGTATCATGGGCAGAGTGCTTAGCCAACAGGACCTTCCCAACTACATCAGCCAAGAACCTATACTCCACAGACAGATTCTTCTTCAGCAGCTTGCTAGGGTTAGCCTCAGAATAACCCATTCTTGCAAGCAAGTCAACATATTCTTCTCCAGACAAATCAACAGAGTCTCCACCAGAACTCAACTCAAAACTTCTGTCAGAATTGCTGGGGTCAAGGGTACCTGGGTGCCAGAAATTGATCCAATGATTGCGTTTTGATCCTGGTTGTGGGCAGTGTAGACCCGCACTTTAATCTCATCAGCAGCAAGTTTAATTATAGTGGTCATGATTGCAGCAAGTTTCTGCTCTTTGAACAACTCCAAGATGTCCTGGAAAACCTGATCTGTTGTGCTGAAGGATTCCATGTCAATGTCAAAACCGGCATCAAATTTCATGGCGGCAAGAACAGCAACAGAAACGGCCATGTTTACCTGCAAAAATTCAACAAACAAAATGACCAAGTGTAGAAATGTTTGGAGGGAAAGAAAGTTTTTGCAGAGAAATCGAAAGCGCAAAAGGAGAACGACGCAGAAAAGGAAAGATCGTTGAATTTTATATTAGGGTTCGACGCAGAAAAGGAAAGATCGTTGAACTCAGTTCGACGATCGTGGCTTCTAAAGGAATCTGAAGAGTCTTCAATATCGTCGATCTCCGTTCGACGATATTAGAGAGCGTCGAGCTCTGTTCGACGATCGCTCAGAGAACAACATCGTCGAGCGCCGTTCGACGATCGTTGACCCGAAGAGATAATGCATACTATCTGAGAGACGCTGAACTCAGGTCGACGATTTCGTAAATCGTCGATCTCCGTTCGACGATCTTGGGGAAAATCGTCGAGCGCAGTTCAGAGACCAGAAAAACTCTAGACACTAAGAAAAATCAAGATGGTTGCCTAGTCTTGGTCAATTTTTAAACTTTTAAAATCTTGGAAATTATTTAAGACTTCCTTTATCTAACATTCCTAACTGATTTAGGAATAAGGTGTGTTTCTTTTCATCCAAGGGCTTGGTGAAAATATCTCCCCTTTGTAAATCAGTTGGGATATATTGGAGTTCAATTTTGTGCTTCTCAACATTATCCCTTAAGAAGTGATGCCTAATCTCTATGTGTTTTGTCCTACTATGGAGGACTGGATTTTGAGCTATAGAAATAGCACTGGTGTTATCACAAAAGATTTTAGACTTCTCTAAGTTGTAGCCATAGTATAGGAGTTGATTTTGAATCCACAAGATTTGTGAACAACAACTGCCTGCAGCCATATATTCAGCTTCAGCAGTTGAAGTTGACACAAAAGTTTGTTTCTTACAAAACCAAGAGACAAGTCTGTCACCAAGGAACTGACAAGTTCCACTGGTGCTTTTCCTATCAATTCTGCATCCAGCATAATCAGCATCAGAAAATCCAGTTAAATCAAATGCTGAATCTTTTGGATACCAGAGACCTAGATTTGGACAACTTTTAACATACCTGAGAATCCTCTTTACTAATGTTAGGTGTGACTCTCTAGGGCTTACTTGGAACCTAGCACATATACATGTAGCAAACATTATATCTGGTCTACTAGCTGTAAGGTACAGTAAAGAGCCAATCATTGCTCTATATGTTGCCTGATCAACAGGTTTCCCATGTTCATCAGCATCTAATACAGCATTGGTAGGCATAGGTGTTTTCATACAAGATGCTTCAGACATACCAAATTTCTTAACCAATTCATTTGCATACTTGGTTTGAGAAATAAAGATGCCTTTAGCATGTTGTTTGACTTGCAATCCTAGAAAGAAGGATAGCTCACCCATGCTACTCATTTCAAATTTAGAATGCATTAGGTTGGAAAACCTTCTGCACAATTGTGAATCAGTAGAACCAAAAATAATATCGTCTACATAAATCTGTACTAGTAGGGTATGGGACTTATGGGTTCTAATGAAAAGAGTTTGGTCTACTCTACCCCTTATAAATCCAATTTCCAAAAGGAAGCATGCTAGGGTCTCATACCATGCTCTAGGAGCTTGCTTGACACCATATAATTTTTTGTTCAACCTAAAAACATAATCAGGATAAGTTGGAGAGATAAAACCTGGAGGTTGCCTGACATATACTTCTTCTTTGATGTCTCCATTTAGAAATGCACTTTTCACATCCATCTGATATACCTTGAAGCCTTTATGTGCTGCATAAGCTAAAAATATTCTGATGGCTTCCAATCTTGTAACTGGTGCAAATGTCTGGTCATAGTCTATTCCTTCTTCTTGAGAATATCCTTGAGCAACTAGTCTTGCATTGTTCCTTACAATTACTCCTTTATCATCCAGTTTGTTTCTGAACACCCACTTTGTTCCGACAACGGAGTGATCCTTAGGCTTTGGCACTAGTTCCCACACTTTGTTCCTTTCAAATTGATGCAACTCTTCTTGCATTGCAATGATCCATTGTGGATCTTGCTCTGCATCTTGTATGGACTGAGGTTCAATTTGAGATAGGAAGCAAGTGTGCAACAGGTTTTGGTTGACCTGATTTCTGGTTTGCACACTAGCTGAGATGTCTCCAATTATTTGGGAAATTGGATGATCTCTTGATGTTACTAAATCAACATGGGGTGTTGATTGTTCACCAACCTGTGTTGTTGTTTCCTCTTGTGGTACAAGAACTGGCTCTCCAGGTTGTTTCTCTTCAATGTGTTGAATACTTTCTTCATCTTCACTGCTTTCATCCTTTTGAGTGACCTGTAACTTGTTCAAGTCTTCAACAAGAGAATGTTCCTGCAAAGGTTCTATGGTAGAAGAGATCTTCTCCTTGAAAAACATGTTAGATTCATCAAATGATATATGAACAGATTCCTCAATTTTTAGAGATGATTTATTATAAACCCTATAAGCCTTACTGATCCTAGAGTATCCCAGAAACACTCCTTCATCAGCTTTAGCTTGAAATTTTGCTAAATATTTCTTGTCATTATTATGTATATAGCAGATACAGCCAAAAATCCTAAAATAAACAACTTTAGGTTTCTTCCCTTTGAGTAATTCATAGGGAGTCTTTCCCTTTAGTTTATGTATCAAACTTCTATTCAGCACGTAGTTGGAGGTGTTCACTGCCTCTGCCAAAAAGGATAGAGGAAGGTGAGCATCTGACAACAATGTAGTGGCAGATTCAATAAGGGTTCTATTTTTCCTTTCTGCTACCCCATTTTGTTGAGGAGTTCTAGGAGCTGAGAAAGTGTGCCTGATCCCTTCACTCTGACAGAACTCTTGCATAAGAAGAGAATCAAACTCTGTCCCATGATCACTTCTGATCAGGGCAATGTGAGTATTGAACTCAATCTGTATACATTTGAGAAACTCTGTCAAACACTTAAAGTTATCAGACTTCTTCCTCAGAAAGAACACCCAAGTGAATCTAGAGAAGTCATCTACAACTACCAAAGTGTAAGATTTCCCTCCTAGGCTTTGTACTGTGATGGGTCCAAAAAGATCCATGTGTAACAGATACAATATCCTAGGTGAATCACTCTTATTAAGTGACTTAAAACTATTTTTAGTTTGCTTGCCTAATTGACAAGTCCTGCAGAGTCCTTCCTTCTTGTAGGGGCCAGAAGGTAGTCCTCTAACAAGGTTGTCCTTGGATAGCCTAACAATAGTTCTGAGGTTTAAGTGTCCTAGTCTCTTATGTCATAAGATATTTGGTCTACAAACAGAATTGAACAGGCAAATATCTACATCTGTTGAAAGAAAATCTACTAGATAGATGTTACCTTTCCTTTTACCTGTCAACACAGTTGTGTTGTCCTCTGACTTGATCTTGCATAATATTTTGCTGAAGGTCACCTGGTAGCCTTCATCACATAGCTGACTGATGCTTATTAAGTTGTGCTTCAGTCCTTCCACATAAGCTACCTTCTTGAATGTTACTGATCCATTCTGGACTGCACCATATCCTTTAGTTTGTCCGAAGTTTGAATCACCAAAGATAACTTTGGGTCTAAGCTTGGCTCTAAAGGATGTGAGGTTGTCCTTGTTTCCTATCATGTGCTTAGAGCACCCACTATCCAAGTACCATTGCTGGTTAGATGTTGGATAGGTCTTCACCTGCACATAAGATAATTCATTTATTTTTGACCCAGTTTACCTTGGGCCTAGGTTGATAACCTTTAAACTCTGAAATAAAAGACATCCCAGGTTGACTCTTATAACCTTCAGGATGATATTTCCTTGGAGGTATAATCCATTCAGTATAAGGGTTAAAGATTTGGGATGAAGGACCCCTAGGATTGGATTTTGATTTGCCCTTGAAAGAGTTTCCAGAGCTCTGATCTCTGTTCGACGATCGTGGAGCTGTGTTCGACGATCTTGGGTCAGATCGTCGAGCTCCGTTCGACGGTCGACTATGGCAGAGTTCAGGAACTTGAGATCGTCGACCTGAGTTCTACGATTTTGCCTGAGATCGTCGATCAGCGTTCGGCGATCGTCGAGCTCCGTTCGACGATTTCTGCTGGAACTTAGTTTTCTTGGGCAGATCAGAATTTTTCCTAGCTACCTCTACAACTCCCTTTCCTTTATCAGAAATGAACTTGATTGGAGTTGTTAGAACTATAGTTTGGCTGGATGAAGCACTCAAGCCCAGTGTACTATTAAATCTGGAGTTCACTGTGCTTGTGATGTCCATCAGCTTGATACTTCTCCCATTAAGGGATTCTTCAAGCTTCTTGGCCTCAGATAGCTCACTTTTCAGTGAAGCTATCTGCTCCCTACAGCACTCCAACTCCTGAGAGAGTTTGAGGTTTTCTGACTTTAAGGTATTATGTTCAAATAAATGATTTCTGAGAGAGATAATTTCCTTCTCAGATTTTAGCATGTCTAAACATAATGCTTTAAACTCAGATTTAAAGTCCTCTGAATTGAAATCAAAAGAACTGATTACCTGATCTTCTTCAAGTTGAGTCTCTGAATCTGACTCTGACTCTTCTTCATCTGAATTATGTTGTGAGGCATTGATTGCCATCATGTAGAACTCCTTCTCCTCTGCATCATCTTCATCATCACTGGAGCTGGATGAGGCTTCTGATTCCTCTTCAGTTTCACTCCAGGATTCAGCAACAAATCCCTTCCTAGTGTGTTTGTTTTTGCTTGAGGAGGGTTTGTCATTGTTACTTTTCTTGAAGTCCTTTTCTCTTCTTCTTTCTTTCTTGTCCCTTCTGTCCTTGTTTTTGTTCTCTGGACAGTCAGGTACAATGTGCCCTGGTTTCCTGAAACCAAAGCAGACAATTTCCTTATTATTAGACTTATCATACCTTGGCTTATCATGCTCCTTGTATGATCTCTTTCTGAAGTCCTTTCTGGACATCTTGTAGAATCTTTTGGCCAACAGAGTGAGCAGTTCATCATTTCCTGTGACTTTGTCTTCAGGCTAATCTTCAGTTGCTTTGAAGGCTATTGTCTTCTCTTTTCTTGTGGCTGGTGAGGCAGCCTTCTGTTCTTCTTCTCTATTCTTGATGAGTAGCTCATAAGATTTAAGCTTACCCAATAGAGCTTCAGTGGTGATCTCATTCAAACTTCTGGCATCCTTGATTGGCCAGATTCTTGAATCCCAAGTGTTAGGGAAGCACATTAAAATTTTGTCATTGAGTTCAGTTAGTGAGATCTCCTTATCCAAAGTCTTGAGTTCACTGACTATCAGACTAAGTCTATTGTATATGTCTCCAACTGATTCAGCTTCTCCCTTCTTGAAATTCTCATATTGAGATATGAGGTGGGATCTCCTGTCCTTTCTTTCATCAGCTGAGCCTGAGACTATTTCTGAGAGTTTGTCCTAGATTTCCTTTGCTGAATTGCATTCAGCCACCTTTTGAAAGATGTCATCAGACATAGTCTGGGCTAAGATGTTCATAGCCTTGGCATCAGATACCTTCCATTTCTTGATGTCAGCATCTGTTCCTGATGGAGGTGGAACAACATTTGTACTTGAGTTCTCTGGAGGTCTTGGGCAAACTGTCAACACAGAATTAAAAATATCCTCGTCAATAGAATTCATGTATAATCTGATCCTTGCCTTCCAAAGTGCAAACTTGGACAGATTGCACACTGGAGGTCTGGTGCTAGCATAATCTTTGTTTTGGGCCATGATTTGTGAAAACAAAATCTAATAATAAACTCAAAAGAAAACAGATCTAACTAGGAATCTTTGGGTTCAGGTGTTAGCCTGTGCAACCACCAAGGTGTGGTATGTCTAACCAACCTGCCTCTGATACCAATTGAAAGTGCAACTAGATCTGATATACTCTAGAGGGGGTGAATAGAGTATATGGTGTTTGAAAACATTTTACAACAATTGTTGTAATATGAGTGAACAGGGAAGCAATTTACAGAAATTAATCACAGATCTAAACTAATCACAAAACAATCACAACCAGAAACAAAAGATAAAGACAAGCAAGCCAGATGACACAAGGAGCTATAGTGGTTCCCCTAAACTTGGGTACATCCACTCTTCTACCACCCTAGGTAGGAATCCACTGCAGGATGAGTTGATCAGGTGTCGTGGGCACCAATGAGCTTTTGATAAGGTGCTCAAAAACCAAATCCGTTTTTTGATCAGGTGTCTTGCCACCAATGAGCTTTTGACAAGGTGCTCAAAAACCAAGCTCAAACTTTTGAAGGTAGTTTGAAAAACCCTTTACAGAGATGGGGATGAGAGAGTTATGGCAGTCTTCTCTTTCTCAAATCAGCTGAGAAGACTATGTGGATTTGATGATGTCAAAGCTCCCCCTGAGTTCTTGAGAAATTCAGGAAATGAAGCTTTGCTGTAGGGTGATAGGCCTTCAGAAGTTGATCTCCAACAAATGATGATTTCAGCAACAGCTGAAATGTTAGGTGTCTGGAGTCTTTGAGAGATGTTGACCTTGAACACTTGAATCACAAAAGATCAGAAGATTGCAGATGGTTGATCTCCTTGGATGTGTGTTCTTGAGAGAATTTTTTGAGACAGAGAATATTTTGTTCTTGTTCCTCTTGTCTGTGTTCTGAGTGCTAGAGAGATTCAAAAATCTTATATTTTATTCTCTGGTATTGAATAGAAAAACATCCTCTGTCATGAATAGCCGTTGACCTGTCATTAATTGCATCCTTAAATTGCAAATGTCTTCTGGAAGAAAGTCCAAAGAAACATTCCTTGAAAATCCCTTGAAAAATGGTTCAGAAATAAATGAAAACGGCTAGAAAATCTTCTGAATTAATTGCTGAATTACTCCTTAACTGTTCTGAATTTGAAACTTGAAATATCCTTGAAGTCATCAGAAAACGTCGAACTGAGCTCTGCTATCGTCGAACTGAGCTCAGCGATATGGACTTATACAACAACAAAAATCGTCGATCTGAGCTCAAAGATCGTCGAACTGAGCTCAGAGATAGAGATCCAAATACTTAGTCAAGATCATCGAACTGAGCTCGCAGATCGTCGAATGGACTTTGACGATTTATTGAAGTTGAGCTCAGCGATCGTCGAATGGAGTTCGACGATCTGCCGAAGTTGAGCTAGACGATCGTCGATTGGAGTTCGACGAATCGTCGTGCTGAGCTCGACGATATGACTTAGTCTCAAACTGAAAATCCTGGGTCTTGAGGGCAGCTTCCAAACCTACACTTCTAACCCTTAGACTCAATTCTAATTGACCTTTAGATCTATACAGGAGGTCAAAAATAGGTTTCCTAGAGACATAGTGATCCTGACCCAAATTAGTAATAGGGTGTTCCAAAACCTATCACCACATTGGGTTGGCGGATCACCTCTTATTTCCCAAGACTACAAGCTTCGGGCTGCACTAGTGAGAAGCGTGAAGCACTTGACTCCACCGCCTTTCCCTTCTCCGCATAATTAGGGCCCGAACGCACCGACTGCTCTTGCCTCAGCTCTTTCTCCACACCTCCCTCGGTATGGTGTCAAGCTATGTATCCGTGCTTGTCATAGATAAAACATGTCTGAGGTCCCTTGAAGCGAAACTCGCTAGAAGTGATACCACTTTTCTCACCCAACCTGAATGGACAAGGCTTCTTTTTCCATCGGTTCCCTTCAGACTTCCGATGCAACTGAGTTGGTTTTCCTTCCCTCAACTTTGCCGCAAAACCCTTATGGTGTTGGGTTCGCTCCATGTCTCTTTCCAAAACTCGAGCTACACCCACCATCTTGTTAAAGGTTACTTCCTTCAGAGCTATGGGCGGCTGCCATAAATTCTCTCCCAGCCCTATATAGAAAAGGTTATCCCTCTCCTCGTCATCCGTCATGGTCGTACCCGCGTACCGACCTAGCCGAGTCAACTCTTTTAGGTAATCATCCATCAGCATCTCTTGTTACGATAAAAGATAAAACTGCTTCTGAAGGGCTAGCCTCATAGAAGAGGGGATATACTGCTTTATAAAGGCAGTTGAAAACACATCCAAGGATGGGGTGTGTCCTAAAAACTGACTGTTATGGCTCACCTACCACAGCTTTGCATCACCTTCCAACATGAAGGGCACAAATTGGGATTGCTTGTCCTCTAGAGTCTCTTTCGCTCTCAAGAGCTCCTGAATCCTCGCAAACCACTCCTCAACATCAGTTGGAGTGCCGACCCCCTTGAATGATGCGGGTTGGAAGCTCAGAAAATACTTCATCTGATGGACCCCCTTGTTGGAACCAGCTTTCTGATCCCGCCTAGAGTTCTGACCTGAGGTTGCAGCCCACACATACTCCTCTCGAACCACCCTCCTGACGAGAGTCGTAGACCTAGAAACAGACCGAGGGGTCTCATCTCGGAGGTCCCACCTCTTACCCGGGAGAAACTGAAGTCCTTCCCCTCCCTAGCCAATTACTGAGCTAGGTTCCAGTGAGGAAGAATACGGAAAGGTTCAACAACCTGATCCAGGCACCTTGTCGGTCTATATATAGGCCTCTAAGTTTGATCTGCAAATATCCATACTGAACCGACCTGAAATGACCAAAATACCCTGGGTTGGGTCTGCCAACAGCCAAACTCCGATGTTCTGAAGGGCTATACACAGACCACCAGGGGTAGGAGTGTAAAATTACTTGGGGCAGAAGAGTAAAATCCCCCTTGTTGGTAAATAGGTGAAAACAACTTTCCTCTCAGGCGGCGAGTGGGGGAAGTGACTGGCGGGCGAGACGATCCCACTTGTTTGTCTCGCCGGACTCTCGCCCTACTGGCCATCTCGCCTCCTAAGGACAGCTCGCGCCCCCAATAGACGTCTCGCCTCCAGCAGAGAACCCCCCATCTCGCCACCTGCGAGTGGACCACCCGATCCCACTCATCAACCAAGTCCCTCTCGTCAGCTTCTCTGGTCACATGTAACACCTCCCCTGTAATGACCGTATAATATGGGTGCGGTCGAGGCCCCACAACATACAGACGCCACAGCTTCAGTATTATAAGATGATATAACTAGCCGATCTCAAAACTCATAACCACAGCACAGCGGAAAAAGCAAATAGACTAGAAGTTATCCACACCAAATAGGAGTATCGATGCGGCCTTACATACAATATCATAAAAGTAGAGCTACAGCAAAACGGTAACACTTCATGAGGCTTAGGCCCTTTTTGCCGGCGAGCTAGCTCCTGCTTGCGATCCTTGCTCTGTACAAGTTTGATTGTAATGTGGGTCCGCAAAGGCTGACCTCAAACTGTGTAACCAACACATCTCCTCCCGGCCGCCACTAATGGACCCCGGGGAACCCATCCAACCTGCAAGTCATCACTTCGTATGCAATATATAAATAAACAAGTAATGCACTAAGAACAGGCTTGGATGTCTCAAACAACATACACGTTCTCTATTGTTGGGCATATAATGAAAAGGGCCTACTTATGCACCATTTATGCAAAAACCCGGGCTTCACCCAAGGCACCCTATCACGTATACATCTAGCACATCATCACATCATATGGGTACTCATCAATTTCACATTGGCATAAAGCCTCAAACAAAGGGGTTACTAACATTCCCCCAATGGCACACAAGTCGCCACACGGAACTCTTACAAAGGCCCATCCCTCTCAAGGTATTAGACCTGGGCTTGCCTGCAAGCTCTGACTTCTCATGTCAGGATTCCAACAAACACAAACTGACTGATTCTAAGAAGCCTTGCCGGACCCCACCCGCTCATGGCCTCATTGCCCGGGCTTGCCCCATGCTTGGCATTCTCGTCAGTCTCACAGAAGGGGAGTAGTCTCGCTGGGACACTCTCCACACATGACGTGCACGTCACGGGATAGCCAGCCGACCACGGAGACACAGCCACGCCTTGGCACATCACAATCCAAGACAATTCCACCCTAGTCCCTCATTCGTACTGCAGCGTTCTCGCGCACCAAGGAAACCATCTACCACCAATGCAGAGCTAAACTTGTCCACCAATGAAACCATCTACCGCCATTGGGGAGCTAACCTTCTCCGATTCCGACTACACGTACTCACTCGAGAAAAAGGGGAAAACACTACAAACATCACAAACGACATCTTGCCGCAACGGATCTCTACGAATCCTTAAAGCTCGTATGTAACATCACCGAGTCGGACTAACGGTCGTGACTACGGCTTTACCCACCATGCCTAATCCACTAACGGAGCGGATCTCTAATGCAAAAATATGCCGGGGACGGACTCAATCGACCCGGAGGTTTCTCTTGAACCATGGCGACCCAAACTCCTCTCATTTCAGAGTTTGGTGCCCAATACTAGAAAATAAAAGATGCTAAAACATGCATCCTAAAACCAAGAGGAGAAGTGTCGTTACCTTCCGACCCCTCTTCTTAGCCATGGAAACTTAGCCGGATGAAAACCTTCGCAACAATCTTGCCTCCACGGATCTGGACTCGGCTCGCAATTTGGAGCACCGAAGCCTCTCCAACCACCGGATCTCTCCTTCACCTTCTTCCTTGCTCTCCCCTCTCTCTAGATCTTAGAAAGAGATTTCTTGGAGAAGAATGAGGGTTTCTAATCATATTCTCGGACTTAACAAGCAAGGGCAACCCTGGACCATCAGATCCCAAAATAAGGGAAAGAACGGCCACGATCCGAACTGAAAAACAAAACACCTGGGCCGAACACGGCTTGTGACACGCCTGTGTCCAAGGCCGTGTTCCCCAATCGACGTCGAAACTGTCGCACCCAAAACAGGACACGGGTCCTTGACATGCCCGTGTCACTTTTGATACGGCCGTGTCCAACCTGAACACTCCTGGGCTCCAGGCCGTGTCCAACCCCTCACATATCCCGGCTCTTAATCCGAGGATACGACCATGGACATGCCCATGTCCAAGGCCGTGTTCCCTGCCTGTGTTTACACCTCCACTGTGTCGACACCTCCACTGTGTCGACACAACTGTGTCGACACCACCGTGTCGACACCTCCGTGTCGACACCACCGTGTTGACACCTCCGTGTCGACACCAAAGTGTCGACACCACCATGTCGACACCCAAGAGAACACGCCTGCGAGACGGGCTCCGACACGCCTGTGTCGGAGGGTGTGTCCCCCACTAGTCGATGCATGGAGCGAAAAATCGTTGACTCCGCAGGCTCTCGAAGAACCCGGTACGACACGGCCATGGACACGCCCGTGTCCTAGGCCGTGTGACCCTCACCAAGACCCAACTTGGCCCTCAATTCTGCTCGTCCTTCTTTCAAATTTTGGGGCGTTACAACTCTCTCCCCCTTAAAAGAAGAAGAGGTATACAAAATTTAAATGATACTTGAACGGAAAAACTCTGGATATTCCTCCAACATGGTTTGTTCTCATTCCCAAGAGAGCTCCTCACGCCCGCAGTTGTCCCATCAGACTTTTACGAGTTTGACCTCTTTGTTCCGCAACTACTGAACTTCTGAGTCCTCTATAGCAATTGGACGGACTCGCGTCCTCAAGTCTTCCTCTATCGGCACCGATGCCGATTCGATCACCACACTAGCCTCTACTAAGGCTTTCCTCAAGACGAAAACATGGAAGACGTCGTGCAGTCCGCTCAACTCTGCGGACAATGCCAATCGGTACGCTGCTTCTCCCACCCGTTCAACAACTTCAAAAGGTCCCAAAAACCTTGGACTCAATTTCTTGAGTCCGCGAACCCGTGAAACGCCTTTGAATGGCTTGATCTTCAAATAGACCCAATAGCCTACCGCGAACTTCAACTTCCTATGGCGCGCATTAAAATATTTTGCTTGCCGATCTTGAGCCACCTTCATGCGCTCTTGAATGGTCCGTACCAACTCACAAGCATCCGTCACCACTTCTCTTCCCAATAGTTTGGTGTCTCCCGCCTCTTCCCATGACATCAGCGTTCGACACTGCCTTCCATACAGAGCTTCGTATGGCGCCATCTTTATACTTGTTTGGTAACTGTTGTTATATGCGAACTCCACCATGAAGAGGTGATCCTCCCATTTCTTACCGAAGTCAAGAATACACATCCTCAGCATATCCTCCATAGTACGGTTCGTTCTTTCAGTTTGCCCGTCAGTTTGAGGATGGAAAGTTGTACTGAACTTTAGCTTCGTGCCCAGACTCTTCTGAACCAACCTCCAGTCCTTGGACGTGAAATGTCCGTCACGATCGCTGACTATACTTTTAGGGATCCCATGTAGCCGCACAATGTTGCGAACATACAACTCCGCCAGCTTCTCCACGCTGTCCTCCTTCCGGTTTGGGATGAAGTGAGCCACTTTGGTTAAGCGATCCACAATCACCCAAATCGCGTCGTTACCCTGCTGTGATCTAAGTAACCCATGCACAACATCCATGGAGACGTCATCGAATTTCCACTAAAGGATTGGAAGAGGCTTCAGGAAACCGCCCGGCTTCTGACACTCGGCCTTCACCAAAGCACAAGTTTGACATCGATTCACGTACAAAGATACGTCACGCTTCAGTCTAGGCCACCAAAAGGATCTCTTCATATCCAAGTGCATCTTTGTACTGCCCGGATGAATGGAGTACTTTATAAAGTGAGCCTCAAACATCAACTCCTCACAGAGCTTGCCAAACTGTGGTACACAAATCCTTCCGTCCTTCCTCAGAATCCCGTCAATCATCTCCCAGGCGCTGCTCTCGCCTTTTTGAGCTTCCACCACGAATGGTTGAAAATCCACATCCAAATGAGTCGCTTCCTGAATACGATCAGACAAGTCATTCTGCACTTCAATCCAGTTTAATCGAGCCACGCTAGCCTTGCCTCTTGCTACGCACTCCAAGCCGAGGGACTCCCATTCCCGCACCAACCGCTCATCATGAGCGTCAATCCAATTCTCTTGCCCAGAGTATTTTCTACTCAATGCATCGGCCACCACATTGTCCTTACCCGGCATATACTGGATCGCCACCTCATAGTCTCCATGGAACTCAACCCACCTGCACTGCCGCATATTCAAGTCCTTCTGATATAAGAGATACTTCAGGCTTTTATGATCCGTGAAGATCTCTACCTTCGCACCATAGACATAGTGTCGCCATATTTTCAACGCGGAAATTACCGCCGCCAACTCCAAGTCATGGACGGGGTAATTCCTCTCATGGGGCTTCGGCTGCTTAGATCCAAAGGATATTACTCTGCCATGTTGCACCAACACGCAACCCAAACCGCACCGTGATGCGTCACTGAAGATCTGAAATCCTTCGGCCCCTTTCGGTAGACTTAGGATTGGAGCCATCATCAGTCTTTCCTTTAGCGCCTCGAATGCCTGACTGCACTCTTGAGTCCACACAAACTTCTGGTCTTTACGAATGAGTGAGGTGAGGGGTAGAGCTATCTGTAAAACGTTTTCCACGAATCTCCTATAATACCCGGCTAGTCCAAGAAAACTTCGAACTTCCGTCATGGTTCTCAAAATTGGCCAATCTCTGATGGCTTCCACCTTTGTTGGATCTACCGCCACCCCATCCCCACTAATCACGTGGCCCAAAAATGCCACCTTCTCCAACCAGAACTCGCACTTCGAGAACTTTGCATACAACTGGTTCTCCCTCAACACTTGCAAGATCATTCTCAAGTGAGTCTCATGCTCCACTTTCGATTTGGAATACACCAAGATGTCGTCAATAAAGACAACTACAAAAGAGTCCAAGTATTTTCGAAATACTCGATTCATCAAATCCATAAATACAGATGGTGCGTTCGTCAGCCCAAACGGCATCACCGAGAACTCGAAGTGTCCATACCTCGTGCCAAACGTTGTCTTGGGTATGTCCTCATCCCGAATCCGCAACTGATAGTATCCTGACTTCAGGTCCAACTTTGAATACACTACTGACGCCACCAACTGGTCGAACAGGTCGTCTATCCGAGGGATCGGATATTTATTCTTGACGGTCAATTTATTTAGCTCTCGGTAGTCTATGCACAGCCACATACTATCGTCTTTCTTCTTTACAAACAATACCGGCGCGCTCCACGGTGAAGAACTGGGTCTAATATACCACTGCTCCAAAAGTTCCTGCAACTGTATCTTCAGTTCAGCCAACTCCTTTGGTGCCATCCTAAATGGAGGACTTGACACCGGTCAAGCCTCTGGTACTAACTCAATCGAGAAATCGATCTCCCATCGAGGAGGCGCTCCAGGAAGTTCATCCGGGAATACATCCTCGAACTCTGCCACCACTGGCACTTCCACAAGAGATAACCTGGAAAGGCAAACCTCCAATAACGCTACAAGCGCTACTCCACCCTGGCTAACTGCCCGCGCCAACTGCATGGCCGAAATCAGAGAACAGGCCACTCCATTAAGGCCCTCAAATTTGACCTCCGTCTGCCCTTTGCCTCTTAGGGTCACCACCTTGGATAGGCAATCAATACTGGCACGTTGCTCCTATAGCCAGTCCATTCCCAAAATCACATCAAACTCGACCAACAGTAAGACCGCTGCTATCAACACGAAGTTAACTCCGCTTAGCTCCCAACCAATGAGCCCTTTCTTTCCGGTGGTCATGGATAACCCATTGGGCATGCACACCTTCAGTTCCGCATCCGCCGAAAAAGACTCAACTCCAATCCTCCGGACGAAGCTTTCCGCAAGAAAGGAGTGCGACGCTCCCGTATCAAACAGTACTCTAGCGGGGTAACCGGAAACCAACACAAAGCCTACAACATAGACATCAACAATAATGGTCTAAACGTATGAGCGCAAGGTTAAACTTAAACTTCCTCATACCTGTCACCACGTCGGGTTGGCGGACCGCTTCCTGCTGTCCAAGGTTGTAAGCCCTTGGTTGCAGCGGTTGGAACCGAGAAGCGCTCGACTCTGCCATCTTCCCTTTATCTGCAGCACTGGGCTGGAGCGCACAATCTTCTCCTGCCTTGTCTCCTGCTCCGCACTCCCTTGGTTACAAAAACGAGCTATGTGCCCCACCTTGCCACAGTTGAAGCACGTCATTGGCCCCTTGGAGTGAGACCCTCCGGACGTCCACTTGCTTTTCTCACCAGACTTGTACGGGTGGGGCTTCTTCCTCCATCTATTCCCTTCCGACTTTCCTTGGGATGGAGTAGGCTTCCCTTCTCCTTGCTTGGGTGTAAAACCCTTGCGGCATTGGCTTTGCTCTAGATCACTCTCCAACATCCTGGCGGCCTCAACAAGCACGTTAAAACCAGCTCTCTTCATGGCAATGAGGGGTTGCCTTAGATTCTCCCTCAAACCCTGGTAAAAGAGGTTATCCCTCTCCACATCATCCGCCATCGTTGTACCCACGTATCGACCCAAACGGGTGAAATCCTGCACATACTCGTCCACCGTCTTGTCTCGTTGCATCAAGTGCAGAAATTGCCTCTTAAGGGCCAGTCTCGTAGAAACGGGAATGTACCTCTTTAGAAATGCATCCCCAAATTCTTCCATCGACGGGGTGCGCCCAGGAAATTGGCGGTTGCTATGGCTCACCCACCACAACTTTGCGTCTCCCTCCAACATGAAGGCCGCAAATTAAGATTGCTTCTCTTCCGACATCTCTACCGCCCTCAAAAGCTCTTGAATCCGTGCCCACCAGTCCTCCGCATCAGTCGGGGTACCGACACCCTTGAATGTCGGGGGATGGAAGCTTAGAAAGTACTTCATCTGCCGGTCTCCATGCCTGACAACCACCCTCTCTTCCAAAGGCTCTACTCGCCTGGCTTCTCCACCCGGAACCTCCGTCGCTGTATCCTGTGTAGCATGGGTTGCTACCTGAGCTGTTGCTGCAGCTTGGGCTGCCACCATTGCTTCTGCGAGCATGCGGCAGAAGTCGGCCGGGTTTACACCCATGCCCAAAGGACCTTGAGCTGTGGCGCTGCTCGCCGAAAGCTCTTCTCTTAGTCTCGACATACCAGCCTCATTGCTTGCACTCTTAAGAAAAGCAAGAAAGCAAGGGATCAGTCTATAATCGCAAGAATCAAACATAAGGACACTCATGGTCCCGCATTACTCCTATGTGGATAACTTCTATACGCACTAACCTCCCTCTGATACCAAAATGTAACACCTCCCCTATAATGACCGTATAATATGGGTCCGGCCGGGGCCCCACAACATGCAGACGCCACAGCTTCAGTATTATAAGATGATATAAGTACCCGATCTCAAAACTCATAACAACAGCACAACGGAAAAAGCAAACAGATTAGAAGTTATCCACACCAAATAGGAGTATCGAAGCGGCCTTAAGGCCTTACAATAAGAGTGACTCCAAAACTCAAATGATAACACCAGTCAAAAATGTGCATAAGCACCCCTAGACTACCTCGGCATGCAAGCCGGAAAACATGAGCATCAACCATACAATATCATAAAAGTAGAGCTACAGCAAAACAGTAACACTTCATGAGGCTTAGGCCCTTTTTGCCGGCGAGCTAGCTCCTGCTTGCGATCCTTGCCCTATAAAAGTTTGATTGTAACGTGGGTCAGCAAAGGCTGACCTCAAACTTTGTAACCAACACATCTCCTCCCGGCCTCCCCTAAAGGACCCCGGGGAACCCCTCCAACCTGCAAGTCAGCACTTCGTATTCAATATATAAATAAACAATTAATGCACTAAGAACAGGCTTGGATGTCTCAAACAACATACATGTTCTCTATTGTTGAGCATATAATGAAAAGGGCCTACTTATGTAACATGTATGCAAAAAACTCGGGCTTCACCCAAGGTACCCTATCGCGTATGCATCTAGCACATCATCACATCATATGGGTACTCATCAATTCCCCATTGGCATAAAGCCTCAAACAAAGGGGTTACTAACATTCCCCCAACGGCACACAAGCCACCACACGGAACTCTTGCAATGGCCCCACCCGCTCAAGGTATTAGACCTGCGCTTGCCTGCAAGCTCTGACTTCTCATGTCAGGATTCCAACAAACACAAACTGACTGATTTTAAGAAGCCTTGCTGGACCCCACCCGCTCATGTCCTCATTGCCCGGGCTTGCCCCATGCTTGGCATTCTCGTCAGTCTCACAGAAGGGGAGTAGTCTTGCCGGGACACTCTCCACACATGACGTGCACGTCACGGATAGCCAGCCGACCACGGAGACACAGCCACGCCTTGGCACATCACAATCCAAGACAATTCCACCCTATTCCCTCATTCTTACTGCAGCGTTCTCGCGTACCAAGGAAACCATCTACCACCAATACGGAGCTAACCTTGTCCACTAAGGAAACCATCTACCACCATTGGGGAGCTAACCTTGTCCGGTTCCGACTACACGTACTCACTCGAGAAAAAGGGGAAAACACCACAAACATCACAAATGGCATCTTGCCGCAACGGATCTCTACGAATCCTTAAAGCTCGTATGCAACATCACCGAGTCGGACTAACGGTCGTGACTACGGCTTCACCCACCATGCCTAATCCACTAACGGAGCGGATCTCTAATGCAAAAATATGTCGGGGACGGACTCAATCGACCCGGAAGTTTTTCTTGAACCTTGGCGACCCAAACCCCTCTCATTTGAGAGTTTGGTGCCCAAAAACTAGAAAATAAAAGATGCTAAAACATGCATCCTAAAACCAAGAGGAGAAGTTTCGTTACCTTCCGACCCCTCTTCCTAGCCATGGAAACTTAGCTGGATGAAAACCTTTGCAACAATCTTGCCTCCACGGATCTGGACTCGGCTTGCGATTTGGAGCACCGAAGCCTCTCCAACCACCGGATCTCTCCTTCACCTTCTTCCTTGCTCTCCCCTCTCTCTAGATCTTAGAAAGAGATTCCTTGGAGAAGAATGAGGGTTTCTAATCATATTCTCGGACTTAACAAGCAAGGGCAACTCTGGACCATCAGATCCCAAAGGAAGGGAAGGAACGGCCACGATCCGAACTGAAAAACAAAACACCTGGGCCAAACATGGCTTGTGACACGCCTGTGTCCAAGGCCGTGTTCCCCAATCGACGCCGAAACCGTCGCACCCAAAACAGGTGCGACGATTTCATACCAAGCTCTAGGAGCTTGCTTTAACCCATACAATGCTTTCCTAAGTCTATAGACATAATGTGGAAGAGTAGGATCAACAAAACCTGAAGGCTGCTCCACATATACTTCTTCTTTTAAATTACCATTAAGGAATGCTGACTTCACATCCATTTGGTATACTTTGAATCCTTGGTAGGTTGCATAGGCCAAGAACATCCTTATGGCTTCCAGTCTGGCTACTGGAGCAAAGGTTTGATCAAAATCAATACCTTCTTCTTTCCTATATCCTTTTGCAACCAGTCTTGCCTTATTCTTAATGATGACTCCTTGTTCATCTAACTTGTTTCTGTAGATCCACTTTGTTCCTATCACATTGTGATCTTTAGGCTTAGGAACTAAGTCCCAAACCTTGCACCTCTTGAACTGGTTTAGCTCTTCCTGCATAGCTTCAGTCCACTGTGGATCTTGTATTGCTTCTTCAAATTTCTTTGGTTCTATTTGAGACAGAAAACTTGAATATACTGCAGCATTCTGATTTCTGCTCCTTGTCTGAACACCTTGTCTTGGATCTCCAATGATCAGCTCCACTGGATGATCTCTTAGATGCCTGTTGGCTGGAGGCATCCTTACTTCTGGTTGTACTTCTTCAGCATCTTCATCATGCTGAGTTCCTTGAACTTCTTCAGCTCCTGGTACATGTAGTTCTCCCCCTGGACATAAGCCATCTTCTTCTACTTGCTGTCTTGCAGCAGGTACATCTTCCATGGTTAGCTTGTCCATCTTCTTAGAAAGACCTGAGGGGCTGCACACACTACTAGACAACTCATTGTTAATTAGTTGTGACTCATCAAAAACTACATGCACAGATTCCTCTACAACTTGTGTAGTCAAGTTGTAGACTCTATAAGACTTACTATTACTGCTGTACCCAACAAACACTCCCTCTTGGGATTTGGCAGCAAACTTAGTTAAGTAAGTCTTCCCATTGTTAAGTATGAAGCATTTACAACCAAAAATCCTGAAATAGGATAGGTTTGGTTTCCTGCCTTTCACTACTTCATAGGGGGTCTTGTTTAACCTTTTAGTGATGGTAGCCCTATTAATCACATGGCATGCAGTGTTTACTGCTTCAGCCCAGAAATATTCTGGCAGTGATGAATCACTTAATAGGGTCCTACCAGCTTCTATCAAGGTCCTATTTTTCCTTTCAGCAATGCCATTTTGCTGAGGTGTTCTAGGTGAAGAGAATTCTTGAAATATCTCATAGTCTTCACATAGTTTTGTCATACTTTCAGATTGAAACTCTGTACCATGGTCACTTCTAATTTTGACCACTGTATAGTTCAATTCATTCTGAATTTGCCTAACAAAACTGTGGAAGACACTAGGTGTTTCAGATTTCTGCTTTAAGAAGAACACCCAGGAAAACCTTGAGTAGTCATCAACAACTACAAAGGTGTAGACCTTCCTACCTAAGCTGTGAACTGGCATTGGACCAAATAGATCCATATGCAAGAGGTATAAACACCTCACAGCATCCTTGTTGTCAATGCTTCTAAAGGTGGATTTAGTCTGCTTGCCCTTTTGACAAGCTGAGCAAATGCCATCTTTGACACACTTAACTTGAGGACCATTCCTCACTAACTCTTTACTAAAGAGTTTGCCAATAGTCTTGTAATTAAGATGAGCAAGCCTCTTGTGCCACTTGACACATTGAGAGACTGTCTCATCAGCTACAAGACAAACTGGAGAACTATTGTTCTCAACCATAATGTCTAAACAATAGACATTTCTCTTCCTATAACCTGTCAAAATGATCTTTTGATCACTTGACCTCTTGATATGACAACCATTTTTAACAAATGAGATGTCATACCCTACATCACTTAATTGACTTATACTAATGAGGTTATGTTTCAAACCTTTAACATAAGCCACTTGAGTAATGGTAACAAGGTTAGAAGAAATGTTACCAAACCCTTTGATGATTCCTTTTTCAGAACCACCAAAGGTCACCTTTGGACCATTTTTGATTGGGATGTAGTCCTTCAGTAGTCCCCTAGTTCCAGTCATGTGTCTGGAACATCCACTATCCAAGTACCATGTTGGGGTATGGCCCCTTGGATTTACCTGCAAAACAAATTAATGAACCTTAGAACCCAAAGTAAACTTGGGTCCTTGGTGATTGTTAGTTTGCAATTTGACATAGCTACCTGCTGTCTTTCCAACAGGTAACTTGCTACACAACTTGGCACTGGCATTGTGCCAACAATCCAAAGCAAAGTGGCCAACCTTGCCACAGCACCAACATTCAAATTTGTTGTACCTTTGCTTAGGTTCTGACTTAGCTGTCTTAACTACAGCAGTCTTGTTGAATGTTGGGGCTTTGCCCTTGGACTTGGACTGATCCTGAACAGTCCTAGCTGGATTAACAAAACCCAGTCCAGTCTTTCCTTTATGATGAACAAAATCATCAATCAAGGGTAGCACTGATTTAGGTTTTGAAAACCTAGCTGCTAGCTCTTTCTCCTTCTGAAGATTAATCTCCAGTTTCTTAATTTGATCATTCTTAAATGTAATGGTACCCATCTGAATCACAGTAATGTGTTTCAGCCTGGCCACTTCATTCAGTTTTTGATCATAATTCTTCTCATAATCTATTGCAGCTGCCTTGAGATCAGCAATTTCCTTGGCCAAATTTTTGGCTAGGGTCTTGCTTTTCTTATAGGCTTGCAATAGTACTTGATATTCATCTAGGAGTTGATGAATATCTCCCTCAGACTCAGATATATTCTCATCACTTGATGAAGAATAATCTGACTCTGAACTAGAACTGAAATCAGAACTTTGAGTTAAACCTTGTACCTGACTGGGTCCTGGCTGCTCCAGGTTTTTGGTACTTTCAGTCAAAGCCATCAGTCCTTGGCTTTGACAGTCTTCTTGCTCATAGATAGATTCCATGATCTGCATAAACTCTTCTTCTTCTTCAGCAAATAGCCCAATATAGGCTTCAGCATCTGTCTCAGTGTCTGAAGAAGACATATCTGAAAGAGTCTTCTCATTCTTTGCAACAAAGGACTTCTCCTTCTTTCCTTTGAAGTGTGTTTTCTTTTTGTCACTGGATTTTTTCCTTCTTTCAGGACAGTCTGCAATAACATGGCCCTGTCTATTGCAGCAGTAACAAATTATCTTGGATCCAGTTGCCTTACTAGTCTTGGTCCTTTTCTTGTCCTTCTTTGAAGGCTTCTTTTCCTGATACTGAACCTCTTTCCCTTTGGAAGATGAAGGTCTAGACCTCCACTGTTTCTTCTTAAGGAACTTCTGAAAATGTCTGGTGAATGCAGCAAAGTCTTCATCACTTTCACTGCTTGTAGATTTTGTACTTTCTGACTCTTCAGATTCTGATTCAACTACCTCTGGAGGAGGAGTTGATGACTTGGTCCTGCTCTTTCTGGGTACATCTGACTTAAAGGCAACAGTCTTTTCTCTGTATTCAGTCCTTGTTGACTTTTCTTCTTCTTTTCTTACTGACAATTGCATCTCATAAGATAACAACTTGCCAAAAAGTGTGGGAGGAGGAATTTCTCCCAACTTTGCCATTTCTCTGATGGCACAAATCTTGGTGTCCCAGTCTTTGGTGAGGGACCTTAAGAATTTATCATTCAACTCATAGTTTGTGAACTCTCTTCCATATGACATGAGTTCATTTACAACTCTATAAAATTTCTTGTAGCATTCAGTGATGCTATCTCCTCTTCCTTGCCTAAAGCTCTCATATTCTTGATTAAGCAAGGACTTCCTATCTTGCCTTACTTCTTCAGAACCTTCCATATAGACAATGAGGGTGTCCCACATTTCTTTTGCAGTTTTACAGTGAATAAGGTTCTGGAAGGTGGCATCATCAATTGCACTAACTATTATATTCTGTGCTCTTTTGTCCATGGTTGCTAGGACAATCTCATCCTTGGTCATTTCAGAGAAATCCTTTGGAGTCCTCTGATTTGCATCCAATACTGAAATCTTCATGGGCACATATGGCCCTTCTTTGACTGTGATGTATATCCTAGGATCAGAGGCTTCCATAAAAAGCCTAACCCTCTCTTTCCAGATCCCAAAGATCTCTTTTCTGCATATAGGTAGTTTCATTGAACCCAACTCCTTATGATTCTCTGAAGAACCCATGTTCTTGATTTTCTTGAAACTGTTTCCTGTTTTCTGACTTATACTGAATCTGCCAAACTGGATCTCCTCAGACAGTTAGTCCTGATTTTGAGGAACCTCCCTCTGATACCACTTGAAAGATATGGTACCTAAACACCTAGAGGGGGGGGGGTGAATAGGTGACCTAATCCTTTTCTAACTTTTGTTTGGCAGTCAACAGTTTATAACACAGATTTCTGAATAAGTTATCACAGCACACAGCAATTCTCAACACAGTACAATCACAGCACAGAATACACAAGATTTTATAGTGGTTCCCCAATCTTTGGGTACATCCACTTTCCCCCTTCGCCTATCTAGCAGTGTACTAGATTCGGCCAAACTTCTCCACTAGCTCAGAACCCAACAAGGTTCCTTCCTCAGGCCCAAAGCCTTACACTCAGCCAAAAGGCCTACACTCAGCCACCCAGGCCTACACTCAGCCAATTAAAGGCCTACACTCAGAGTTCTTCAACTCCTACACTCAGGCACCAAGCCCTACCCTCAGCCTTTATAAAATAGGCTTACAATCACTCAGATCCAATGGATCTTACAAGTTTAAAATAGAAATTACAAATGCTAACTCTACAACTCAGAAAGGATGAGAGGAGTTGAGAGTTCCTTGAAGAGTTCTTGGAAGAACTCAGCTTGATCCAAACTGACTTAGCTTTCTTCAAAGCTTCTTGAGTAGAACTGAATTAGTCTGAATCTTCTGCAGTTAATCCTTGATCTCTGCTTCTTGAAATCCAGATGACTCTGAATTCTTCTTCACAGCCTTAGTTCCAAAGACTGAATCCTTGGTTGGAGCTCTCTCTCTCTCCAACTACTTAGATCTGCAGTTGGACTGCCTGATCTTCTTGTGTTGATCCTCTGTGTATCACTTCTTGATTTAGTCTGATCAACTACTTCAATTATTCTCACAACAAGTAATGATTGTGAACAACTTAACCACTTCACTAAAAAATTCTGTAAACTGTGGGTGCCTATTTATAGGCTTCCTTCATGGTAACCGGCTGATCCGGTTTATAACAGACTTTTGACTTCACTGACAGTTGCTGTAGACCGGCTGGATTGGCAGCTGTCATGTCAACCAGTCACTTCTTGAAATCTCACTAACTTGTCAGATAGTGTCGAGACTTTCTGTTCTTAAGTGTCGACACTCATAGACCAAGTGTCGACACATGTTGTGTAAATGTCGACACAAGTCTACAAGGTGTCGACACAGTTCCTTATATGTCTCGACACAGTTACTTCTGCATTTGTCGACACTGAAATTGAGTGTCGACACAAGTATTTGTACTTCATTCTTTATCTGTATTCTTCTAAGTGTCGACACATCTCCTTTGTGTCGACACATCTTCATGTGTTGAAACTGTCAAGTGTCGACACTGCTTCTTGGTGTCGACACAAGTCTTTAATCTTGTTTCTTCAGCTGAGTGTCGACACATTCCTTTAGTGTCGACACTTGTACTTAGAATATTTTACAACTTTTCTGTTCTTTGCTAAGTGTCGACACAGCTCCTTGTGTCGACACTTTCTTCAAGTGTTGAGTCTTCTGGTTATGTGTCGACACATTGTGCTGAGTGTCGACACAATCTTCAAGTGTTGACTCCTTTAAGTGTGTGTCGACACATTGTGCTGAGTGTCGACACATTCTTCATATGTTGACTCTGCTGAATGAGTGTCGACACATTGTGTTGAGTGTCGACACTTGTACTTAGTCTCTGCAGAATTATGCTGAGTGTCGACACAACTCCAAGTGTCGACACTTTCTGATGTTGACTCAGCTCTACTAGGTGTCGACACTTCTGCTAAGTGTCGACACAGCTTTTCTGCATCCTTCTACACTGAGTGTCGACACAGCTCCAAGTGTCGACACTTTCTGATGTTGACTCAGCTCTACTAGGTGTCGACACTTCTGCTAAGTGTCGACACAGCTTTTCTGCATCCTTCTACACTGAGTGTCGACACAGCTCCAAGTGTCGACACTTTCTGACTGGTGTCGACACTTCTTCCCAGGTGTCGACACAATGACTCCAAGTGTCGACACTGCATGTCTGGGTGTCGACACAAGCTTTCTCAAGTGTCGACACTTTGCCTCTGGGTGTCGACACATGGACTTAGAAATTTTCAGCTTCAGTCCAGTGTATGTCTAACCTGCACAAGTAACTCAAACAAACATCAAATACATTCTGATGTATATCATTGAGTTAGGTGAGGCTTCTTCAAATCAGGTACATTTGACCAATGTACCCAACAAGGATTATGGACACCAAACTATTGTTTTCTTCGACCTACCATCCACAAACGGATGGGCAAACGGAAGTGGTAAACAGAAGTTTGGGTAGTTTGCTACGTTGTCTTGTGGGTGTCCAAAAGGCTATGTGGGACCTAATCTTTCCCCATGCTCAGTTAGCGTATAATAACTAAAAAAATAGGTCCATAGGTTTATCACCGAATGAGATCGTGCACGGATATAAAGCACCAGTGCCACTTGACTTGATTCCATTACCGCCATCTTAAAAGTCAAGTCAATTTGCACAGGATTTTGCATCTCATGTTCAAAATTTGCATAAGCACATTAATGAAGCGCTAACCATACAATATGTATCTTATCAAGCTTATGCTAACGTACATAAAAGAGAGTCTCACTTTAAGGTAGGCGATTTAGTCTTGGTGTGTCTCGTCCCTGAACGGATGCCTTCGGGCACTATAAAAAAGTTCGCGAATCGGCAAGCCGGGCCTTTTCGGATTTTAAAGAAATTAGGAGAAAACACATATCTGTTGTAGTTACCCACTGATTGAGGTATTTCCCCTATTTTTAATGTTTCTGATTTAACGTCATATGTTTCTCCACCACTTAAATTATCTAACTGACCGTATGGTTCCACTGCATTTTCTAATGGGTTGGGGGGTGAGTTTGTTTCTGGATCGCTCTCTCCATCGGTCTCCAATGGAGGTACGTTGACTGTTGATGAAAAAACTTTTTCTTCTTTATTACCTAATGCTTTTCCCAGGTTTCCCAGGACCAACGTTTTGCCAGACAGGATCATCAGGGATGAAGTGCTTCCCTCTCCAAGTGGTGATGTTCACCGCTACTTGATTCACTAGCGTGATCGCCCGGCCTCCGATGACTCTTGGCTTCTGGAATCGGAGGTGACTCTTTTGGATGATTCTCTTCTTCTCCGGTACCTTCAGGATAACTCATCGGTGATGAGTACTTCCAAGTGGGGGATAGTTGATGGAGACGGCGACCCCCAATATGCGGAAGATTATGAAGGCTTACTCGTGGAAGATCCTTCTCCGTCTCCAACAAAAGCCTCGCGACGCTATGGTGACCTTGTGGAGCGACACTACAATCTCTGCCCTCGGCGCAAGACAACATCTTAATTTTTATTTTAATTTATTTGCTATTTTCTGAGCATTTCTATTTCATATAATGTTTAAAACTATGGTGTGTGTTATCTTTTTTTATATTTGGGCTGCATGTAGCCAAACCCTTGGATGTGAGCCTATATAAGGCCATGATTTGTCTATTTTCATTTCAAGTTGAATGAAAGCAAATTGAAACCCTAATTCCTCCTCTTGAGAAATTCCCTCCTCCTCCTTGTTCATAAAATTCGGCCATAGCCCTCTCCCCTTATCCAAGCCTCCGACCCTCCTTTCCTCTCCTCTCCCTCAGTGCTCGGCTACATCCTCTGCAAGCCACCGGCCCTAGTTCTTCCTCTCCCTCAAGTACTCGAACACCTCCCAACTAGCCTCCAACTTTCCTCTCTCCCCAAATACAAAACTCTCGGCCACCCTAGCCTAAACCCGACCACCCTCACAAAACCTAAATCCGACCATCCTCTTCCTTGCCAATACCAACCAACCTTCAAACATCCTTGGGTGGATCTCGGCCAAGGCATGTAGCGACAAAGGCAGACGAGTTTCATCTCCATCCGGCGTGACTCCGACGGAGCTGTTGAAGGACAATCCAGAAAATAGCGAATCAGAATCATCCATTCCGATTGGGTAAAGAAACCTTCCTACTTGTGGTGATTTTTTCCCTCTAGATTTTCATTGTGTTGGATACTTTGGCGTGATCTTTGAAATGTTGAATTATCGTGGTTTCTTTGATTGATTTTGTCGTTCATCCTTATTTATTTAAGTTCGAAAGGTTTGACGAACCTTCATTTTCTTTTTGTTGGGAGAGATCTACCATTTTCCGAATCGTTAATTTTGGTAGATCTCTTTTGGTACAACCTTCGCTCGATGGACCGGGGGGTACTTTTAGCCAGAAAGAATATTGGCCTATAGCCTTTTATTCGAACCTAATCGGTTTGGCTACCCGTACATTAACGATTAATTGATATAATTGCTTAGCGTGTGCGCTGCGTGAAATTTGTGTGAGTGTAAATTACGAATGTTGGGAGACCATCATGTTTTGTCCGTAGATTTTACGGTGTCAACAAGTGGGCCTGCATCAAAGGCACAGCTGGTATCCGAAGATGGAGAGCTCGCGAGATCCCTGCAAAGATTTTCAGTGTCTCACCTCGTATCCCTGGGGTCCTATTTATAGGGGAATCCAGAGGGGTGTGTGTGGGGGGGGGGGGGGGGGGGTGCAGTATTTATACCCAACCCCTTGGTGACTAGGCGACTTCCTAGAGGAACTCGCATGGCTGGGCGAGTAACTTGCCTAGTCGCCTACCTGGCGAGTATGCAAGGGGAGCTCTCCATACTCACCCAGGCCAACCGCTGTTTGGCACGTTGACTCTAAGCTAGTGTCTTGACTTGCTGACTTAGACTTTTGCTGACCTGGCTTCGGTGGGCCCCTCCTCGACGAATATGGTTTGTACACAATCCCCACTCTTTTCGAGCGACGTAGGAACTCGGAAAGAATCATCCAACACTTATTTGGCGAGCTGCTCTGCCGAGTATCTGAGTTGCTCACTCCTGATGACTGTCTGCCGAACTCTATATATCGAGGGGGGGGGGCTGGTTTTCAAGGTATGACTTTTGGAGCTCGCACATCATGTTGAATGCCGATGAGAAACTCCTTCAGCAGAATCTCACTGCACTATCTAATTTTCTCAGAACTGCCAAGCTCAAAGAGGCCGCGAGGAGAGGAGGCCGCAGTCGAATTACCTCCCCTAAGAAGAAGAAAACGAAGAAGCTACAGAACACACCCGCCTCCAAGGCTAACAACCCGCCTCCGCCTCCGCCTCCTGAGAATGTCGCTGCGACGACCAAGAACATCATACCCTCTACTAGCACACAACAACTCCTTAGTGAGCTCAGGCCGGATGACCTCCTCGTCATACCTGGTCCTAACAGTAGTCTTCTCAGCTCGGCAAACACCCCTCCCCCAGAGGTCGCCAACTCACATGTGCAGACGCAGATAGACCTTGCCTCATCGCTAGGTTGTTGTCTTTCCAGCCTCGTAAGAACCGTTGATCGCTGATCTTCTTTTGTTGATCCATTTCCTTTGTTCGAAGATTCTCCTTTGGCAAATACTGATGTGGTTCTGAATGCTGTTCCCCTGCAATCTACACCGCTGCTCGCCCTCGAAGCCGAAAAATGGCTCCGGAGCGCGTACACGGTCTGAATTAATCTTGGATCCAGCAAGGTAATAGAAGTACACACCTCCTCGGCGAAGGAAGATCCTCCGGCGAGCAAGGATCCCCTGGCGAGCAAGAACCCACCTGTGAGCGAATATCCCCAATATGGGATGAGCAAAGTCCCACCCCCTCATGCACTTGACAAATCTCTACTAGCGGCGAGCAGCTCTTTGCCGCCACCTCCTCTGATTGCGAAACCTCTGCCTGCGGCAAGCAACCCTTTGCTACCGCCTCCTCCTCTGATTGCTCAACAAATGACAAGAATGTCGTGGCCTTCGCCGCCTCCCCCGTCGAAGAACTCGCAGCAACCGGCGAGTACGGTGCTGCCACCACCTCCATCGGAGAGCCTGGTTCGAAAACCGGATAGGCAGCGGCCAAGCTACTTCCCGCCGAGGGTTGGGAATCGCGATTACGGGGGTTGAGGCCAGGGGAAGGCAGCTGAACATGCTAGCGGCCCGTCCTCAGGCCCGCCAGAATATACAGTTCGCTGTCATTCCCCTCGGCGGTCTCGATATCCTCGACACGGTAACTCGTGCTACTGCTGTGCAGGCTTGATCATTCAACGCTGATTTCTGAATTGGCGATGTTCCTTCTACTTTGACAGATCGCCCTGCAACTCTGGGATCGGCCTTTATCGAGGCCATCGGGTTGTCCGGGAGTGAATATCGCCACACTACTACTCGCGCCAATCTGGAGCTGGAGAGCAAGTTCGACCAGCTTTCCATTTGCGAGCCTCATCGTCGGATTTCGTTACTTGTGGTGCGGGTGGCGAGGATAGAAGAGCTTTGGGCCAGCCTGGAGAACTATGAGGCCCACTTTCATATGATCCAGGTGAACGACCGTCAACTGGCGGTAAACAACCATCGCCTCCAGCTGGTTCTTGATGAGCTGGCTGGTATGTGTGCGATCATGGGCTCTGCCGTTCGGCTGGCGAGGATGGAGGAACAGCTGTGTCTCGGTGACGATGCGATATTAGTGGATACCGATCACTACCGGCGACCACACGAGATGGGATGGGCTGGACGACTTCCACATCCTCCGGAGCGACCGCCTAGGGCTTATGATTTTTATCTTTCATGATTTGAGCTCGCACCTTGTCGACTATGTACTGAACAATATTCTTTAATAGTAATATGCGAGTTTGAATCTCACACTGTTGAATGTCGAGCTGTTTGATTGATGTATTCCACATGCTCGTTTTCGTTCTGTGATGTCTGAAATTTCTTTCTTACGCATGTATTGCCAGGAGGGCGAGATTCTGAAGCTTCTCGTGCGAGATAGAGTTTTTGGTGAGAATCCTTCCGGTGGTTCGGAGGAGACATAGGAGGATACTCATCGAGCTAGATATACCCCCCCACCTTTCCTTTTTCCTCCGCCTATAAATAAAGGGGGTTGGTAGGGCATAAGTACGCTGTTACGATCTTCTAACCTGCTGTTGGCGAGTATCTAGTCTTACCCTCCCATTCCTGTTGCTCTCTATTTCTACTCGCCTTCCCTTTCTCACTAATCCAAATCGTTATAAGATGGTCGGGGATGATGCTAATGCTCGCCGACAAGCCCATGCCATAAATTTCACTGATGCTGCTTTCAAAAAGTCTATTACCTCAGACCACGATCTTGAGGTGTTTAGGCAACAACTTCTACCTGAGGGATACTCGGTGAGGCTTCCTAGGCGTCATCTTCATTGTTTCGGCCATAGATCTTGTTATCCTCCTTGGCAGCATGATGACATCGACCTTGGCTCTTGCTGTCCTCCTCCAAGAAAATTCCGCTCGTTCCTCGTTCTTCCAAGGAAACCTCTGCAACTTTCGCTCTTATAGAAAAGATCGGAGAAGGAAAAAGGCGGCTTGACCATTGGACATCCACTTATAAAGGAAACACTAGGGTTTTCTGAACAGCAAGCTACCGCCATGTGGTAGCATGTTACCGCCGCGCGGTACCTTCGAAAACCGTCAGCCACCGTCCAAACCGTCCACTCAAGTGCTGCCACCTATTTTTCTACTGCCAGGCGGTATCCTCCTATCGCAGTGCGATATCATCTCGAGTGCCTTGTAAATGTAATTCAGTGAGTTATCTCCCGCGGTAACTCTAACGCAAGGCGTTAAGTTCTAGAGTCGTATGCCAATTCAATCATGCAGCTACTGCCGCACGATATCTTGCTACCGCCGCGCGATAGATCGATTATTCGAGAAATTCTTCATGACACTCGTCAAAAGGCTAGCGCAGCGCGGTAACAACTATCGCCTCGCGATAGATCTGTTACTCAACAAATTCTTCCGGACATTCGTCAAAAGGATAGTGATTGATCGGTTACTCGAGAAATTCTTCTTGATATTCGTCGAAAGGCTAGCGCCACGCGGTAACTAATACCGCCACACTATAGTGTCTAGGCACTCAATTTCCGAGGCGGCACTTTCCCCGGCTCCGGTGCAGGCCTTATTAGCATCACAACTGAGCCCAAGTCCACTCTCCTGATCTGAAAGTGCGCACGAGGGGTCTAGCGTGAAATGGGGATATTACAAATCCTATAAACAAAATAAATGATTTCGTCCCCGAAATCACGCTAAGGCTATGGGGAGGTAACGCATGAAAATAAATAAAATATGCTTTTAAACCTTGTAGCGCTTTTGCATCAAATCTACCGGCACCCAAGTATACTCCATACCATGATTAGACCACAAGACCTTTACCAACGGAACACTTTTCCACTGCAAGCTCCTCATCTCGCTATCCACTATCCGCACTAGCTCTAGTCGGACGGATCTATCCGTTGCTACTGCTCTGTCTGTGGTGAGGACATGTTGATCGGGCCACAATAGTGCTTTTCAAAGTGACGACACATGCAACACGTCGTGTAAATTCTCTTACTCTGGTGGTAGCTCCAACCGATAGGACAAAGGGCCAATCATTTCCAATATAACATAAGGCCCAACGTATCTTGTGTTGAGGCTCTTCACGCCACGCACCCGCGACACTCCATGCATCTCCCAGATCTTCAGGAACACCTTGTCACCCACCAGAAATTCCACCATCCGGTGTTGTACATTATAATACTTAGCCTGCCGACTTTGAGCCTCAAGCATGCGGTTCCGTATTAACCTAACAACAACATCTGTGTCGTCAATATACTAAATTCCCAACACCTTCGAATCCTCATCTTGCACCCATGACAAGGGAGTTCTACACCTTCTTCCATAAAGGGCTTCATGGGGTGCCATCCTGATACTGGCTTGATGACTGTTGTTATATGAAAATTCTACCAAGGGAAAAAGCCTTTCCAACGGCTCTCCTCTATCCAGCACACACAATCTTAATAAATCTTCCAAATTTCTGATGGTTCTCTCAGACAGTCCGTTCGTCTGAGAATGAAAGATTGTGCTGAAGGTAAGGCGTGAACCCAAATACGTCTATACCGCCTTCCATTATTTAGAGGTGAAATGACCATCCCGGTCAGAAACAATTGTCTTTGGCACTTCATGGTACCGTATAAACTGCTCCACAAAGAGGTCCACCAAAACGTCCACATATGCCTCTTTCTTCATAGGACTAAACCTGGATACTTTTGTCAGGCGATCCACGATTACCAAAATCGAATCATTCCCTGAGCGTGAGCGAGGCAAACCGTGAATGAAGTCCATGGAGATATCCTCAAACTTCCACTCAGGGATGGGCAACGACTGTAACAATCATCCAGGGCTCTTGCATTTCGACTCAACACTTTGGCAAGCCTTAAAGTGCGTAATAAAATATCTGACATCTCTCTTCATTCCTGGCCAACAAATGGTCTTCCGCAAGTCAGTGTACATTTTGGCAATCCTAGGATGCACTGAGTACTGAGATCAATGTGCCTCTCTCAAGATATCTTCCTGAATTCTGCCGCCTTCGGGGATGTAAAGCCGGCCACGGAAATGAATGAGTCTGTCTTTTAGGGAATATTCTTCAGTAGACCCATCCTCAATTGATTTAAACGCTAGGGCCAGAGCAACATCCTTCCCTTGCTCTGCCCGGATTCGGTCCCGAATATCACAGACTATGCTCATCGTAGTTAGGTACTCCGTATACCCTTCAGAATGATCTTTATACACCAGGGTGATCTCCATCTGTTGAAGCATCCAAGTTAATTTCATACTCATTAATCGAGACTCAAAGTTCAATTTAGGTACCTTTCTGCTCAAGGCGTCAGCCACAGAGTTTGCTTTTTCGGGGTGGTAGTTCAAGATAAATTCATAATCACATAAAAATTCTAACCACCACCGCCGTCTCAGGTTCAGTTCCTTTTGAGTATGAACATATTTTAAATTCTTATGATCCAAAAATATCTCATAGTGGACGCCAAATAGATAGTGTCTCCAAATCTTCAAGGCGAACACCACTGCCCCAACTCCAGAATGTGAACTGTGTAATTAGCTTCATGCTTCTTCAGTTGTCTCGAAGCATAAGCGATCACATGCCCATGCTGCATCAGAACTGCCCCCATCCCTTGATATGATGCATCTGTGTTAACTTGGAATCCTTCCTTTCCAGATGGAAGCGCTAGGATAGGTGCGTAGGTAAGTCTATCCTTCAGCTCTTGGAATGCAGCTTTGCACTGAGGTGTCCACTCGTATGGCACACCTTTCTTTTTCAGAGCTGTGAGATGGAGGGCTATCTTTCAGAATCCTTTCACGAACTTGCAATAGTATCCAGCAAGTACAAGGAAACTCGGTACATCGACTGCTGACTTCAGAGGCGACCATTCCTTCACAGCACGGACCTTGGTCGGATCCACAGCTAATCCGACACCACTGATCACATGGCCTAATAAGGCAACCTCTCGGTGCCAAAATTCACACTTGCTGAACTTGGCAAACAAGGTGTGCTCCTTTAATTTCTTCAGCACCATGGTCAGATGTTCAACATGATCTTCTTCTATCTTCGAATAGACTAATATGTCATCGGAGAATATGATTACAAATACATCTAGGTATGGCTCAAACACTTTGTTCATTAGACTCATGAATGCTAAAGGGGCGTTTGTGAGCCCAAACAACATTACTGTGAACTCATATAGCCCATACCTCAAGCTAAATGACATTTTCTGGATATCTTCTTCTCGTATCCTCAATTGGTAATACCCCGAGCGTAGATCCAGCTTGGAAAACCAGTGCGCTCCTACCTGCTGATCGAATAACTCATCGATCCGGGGCAGAGGATAGGTATTCTGCACCGTTAAATGGTTGAGTTCCCGATAATCTATACATAATCGTAAGGTTCCATCCTTCTTCTTAACGAACAGAACAGGGGTTCCCCAAGGTAACGAACTGGGGCGAACGAATCCGAATTCCATTAGTTCTTGCAACTGAACTCTAAACTCTGTGAGTTCCTTCTGGTCCATTCTGTAAGGGGTCCTAGAGATGGGTTTGGCACCCGATACTAACTTGATTTGAAAGTCCACCTCCCGATAGGGGGGTATTCCCAACAGCTTCTTGGGAAACACCTCAGGGAAATCCCGCACCACTCGCACATCCTTCATATGTATCATCACCTCTTTCAATCTGAAGCATATCATTTAAACTTCATCCCCTTTCATGTGGGCTTTCAAGGCTTGAATTGAAGATAATAACCTGCGAGGTGTGAATCTAATACCTTGAAAGATAACTTCCGATTCCCCATGTCTCAAGAAAATTCGTTTCTCCGCACAATCAATTTTGGCGTGGTGCCAATCCAATCATGCCATGCCCAGAATGAGGTCAAATTCTGGCATCCTCAATACTGTGGCAGGAGTTTCAAAGGTCTTTCCTTCAAGAGACACCTCCAATTCGCACTTGGCAGTTGCGCTCATCTCTGATCCATCTGGGAGGTGTACTCTCCGAGCGATACTGGTGAAGTATTTCACTCCTTCCAAGTCTCTAACGAAGTCTGCCGACACAAATGAGTGTGTGGCATCGGTATCGGACAAAGTATAGGCCAGTTTCCCACTAACCATCACGGTGCCTAGGTATCAATCATAATGACTCAAAGTTAGACTCCTAGCATATCCTAGGCAATCAAAAAAAAAATACTCATAACATAATAACCAAATTACGACGTACCTTCAATCATCTCCCGAGGATTCCTCTCTCGCATCATGTCCAACACAAACATTTGATCCCAAGCGGGCCCGGGGTTTCTTTCTCGTGGTCCTCGTCCTCGTCCACACATGTGTCCCCGTCCTCGTGGAGCTGCCGGAGGAAGGGAAGGGAGAGCATTCCCACCTAGCTGTGGGCAATAGCGCCGGATGTGGCCCGGTTGATTGCATTGAAAGAAGACTCGCTCGTGTTGCTACCTAGGCTGTAGGTATTGTGGTTGCGGTGTAGGTAGTGCCGGCTGCGGTGCCGACGCTCCATTCTAAAATTCTGATGGAAGTGACCTCCGCCTCTATTGTTTCCTCTTCCCCGATTATCCTACCCCCTTCGGTAACTAGGACCAGCCTCCATCACACCCTCAACGGGTCTCTTATTACTCCCCAAATGATCTGCTTCCAGCCTTTTTTCCATGTCGATGATTTCAGCTAAACTCAAGTCTGCTATAAACAAAAGGGCTTGCCTCAAGGGATCCTGCAAGCCTTTGTAGAATCGTTTAGAATAACTTCGATCATCTAGCTCGTATGAGTCAGCAAACCTTACCAAATGCTAAAACTCCCTCTAGTATTCTGTAACTGACTTAGATCCTTGTTTCAGCTGCAGGAATCTCTCCCTGAGTTCGTCTATAGCGGTCGACGGAATGAAATGTTGAAAAAAGGCTCCAGAGAACTCCGTCCAACTGATCTCCGGATAAACTCGGCCCTGGAAGGTGGAACCCATTAGCGACTTCAACCATATCTTGGCATGTAGTTACAGGATAGACACTGCTAATGTCACAGCCATATTGGCTGGACAACGGATTCCTGCCAATAGCTCCTACACTGTGTCGAGCCATTCTTCAGTACGTACGTCCAACTCTATGTTGAGGTAGGCAGGAGGGGAGAGAGCCCAAAAAGTGCTCCACCAGTTTGAGCCCGAAGTCTGTTGCTACACTTGGGCCCGTTAAGTCCTAAAGGCATCTAGAATGGCCGTGAGCATCTGTCCCAACTCTGATTGCTGGAACTGGGTGGTTACAGGTGGGGCAGGAGTGCCCCCACTGGCTCAACGTATACTGGGATCTACACGTAAGGTACAATCCTAAGGTTAGGTTGGCTAATCATAAGGTCAAAATTAGACATACTTAATGTGAATTACATATATGCACACCACTGCTTCCGCTAAGTCAGTTTGTCCCCAAACTGACTAATCGAATGGGGGTTGCCCATTGTTGAATGACTTCTTTAGTTCAGGGTCGAAATTTGATACCATTTGTAAGACCCCCCCCCCCCACTTCCGGAACACAAAAAACAACACGAGAGGAGTCTTATGCCCAGAACAGACGTATTGTGGTAGCGCTAGCACACGGGCTAACCTGTACTACAAGACGCCTATCCTGCCGGCTAATTATATCATCCATGCCAACCCATCATAAGAATATAAAAACAGAAGTCAAAATACACACTAGTATATAAGTACAAAAATAGTATATCAAATATAGAAGCATTAAGGCTTCTATAGAATCAGAGTACAAAAGGTCAAACAGCTACAATATGAGTCTCTCAACAACTCACATCAGTCACTGATGGCAGCGATGACAACATCACATCAGGACCTATCTCCCTGGCCTGGCTATCCTCCTGCAAAACCTACTACTGCTCTATCCACGGGGTTCCCTCCTAAAAAGGAATATATAGCAACTAGTAGTCATAAAGACTAAGTGGCTATCACATCTGGTCCCCCGATGACTCCTCGACACCGGGCAAAGAAAAGGACAAGGTACAATATATATATAAATAAGCAGTAGTACAAATAGGTGGTATATGAGTAAGCAATATCAGTGTATATTAGTAATTGCAACAAATGTATTTAACAATTAACTTAGCAGTTCAACCATCTACCACAATATAAAATATGGAACTACAACAGAAAGTAACTCAACTTATATGAATGCTCATACAAACATATAAGTTGACGATCAGCTCAATAGTAAAGTAACTCACCATATATGAGTGCACATACAAACTGATACGATAAGGATCTTATGCATGTAATGCAATGTAATGATATGAATGCAATGCAATGACTCACCAATGATCACGCACATGCTATTGCTATGTCGACACAAACTTGTAGTTCTCACTTTTTTAGCAGGTAGCTAACCTTTCAGGCGCAATCCGTCATGGCCAAACGATGATGGTAGAGCGGGATTCTCCACTACTAGGCGGGCCTCAACACTACCAAGCCTAGGCCTCTGTACGCCTCAATGCTAAGAACATAGCAATGGAGCTCACATGCGTACTATGATCCAAAAGGAGCCTCGGGTAGATGTGGACCAAGAACCAAGCCTAACTGGCCTATGTCGTGGCACAGAAGGAACAAGCCCAACCATCCACTTGGCATGGAAGGAGCCCCGGGAATGAGCACCTAGGACCAAGCCTAACCGCCCAGGGTCTATCTATCAACTCCCGACGGTGTGACGACTGGAGAGCCCGTAGACCTGCCACACTATCCTTAACCCAGGATTACGACACCGCGTGTTGACTCACACCGCATGTAGTTTCACACCATCGTGGCACGAAAGGAGCCTTTGGGAGCGTATCACCAAAGAACCAAGCCCAACCGTCCACTTGGCATGGTAAGAGCCTCAGGAATGAACACTGAGAACAAAGACCAACAGCCCAAAGTCTCTTTTCATCATTAACTAACTAGTGCGGTCAATCATCCACCACTATGCTTCCATCGCAGTAATCTCATCAGCACAAAATAGTTCACCCCCTTTTATTAACATGAATACACAGTTTACTCATTCGATTACCAAGCATCACACGTTATTCAAAACCTGTTCCATTACACCAATTATAATCATGCTTAAACGTCTTTCCAAACTGTTTGTTTAATACATGCTCATAAGGCCAAATTTACTCAAAACCCCAATAGTTATTCTTACCATTTCTTTACTCAAACCGAGCCTAACACTTTACCAACCCAAGAGTGTTAAATACAAAACTTGACTGTACACCCACTTAAATCAGACATTACTGAGCCTCCTGGAATCATTTGAAGACGTGTAAGCATCCGTTGGAATGATATTTCCACGGACTTCAACTTTGATATTCGGAATATTGCCTAGATCAGAACGTAACACACGTGAAATCGGCTTCGAAGTCTGCTGCGTTCAGAAAATAGTTTTGCACGTTTAACTTGCCAGCCAGCAAGTTTGATCAGACTTTCTCGTGGCTACAGATCTTGCATGTAGACGAGTAATCACACATTAGAAAGGTATCTCCAAGGGCTACGACTTTCGTGTTTAGTCTAAAACCAAGATCTGGCTGCATCATGTCCGAAAATGTCCTTGAAGATTGCTGCGCGCATCTTAAAGCAAAACAAACATCATCAGTTAGTCTTCCTCCTCCGTCTGGTATTACTAAATCACATCCAGAATTCCTCCTCCCTTATTCACCTTCAAAAGCCAACTTTCTTCACGAATCCAAGTCCCTTTCTTCACATAGAAGGAAGGATTGGTCAAAGACTTCTCATCTCTAGGACACACTTCATAACATGGCCTCCTCCTAGGAAACTTCTTCTCACGAATCAAGACTCCTTTGAGTCGATGTCTCTCCTAGAAATAACTAGAGATCTTGCAACAAGGGATAGGGTAGGAAGCTCACCTTATTTTCGGCCATAGATCTTGTTATACTCCTTGGTGGCATGACGACGTCGACGTCGGCTCTTGCTCTCGTCTTCTAAGAGAAGTCCGCTCGTTCCTCGTTCTTCCAAGGAAAGCTCCGCAACATTCGCTCTCATAGAAAAGATTGGAGAAGTAAGAAGGCGGCTTGACCTTCGGACATCTGCTTATAAAGAAAGCACTAGGGTTTTCTGAACAGCGAGCTACCATCGCGCGGTACCTTCAAAAACCGTTAGCCACCATCCAAACCATCCACTCTGGGGCCGCCACCTATTCTGCTACTGCCAGACAGTATCCTCCTATCACCGCGCGATATCATATCGAGTGCCTTGTAAACGTAATTTAGCAGGTTATCTCCCGCGGTAACTCTAATGCCAGGCATTAAGTTCCAGAGCCGTATGAAAATTAAATCATGCGGCTATCACCGAGCGGTATCTTACTACTGTCGCGCGATAGATCGGTTATTCGAGAAATTCTTCACGAGACTCGTCGAAAGGCTAGCGTGACGCGATAACAACTATCGCTTATAGATAGATCGGTTACTCGAGAAATTCTTCCCAACATTCGTCGAAAGGCTAGCGCCGTACAATAACACTATCGCCTGGCAATAGATCGGTTACTCGAGAAATTCTTCTCGACATTCGTCAAAAGGCTAGCTCCGTGCGGTAACTACTATAAAAGCAGTGCAATAATATAACTTTATTTTTTTTTACAATCAAATCAATCGAATAAGCCGAAAAATAATTAAGAGTTCCTAATTTTGCACAGTTAGGAAGGAAATTCTACATGCATCACAATATGTAATATTTGAATATTTTCATTACACAATTATTGAAGCAAATAAATTAGAGGACATGCATCACTCTATGTTTCACTAGGTTGGTTATCAAGGTCGGCAATGCTTCACTCTATGCTTCCTGGTGCTAGTCTCATTGAAGAAAGTATTGAAAGAATCATCTCCACCGCTTACAGTTTTGTCGTCGGGCATCTGACCATCATGCTGCAAAGAGCGAATTAATTTCAGTGGCTGCTACAATACAATTACATCAAAACATATATTCGATCTGTTTATATGAGATTTTTAAAGATGCACTAGAAATAATGTAACTTACTTGACCATATGTAAACACGCAATTATTACAGCCTTCCATACAATTTTCCACCATTAGAACTTCGGTCTCTTTAAACAATATCTCTTGGAGAAGATCAAATCAAATTAGCCCTAATAACATAATACAAGCATAAAAAGTGGATCGACCAGCTACCTGGTTGACATGTTCATCAACAATGTGAGAACAAAATTAAGATTTGTGTTTGGAAATAGGGGAAATTAAGACCAACCTGGAAAATGAATCATCGGGTTGCATTATATATTCTGCTTTCTGCACAAATATATACACATGGGGCAACAACCTACATTATTTTATTGATCAGATATGGGAGATAATATTAGTAGAAGGGGAAATAAATAAAAAAATGGAAAATTAAGGGCACATTATGAGGCACTAGTTCATTGGCGATGATGCATTGAAATATGTATATCAAGATTGTTCAGAATGTGAAGTAAAAAAGTTTAAAAACAAATTTAAGGGATAAAATGATTCTCATAAATCGAGGTTTTTTCCACGGTGGCACGAGCGGATCGATTCGGATAAGAGAGCGCATGGCATCCTCAATCCATTTTACTTATATGTTGAAATCTTTATGGCATCCACTCACAAGCCGGAACATATATTACCACTAGAAAAATAATTTATTTTACAACAATGGTTCCAACTTCCAATCCTAAAGAAAACATAAAACAGGATGTGTGTGTTAGCAAACAAGAAGCACCAAGAAATAATGTTGGAGGTGGGATCGTGGACTTATATATGCATACAACCGTACAAACAAGCTTGCGGAGTCACAACTATCGCAAATTATCTCCCCGATTTTCGGTCCCTTCCATGTGGTTGAAAGAGTTGGGTCGGAGGTATATCGCTTGGATTTACCGAAAACTGCGAAAATTCATCACTTTCCATGTCTCTCAGTTGCGAAAGCACAAAGGAGACATCTCAGCCACAATGCTAACCTTGCTGACAACTGTGAATGTTGAAGGCAATTTCCTAATCGAACCGGTCGCGGCTTTAGATCGACGTATTGTGCCTAGACAAAGTCGGGTGGTCACACAACTGTTGGTGCAATGGGCAAAAGGCACACCAGAAGAGGCTGCATGGGAAGATTTGTGGGTCATCCAATAGAAATATCCCTGATTTATACATTGAGGACAAGTCATTTTGACAGGGGTGGTGATACGTCTGCGGTTTTATGATTCAGTTTTGCACAATTGACTGGAGGTTTATATGTCTTTTGTTAGGGAAGGGTAATGTTGTACTTCTGCAGGCCTTAAATATTGCTTGCTTAAATTAGATTTAGTTTATGCTTTGAATTATTTTGTGTTGCTGTCAAAATCTCCCTCCCTCCAGTGCTCCTTGGAGACCTGGGATTATTGGCAGGGGGAGTGGTGATACGTCTCCAGTTTTATGATTCAGTTTTGCACAATTGATTGGAGGTTTATATGTCTTTTGTTAGGGAAGGGCAATGTTGTACTTTTGCAGGCCTTATATATTGCTTGCTTAAATTTATTTTGTGTTGCCGTCAAACTCTCCCTCCCTCCCTACACTGTGCCTTGTAGACCTGAGATTGTTATCATGATCTTCTGTTGAGAGGTTTATCCTCTTAGGAACAATGTCCTTGTGTTTCTATATAAGTTTGTGGTTAACTTGGATTGTTGGTCACTATTTTATTGGTTTGAGTTGTTATCTTGAGTAAGCTCTCTGTTCGGAATTTGGGATTGTATCACTATCCGGCATTAGATCTATTTCCCTCGGCGACAAGAATGCAATAACATCCAAAAATAAATCAACTTTTGGTTCCTAGTTGGTGTACAAACTGCTACTTTAGGTGATATTGCTTGCATTCTTCATAGTTGCAGAATGTGGTCATGCATCGTGGTGCAGTACTTTTCAGAACAACATTAGTTGCAAGGAATTCTACAAATCTCAAGGGGAAAGTTTCATTTGAGTTATAGAACTTACACTGAAGAATACATAAGATTGAACTACTAAAATGCGGATTATTTTGTAAAAGGCCAATTAGCTTGGAAGATAATCAAGCTCGTTTTATAAATTATGGAACTTTTTTAGAAGTATGAATGTATAACTGTGGCATACAGTACAAAAATTTGGGAGACGAGCTGATGCCAATATGGAAATGTTGAGGGAGATTCATTGTCTCGATGACATTCATGTGAAAACAAAAGAGAAATATCCAAAAGCACGCAGATTTAATTATAAATGCACGGAAATGTTTTTCAAAAACAATCCAATCGCACATACATTGCAGGTGAGACCCTTTAACATATACATATAATAAAGAAGGTATGCTAGAACAGATGAAGGTCAAATGACAGAGATCAGTTAACAGGGAGACACCTTAGGAAGCCTAGTAGCGAAGTTCCTCTCATACTCATCGCCAATGTTCTTCACGATACTATCCAAAAGATAGAAGGCCGGTAATTTTTGATCTTGTATAACCTGTGCAAAATAATGCACTGCAACAGTTATGACAAATAGAATAAACAGAGTTAGATGGACTCCATCAAAACAATAGAAAAAGAAAATAACAAAAATATAAATTTAGATGAACCCATTTGGTTCAAGGTTGTTTGGAGTGAAAACAAAAGTAAGTTCTTTAAAACAGTTAAATTGTGGAAAATCATCATTTTATCAGTTTTATGTAGATTATAAGCTCCACAAATTTATTTACAACCCTTACATAAATGAGTGAAATCAAATGGAGGAAAAAAAGTCAGTTTTTAAACATATTTCTCATGTACATGTGACCAAATGAGCTTGAGCCCTAAGAAAGAAGAGTACCGGATCAGTATAAGTATTATGAGACGTATTTAAGGCATTTTGCCCATCTCCTGTGGGTCTCGCCAAACACTACCCATCACGTGTGATGAACCAAAATTCAAGAAGGGCCAAAACAAGAGTAGCCATTCCTGAAATTGACTGAAGCTACACTATTGTGTGAGTTATAAGAGTACCCAAATGCCTAATACCAAGAGAAAAAAAGCCAAAAAAATCAAGTCCTCTTTTTTCCTGTTTTTTTTTATTATAATCAAACCAGCCCGATATTGAGAAATGATAGGGATATGTGTTTCAATTAGACTTGGTGTTTGTTTGGTGAGGCGTTTTTGCTCGAGTGAGTTTGGGAAAAAATGACACCCTCATAAAATATGAGCATAACATGACAACAGTTATGACTGCCATCAAGCCAAAACAATAATTTTGAACATAAAAGTGGAGGGAGTTCCTCAGGTGAGGTGGGACGTTCACGAACGGTGGTTCATAAACAACGCATTCATGACCGCCACCGCCATGCCAAACGGACCCTTGGTCAGCTTTGTTGTCATTTAATCTTACCAAAAATTATTGATACCACATTAGACCAAAGAGAAAAAAGGAGAAGACAGGAGAAAAAAAGGCATTGAGTTTATTAAAATCAGCAATTTAGCATTCAATCATAACACCAAGCTTCCAATTTCAAAATAAAATAAACTAATAATCCTTATATATTGGGATTGCAAACGAGCTGCCAAAACCCTAGGGTGCCGTAACGGGGAATGCTCAACAATCCGCAGAGTATACTAGCCCACACCTCGTCAATCTGATAGCAAACAGCATCTGCAATCCCCCTGTCGTGTTCTCGCTGCTCCCCAGCGATGATGGTTAGATCTGTGATGATTGGTTTCGAATTGAATGTGAGCTTAGTGAGAAAATCTTCATACATTCGCACAATCTCTTGCCCATCTAGCGGAGGTGTTTTTTCCCCAGCGTCCTCCTCTCTGAGCTCACCCTCCCAGTCCCAAAGCATCGTGTGAAATCGTTCTAAGATTGGTGTTGTTCGTTGATCCATCGGTGGCCTCTCGAGGTGCTCCTGTGCAAAATAAGTGAACTATCAAGAAATACAGCTACATACATAGAAAGATGCAAACAAAGGAATCATATTGTTAACACTTGAACATTATACAATGAAATAAACCAATAACAATCATGACAGGAAACATCTAATAATCATTGATCTTATAACAAATAAAATATTACAAACATATAAACATTTTTTTACAAATCCACTTAGAATAACTTAAAACACTTAATTTGATAAAATCTAACATGCTAGAAAAGTGAACTTGTACAAATGATCTCATAACTAATAAAATATTACAAACATATAAACATTTTTTTACTAATCCACTTAGAATAACTTAAAACACTTCATTTCATAAAATCTAACATGCTAGAAAGGGGAGCTTGTACAAATCTTATTTTTTTCTAGATAACCGCTCTATGTTTGCAAAATAAATACAGTAGATCTGCAAACTAATTGATTGCCTTTAGAACATAAATCTTCTAATCAGGAAGAGGGAAGGCTTCTACTTGTGACTAATTTGTTGATGTAATCTAAAATCCTGAAATTGATTTTAAACGATAAAACTTGTGATCACCTTAAATTAGGCCATCAGAAGACTACCTGTAAACAACTAACACTCTCAAGCATACTAGCAATAAATTGAACAATAAATTTCAAATTGAAGTTGAATAGGATAGACCATAATTAGTGGCAAGCTCTGAATGTTTAAAGATCAAATAAAATACCAAAAATAAGAAGATGCTATTGGCTAGTGAGCATTGTGAGAAGCAAGTGTTATACCTCTAGCCGCAGAACAGAGGAGAATTTTTAAACTTGGCTGGTGAAGAAGGCTCAGACAGAGGAGGGCTGAACGGTTTAAAACAGCCTAGAAGAAAAGTTGGCTGCACCACAAACAGGCTCGTCAGTCCTTGCGGAGACGCAACTGGTCGGAAGGGAACCGACCGAAGGGTGTCGAACTCGGTGAAGGATAGGTAAATAGTGGGCGCAGGAGTTCTGGGAAGTTGTGGAAGGCGGCGGAGGGTCCCGACGGTGCGTTTGTTGGCGACGGGAAAGGGGGAGAACGTTGGAAGGATGGTCGAATACACTGGCAGCGCCGCAATTGGAGCTACCCGAGCAATGCCGTCGCATGCCTCCTCCTCATCTCGTTGCCTTGTGCACTAATCTTCCACGAAAATGGCAACTACGGGCTTCGGAGGTAGAGAGTGTTGAGCGTGAGAGAGGATTGGAAGGTTGTTTGCCGTGCGGGAGATGGAGGTTGGAAATAAAGCGATGTTTTTCCTGTGAAGCGGGAGGGTATTTACGGAACAACAAAATTTCAGTCCGATTAAGTCGGACGGAAGTGAAGCCCGACCGGGGGGGCCGCCAGGTTCCACTTCGATATGAGGGGGAAAAAGGGGGGAGGGGGAGGGAAGAGAGAAAAAAGGGGGAGGAGAAGGAAAGGGGGGAGAAAGAGAGAAGAGGGAGAGAGGAAGAAAGAGAGAAAATGGAACAAAAAAAAGGAGGATGTCAAAGTCATGGTTTACTAAGAACAAGATTGCATGTGACTTTCGGGGAATACTCATAATTTTATGGCGCACGAGATTTAGTTTCCCATTAAATTAGCAAAATATGTGTTGTTAAAATCCCTTGTTGTTGACCTTTAATCCTAAGCATAGATTATTGGATAGAATATGTTGAGTAGTACTTGATCCCTTGAAAATGTTGCTTCATTAAACACTTATATAAATCATTTTCTAGAGTGACATGCTTATTGTTTTAATTTTTACAAATCATTTTTTCCATTTACAATGATCAATTATTCACGAAAGCATGCCCGAATATGATAAAATTGAAGTTAATAGTGGTCATTTATTCCTTTTTTTAATATTCAACATTTTTCAAGTAATTATGTGCATCAGAGATGACCATTTCCATTAAATTATCTAAAAATCGCCATTAGCTTGAGCTCCGGGCAAAACATTCTTGTGGTTTATAACTTACTAGTATATATAATAAATGATCAGAAAATTGCATTGTTTAGATCCAAAGATGTTTTCTACAGTCTATATTTTCAATTTGGAAAAATAGCCCCATAGTTTTCATCAAAAGATGAAAATGCATCTAATTTGTGAAAAACAATCTATCATTAAATAGCTTGAGCTTTAGGCAAAACATTTCTCAGAGTGATTAACCTGAGCTCCAAGCAAGAACTCTAATACTATAAAGGTAGTGCAATAATATAAATTTATTTTTTTTACAATCAAATCAATCGAATAAGCCGAAAAATAATTAAGAGTTCCTAATTTTGTACAGTTAGGAAGGAAATTCTACATGCATCACAATATGTAATATTTGAATATTTTCATTACACAATTATTGAAGCAAATAAATTGGAGGACATGCATCACTCTATGTTTCACTAGGTTGGTTTTCCAGGTCGGCAATGCTTCACTCTATGCTTCCTGGTGCTAGTCTCATTGAATAAAGTATTGAAAGCATCATCTCCACTACTTACAATTTTGTCGTCGGGCATCTGACCATCAGGCTGCAAAGAGCAAATTAATTTTAGTGTGTGTTACAATACAATTACATCAAAACACATATTCGATCTGTTTATATGAGATTTGTAAAGATGCAATAGAAATTGTGTAACTTTCTTGACCATATGTAAACACGCAATTATTACAGCCTTCCATACAATTTTCCACCATTAGAACTTCAGACTCTTTAAACAATATCTCCTGGAGAAGATCTAATCAAATTAGCCCTGATAACATAATACAAGCATAAAAAGTGGATTGACCAGCTACCTGGCTGACATGTTCATCCACAACGTGAGAATAAAATGAAGATTTGTGTCTGGAAATAGGTGAAATTAAGACCAACCTGGCAAATGAATCATCGGGTTGCATTATATATTCTGCTTTCTGCACAAATATATGCACATGGGGCAGCAACCTACATTATTTTATTGATCAGGTATGGGAGATAATATTAGTAGAAGGGGAAATAAATAAAAAAAATGGAAAATGAAGGGCACATTATGAGGCACTAGTTCATTGGCGATGATGCATTGAAATATGTACATCAAGATTGTTCAAAATGTGAAGTAAAAAATTTAAAAACAAATTTTAAGGATAAAATGATTCTCATAAATCGAGGTTTGCTCCACAGTGGCACGAGCAGATCGATTCGAATAAGAGAGTGCATGCCATCCTCAATCCATTTTACTTATATGTTGAAATCTTTATGGCATCCACTCACAAGCCGGAACATATATTAACACTAGAAAAATAATTTATTTTACAACAATGGTTGCAACTTCCAATCCTAAAGCAAACATAAAACAGGATGTGCGTGTTAACAAACAAGAAGCACCAAGAAATAATGTTGGCGGTGGGATCGTGGACTTACATATGCATACAACCGTATAAACAAGCTTGCGGAGTCACAACTATCGTAAATTATCTCCCCGATTTTTCGGTCCCTTCCAGGTGGTTGAAAGAGTTGGGTCGGAGGTATATCGCTTGGATTTCTCGAAAACTGCGAAAATTCATCACTTTCCATGTCTCTCAGTTGCGAAAGCACAAGGAGACATCTCAACCACAACGCTAGCCTTGCTGAAAGCTGTGAATGTTGAAGGCAATTTCCTAATCGAACCGGTCGCGACTTTAGATCGACGTATTATGCCTAGGAAAAGTCGGGTGGTCACGCAATTGTTTGTGCAATGGGCAAAAGGCACACCAGAAGAGGCTCCATGGGAAGATTTGTGGTTCATCCAACAGAAATATCCCTGAGTTATACCTTGAGGACAAGTCATTTTGACAGGGGTGGTGATACGTCTCCAGTTTTATGATTCAGTTTTGCACAATTGACTGGAGGTTTATATGTCTTTTGTTAGGGAAGGGTAATGTTGTACTTTTGCAGGCCTTAAATATTGCTTGCTTAAATTAGATTTAGTTTATGCTTTGAATTATTTTGTGTTGTCGTCAAACTCTCCCTCCCTCCAGTGCACCTTGGAGACCTGGGATTATTGGCAGGGGGAGTGGTGATACGTCTCCAGTTTTATGATTCAGTTTTGCACAATTGACTGGAGGTTTATATGTCTTTTGTTAGGGAAGGGCAATGTTGTACTTTTGCAGGCCTTATATATTGCTTGCTTAAATTTATTTTGTGTTGCCGTCAAACTCTCTCTCCCTCCCTCCAGTGTGCCTTGTAGACCTGGGATTGTTATCATGATCTTCTATTTAGAGGTTTATCCTCTTAGGAATAATGACCTTGTGTTTCTATATAAGCTTGTGGTTAACTTGGATTGTTGGTCACTATTTTATTAGTTTGAGTTGTTATCTTGAGTAAGCTCTCTGTTCGGAATTTGGGATTGTATCACTATCCGACATTAGATCTGTTTCCCTCGGCGGCAAGAACGCAACAACATCCAAAAATAAATCAACTTTTGGTTCCTAGTCGGTCTAGAAACTGCTACTTTAGGTGATATTGCTTGCATTCTTCATAGTTACAGAATGTGGTCATGCATCGTGGTGCAGTGCTTTTCAGAACAACATTAGTTGCAGGGAATTCTGCAAATCTCAAGGGGAAAGTTTCATTTGAGTTATAGAACTTACACTGAAGAATACGGAAGACTGAACTACTAAAATGCAGATTATTTTGTAAAAGGCCAATTAGCTTGGAAGATAATCAAGCTCGTTTTATAAATTATGGAACTTTTTTTAGAAGTATTTATGTATAACTGTGGCATACAGTACAGAAATTTGGGAGACAAGCTGATGCCAATATGGAAATGTTGAGGGAGATTCATTGTCTCGATGACATTCATGTGAAAACAAAAGAGAAATATCCAAAAGCACACATATTTAATTATAAATGCACAAAAATGTTTTTCAAAAACAATCCAATCGCACATACATTGCAGGTGACACCCTTTAGCATATACATATAATAAAGCAGGGACGCTAGAACAGATGAAGGTCAAATGACAGAGATCAGTTAACAGGGACACACCTTAGGAAGCCTAGTAGCGAAGTTCCTCACATACTCATCGCCAATGTTCTTCACGATACTATCCAAAAGATACAAGGCAGGTAATTTTTGATCTTGTACAACCTGTGCAAAACAATGCACTGCAACAGTTATGACAAATAGAATTAACAGAGTTAGATGGACTCCATCAAAACAATAGAAAAAGAAAATAACATAAATATAAATTTAGATGAACCCATTTGGTTCAAGATTGTTTGGAGTGAAAATAAAAGTAAGTTCTTTAAAACAGTTAAATTGTGGAAAATCATCATTTTATCAGTTTTATCTAGATTATAAGCTCCATAAATTTATTTACAACCCTTACATAAATGAGTGAAATCAAATGGAGGAAAAAAGTCAGTTTGTAAACATATTTCTCATGTACATGTGACCAAATGAGCTTGAGCCCTAAGAAAGAAGAGTACCAGATCAGTATAACTATTATGATATGCATTTAAGGCATTTTGCCCATCTCCTGTGGGTCTCGCCAAACGCTACCCATCACGTGTGATGAACCAAAATTCAAGAAGGGCCAAAACAAGAGTAGCCATTCCTGAAATTGACTGAAGCTACACTATTGTGTGAGTTATAAGAGTACCCAAATGCCTAATACCAAGAGAAAAAAGCCAAAAAATCAATTCCTCTTTTTTCCTGTGTGTTTTGTTATAATCAAACCAGCCCGATATTGAGAAATGATAGGGAGATGTGTTTCAATTAGACTTGGTGTCTATTTGGTGAGGCGTTTTTGCTCGAGTGAGTTTGGGCAAAAATGACACCCTCATAAAATATGAGCATAACATGACAACATTTATGACCGCCATCAAGCCAAAACACTAATTTTGAACATAAAAGTGGAGGGAGTTCCTCAGGTGAGGTGGGACGTTCACGAACGGTGGATCATAACCAACGTATTCATGACCGCCACCGCCATGCCAAACGGACCCTTGGTCAGCTTTGTTGTCATTTAATCTTACCAAAAATTGTTGATACCACATTAGACCAAAGAGAAAAAAGGAGAAGACAGGAGAAAAAAGGCATGGAGTTTATTAAAATCAGCAATTCAGCATTCAATCATAACGCCAAGCTTCCAATTTCCAAATAAAATAAACAGATAATCCTTATATATTGGGATTGCAAACGAGCAGCCAAAACCCTAGGGTGCCGTAACGGGGAATGCTCAACAATCCGCAAAGTATACTAGCCCACACCTCGTCAATCCGATAGCAAACAACCTCTGCAATCCCACTGGCGTGTTCCCACTGCTCCCCAGTGATGATGGTGAGATCTGTGATGATTGGTTTTGAATTGAATGTGAGCTCAGTGAGAAAATCTTCATACATTCGGACAATCTCATGCCCATCTAGCAGAGGTGTTTTGTCCCCACCGTCCTCCTCTCTGAGCTCATCCTCCCAGTTCCGAAGCATCGTGTGAAATCGTTCCAAGATTGGTGTTGTTCGTTGATCCATCGGTGGCCGCCCGAGGTGCTCCTGTGCAAAATAAGTGAACTATCAAGGAATGCAGCTACATACATAGAAAGATGCAAACAAAGGAATCATATTGTTAACACTTGAACAATATACATTGAAATAAACCAATAACAGTCATGACAGGAAACATCTAATAATCATTGATCTTATAACAAATAAAATATTACAAACATATAAACATTTTTTTACAAATCCACTTAGAATAACTTAAAGCACTTAGTTTGATAAAATGTAACATGCTAGAAAAGGGAACTTGTACAAATGATCACATAACTAATAAAATATTACAAACATATAAACATTTTTTTACAAATCCACTTAGAATAACTTAAAACACTTCATTTCATAAAATCTAACATGCTAGAAAGGGGAGCTTGTACAAATCTTATTTTTTTCTAGACAATCGCTCTATGTTTGCAAAATAGATACAGTAGATCTGCAAACAAATTGATTGCCTTTAGAACATAAATCTGCTAATAAGGAAGAGGGAAGGCTTCTACTTGTGACTAATTTGTTGATGTAATCTAAAATCCTGAAATTGATTTTAAACGATAAAACTTGGGATCACCTTAAATTAGGCCACAAGACTACATGTAAACAACTAACACTCTCAAGCATACTAGCAATAAATTGAACAATAAATTTCAAATTGAAGTTGAATAGGAAAGACTGTAATTAGTGGCAAGCTCTGAATGTTTAAAGATCAAATAAAATACAAAAAATAAGAACATTCTATTGGTTAGTGAGCATTGTGAGAAGCAAGTGTTATACCTCTGGCCGCAGAACAGAGGAGAATTTTTAAACTTGGCTAGTGAAGAAGGCTCGAGCAGAGGAGGCCTGAACGGTTTAAAACGACCGAGAAGAAAAGTTGGCTGCACCACAAACAGGCTCGTCAGTCCCTATGGTGATGCAACCGGCTGGAAGGAACCGACTGAAGGGCGTCGAACTCGTCGGAGGATAGGTAAATAGTGGGCGCAGGAGTTCCGGGAAGTTGTGGAAGGCGGCGGAGGGTCCCGATGGTGCGTATGTTGGCAACGGGAAAGGGGGAGAACGACGGAAGGATGGTCGAATACACTGGCAGCACTGCGATTGGAGCTGTCAGGGCACGGCCGTCGCATGCCTCCTCCTCCTCGCCTCGTTTCCTTGCTCCCTAATCTTCCACGAAAATGGCAACTACGGGCTTCGGAGGTAGAGAGTGCTGAGCGTGAGAGAGGATTGGAAGGTTGTCTGCCATGCGGGAGACGAAGGTTGGAAATAAAGCGATGTTTTTCCTGTGAAGCAGGAGGGAATTTACGGAATAGCAAAATTTCAGTCCGATTAAGTCGGACGGAAGTGAACCCCGACCGGGGGGGCCGCCGGGTTCCACTCCGGTATGAGCGGGAAAAAGGGGGGAGGGGGAGGGAAGAGAGAAAAAAGCGGGAGGAGAAGGAAAGGGGGGAGAAAGAGAGAAGAGGGAAATGAAAAAAAAGGAGGGAGAGAGGAAGAAAGAGAGAAAAGGGAACGGAAAAAAGGAGGATGTCAAAGTCATGGTTTACTAAGAACAAGATTGCATGTGACTTTCGGGGGATACTCATAATTTTATGGCGCACGAGATTTAGTTTCTCATTAAATTAGCAAAATATGTGTTGTGTTAAAATCCCTGGTTGTTGACCTTTAATCCTAAGCATAGATTATTGGATGGAATATGTTGAGTAGTACTTGATCGCTTGAAAATGCTGCTTCATTAAACACTTATATAAATCATTTTCTAGAGTGACATGCTTATTGTTTTAATTTTTACAAATCATTTATTCCATTTACAATGATCAATTGTTCACGAATGCATGCCCGAATATGATAAAATTGAAGTTAATAGTGGACATTTTTTCCTTTTTTAATATTCAACTTTTTTCAAGTAATTATGTGCATCAGAGATGACCATTTTCATTAAATTATCTAAAAATCTCCATTAGATTGAGCTCCGGGCAAAACATTCTTGTGGTTTATAACTTACTAGTATATATAATAAATGATCAGAAAATTGCATTGTCTAGATCCAAAGATGTTTTCTACAGTCTATATTTTTAATTTGAAAAAATAGCCCCATAGTTTTCATCAAAAGATGAAAATGCATCTAATTTGTGAAAAAAAAAATCTATCACTAAATAGCTTGAGCTTTAGGCAAAACAATACACTGCAACAGTTATGATAAATAGAATAAACAGAGTTAGATGGACTCCATCAAAATAATAGAAAAAGAAAATAACATAAATATATATTTAGATGAACCCATTTGGTTCAAGGTTGTTTGGAGTGAAAACAAAAGTAAGTTCTTTAAAACAGTTAAATTGTGGAAAATCATCATTTTATCAGTTTTATGTAGATTATAAGATCCATAAATTTATTTATAACCCTTACATAAATGAGTGAAATCAAATGGAGGAAAAAAAGTCAGTTTTAAACATATTTCTCATGTACATGTGACCAAATGAGCTTGAGGCCTAAGAAACAAGAGTACCAGATCCGTATAAGTATTATGAGACACATTTAAGGCATTTTGCCCATCTCATGTGGGTCTCACCAAACACTACCCATCACGTGTGATGAACCAAAATTCAAGAAGGGCCAAAACAAGAGTAGCCATTCCCTAAATTGACTGAAGATACACTATTGTGTGAATTATAAGAGCACCCAAATGCCTAATACCAAGAGAAAAAAAGCCAAAAAAATCAATTCCACTTTTTTCCTGTGTGTTTTGTTATAATCAAACCGGCCCGATATTGAGAAATGATAGGGAGATGTGTTTCAATTAGACTTGGTGTCTGTTTGGTGAGGCGTTTTTGCTCGAGTGAGTTTGGGAAAAAATGACACCCTCATAAAATATGAGCATAACATGAAAACAGTTATGACCGCCATCAAGCCAAAACACTAATTTCGAACATAAAAGTGGAGGGAGTTCCTCAGGTGAGGTGGGACATTCACGAACGGTGGTTCATAACCAACGCATTCATGACCGCCACCGCCATGCCAAACGGACACTTGGTCAGCTTTGTTGTCATTTAATCTTACCAAAAATTGTTGATACCATATTAGACCAAAGAGAAAAAAGGAGAAGGCAGGAGAAAAAAAAACGCATGGAGTTTATTAAAATCAGCAATTCAGCATTCAATCATAATGCCAAGCTTCCAATTTCCAAATAAAATAAACAAATAATCCTTATATATTGGGATTGCAAACGAGCAGCCAAAACTCTAGGGTGCCTTAACGGGGAATGCTCAACAATCTGCAGAGTATACTAGCCCACACCTCGTCAATCTGATAGCAAACAGCCTCTGCAATCCCCCTGGCGTGCTCCCGCTGCTCCCCAGCGATGATGGTGAGATCTGTGATGATTGGTTTTGAATTGAATGTGAGCTCAGTGAGAAAATCTTCATATATTCGGACAATCTCATGCCCATCTAGATGAGGTGTTTTGTCCCCACCGTCCTCCTCTCTGAGCTCATCCTCCCATTCCCGAAGCATCGTGTGAAATCGTTCCAAGATTGGTGTTGTTCGTTGATCCATCGGTGGCCTCCCGAGGTGCTCCTGTGCAAAATAAGTGAACTATCAAGAAATGCAGCTACATACATAGAAAGATGCAAATAAAGGAATCATATTGTTAACACTTGAACAATGTACATTGAAATAAACCAATAACAATCATGACAGGAAACATCTAATAATCATTGATCTTATAACAAATAAAATATTACAAACATATAACATTTTTTTACAAATCCACTTAGAATAACTTAAAACACTTAATTTGATAAAGTCTAACATGCTAGAAAAGGGAACTTGTACAAATGATCTCATAACTAATAAAATATTACAAACATATAAACATTTTTTTACAAATCCACTTAGAATAACTTAAAACACTTCATTTCATAAAATCTAACATGCTAGAAAGGGGAGCTTGTACAAATCTTATTTTTTCTAGACAACCGCTCTATGTTTGCAAAATAAATACACTAGATCTGCAAATAAATTGATTGCCTTCAGAACATAAATCTGCTAATCAGGAAGAAGGAAGGCTTCTACTTGTGACTAATTTGTTGGTGTAATTTAAAATCCTGAAATTGATTTTAAACGATAAAACTTGGGATCACCTTAAATTAGGCCATCACAACACTACCTGTAAACAACTAACACTCTCAAGCATACTAGCAATAAATTGAACAATAAAGTTCAAATTGAAGTTGAATAGGATAGATCGTAATTAGTGGCAAGCTCTGAATGTTTAAAGATCAAATAAAATACCAAAAATAAGAAGATGTTATTGGCTAGTGAGCATTGTGAGAAGCAAGTGTTATACCTCTGGCCGCAGAATAGAGGAGAATTTTTAAACTTGGCTAGGGAAGAAGGCTCGGGGAGAGGCGGGCTGAACGGTTTAAACCGGCAGAGAAGAAAAGTTGGTTGCACCACAAATAGGCTCGTCAGTCCCCGTGGAGACGCAACTGGCCGGAAGGGAACCGACTGAAGGGTGTCTAACTCGTCAGAGGATAGATAAATAGTGGGCGCAGGAGTTTCAGGAAGTTGTGGAAGGCGGCGGAGGGTCCCGACGGTGCGTCTGTTGGCGACGGGAAAGGGGGAGAACAACGGAAGGATGGTAGAATACACTGGCAGCGCCGCGATTGGAGCTGCCCAGGCACGGCCGTCGCATGCCTCCTCCTCCTCGCCCCGTTGCCTTGCGCCCTAATCTTCCACGAAAATGGCAACTACGGGCTTCAGAGGTAGAGAGTGCGGAGCGTGAGAGAGGATTGGAAGGTTGTCTGCCATGCGGGAGACGGAGGTTGGAAATAAAGCGATGTTTTTCCTGTGAAGCGGGAGGGTATTTACGGAACAACAAAATTTCAGTCTGATTAAGTCAGACGAAAGTGAAGCCCGACCGAGGGGGGGGGGGGAATTAATATATATCCTATGTTTTATATAATCAGGTTATTAGGGTTATACCAATCGAGAGAGAGAGAGCCGACACAGTGATTCTTCTTCCTATCCGAGAGGCAGAGCTGGCTACAGGGCTTTGCGTTCTTCCCATCCAGTGCATTCGTGCTTCAGTCCAAGGCCAGTGGCTAGGTCAGTGGTGTTCTGAACTCCGATGGGTGTAGACGTTGTTTATGGATCTTGGCGCTCCAGGTCATATTGTTTGTTGCTCACATACTGTACACTAAAACTCTCTGAATATTATAGTGGATCTTGTCTGGTGCTCTCCCTGTGGACGTAGGAGTCATTCATCTACAAACCACGTAAATATTTTGTGTCTTTTATGTGTGCTTGGTTTCTCGTATTGTTTATTTTGAGCTATTGTTATTGCTCAGCTTATTTTCCTTTGTGCTATCCGCAGGGACAACGTAGTCATGGATCGTACCAATATTTCATAATAATTAGTATCAGAGGCAGGTTATGACCTTGGACCTCTGTGAGCAATATCAATGGCTGAAAAATTCGAGATTCTGAAGTACGACGACAAAATCGATTTTGGTTTGTGACTAAAACGGATCAAGGCATTTCTCGTTCAGCGAGGTCTGCATAAAGCGCTTCTCGGACAGGAGAAATTCGGGAAGAAGGATGACGAATGGGATGAGCTAGATTTGAAGGCCATTAACACAATCCCGTTGCGCCTAGCGGATGAAGTCATATATAACGTAGTTGATGCTCAGACTACAACAAATATGTGGAATAAACTGGAGGATCTTTACATGTCCAAGTCGCTCACGAGCAAGCTCTACATCAAGAAGCAATTGTACAATTTAAGGATGTCAGAAAGCACTCAGGTGTTGGAGCATATGAACGTGTTCAACAAGCTCATTTCTCAGTTGCACAGCATGGATGTGAAAGTTGAAGAAGAAGATCAGGCTCTTTTGTTGCTGTCTTTTCTACCGAAGTATTTTGATCATCTGGTCACCACAATTTTCTACAGTAAAGATACTTTGAAGATGGAAGAAGTGATGACGACTTTGCTCTCAAATAAAACGAGGAGCAAGTCTGGACCCAGCACCAGCGAAGGACTGTTTATAAAGAGCAGCGAGTAGGTTAGAGGCAGATCCATAGAAAGAGGCAAGAAGGGAAACATGCCCAAGTCCAATTCCAGAAGCCAAAACAACATGTGTCACTACTGCAAGGAGAGGGACATTAGAAAAATAATTGCCCGAAGAAGAAGCTTAAGGAGAGGACTCAAGAGCCACATCAGGCTGCGGTAGCTTCCGATAATGAGAGCGATGTTGATGTTCTTCATGTGTCACCCAATCTTGACACCACAGACGCATGGATCATGGATACTAGGTGCTCCTATCACATGTGCCTGAACAAGGAATGGTTTCATACCTTCAGGAAATGTGATGGAGGACGTGTTCTGATGGGGAACAACTCAGAGTGCAGAATATTGGTGATTGACAACAGCAGAATCAAGATGTTCGATGGAACTGTCAAAACATTCACCGATGTCATGTACGTGCCAGGTTTAAGAAAGAGCATGATTTCTTTAGGTACTCTGAAGGAGGCCGGGTACTCCTACACCGGTGATGGCGGCTACTTGAAAGTCAAGAAGGGCGCTCTGGTGGTCATGAAAGGAGAGCGTTGTGGTACTCTATATAGGCTGATCGGCTCCACCATTGCCGGTGACGCAGTGGTCTCTACAACATCAGATGAAGACTCATCTTTGTTGTGATATGGCAAGCTTGACCACATGAGTGAGAGAAGATTATTAGAGCTGTATATGAAAGGCCTACTGAAAGGGATCAAGACGTGCAAGCTGGATTTCTGCGAGACGTGCGTTCTCGGGAAGCAGTGCAAAGTAAAGTTTATGACATCAAGCAAGCACAACAAACAAGTACTTGAGTACATACACTCATATGTTTGGGGGCCAGCCCTAGAGCCATCACTTGGAGGTGCCAGATACTTTGTGACCTTCATCGATGACTTCTCAAGAAAGGTGTGGATCTACTTTCTCAAGCTCAAGTCTGAAGTGATTGAAAAATTTAAAATATGGAAGAACAAAGTGGAGAAGCAGACCAGGAAGAAGGTGAAATACCTCAGATCTGATAATGGTGGCGAGTATATCTTAGCAGAGATTTAGGTATACTGCAATCAGGATGGCAACACCCGTCATCTCACCATTCCTGGTACACCAAAGCAGAACAGCGTTGCAGAAAGAATGAACAGAACGTTGCTGGAGAGAGCTCGGTGTATGCGTTTATTTACATATCTACCGAAGTCTTTCCAGGCCGAAGCGATTAATAAGACATGTTATCTAGTAAATATGTCTCCCTCTATGTCACTGGATTTGAAATCTCCATAGGAAATTTGGTCAGGTACACCTGTCGTTTATTCTGATATTCATATTTTTGGTTGCCCCGTATACACACTACTGCAAGGCTTAGAGAGGACTAAGCTGGATGCTAAGTCCAAAAGATATATCTATCTCGGCCAAAAGGCCCACACGAAAGGATTCAAGCTATGGAATCCTGAAACCAAGAAAGTGCAGGTGAAGCGCTACGTAATATTCGATGAGGCCTCTATGCTGAAGAAGTCTCAGTCTCATGCCAAAGAAGCAGAAAGGACTCCAGCCTCAATAGTGCATGTGGAGGTAGAAGGAAGTGATAAAGCTGAAGATCATATTGATTCCTCTGACTCGGAGGATACATATGCTGTGCAACCTATTGATGTGGAACCATACACTATTGCTAGAGGAAAGGAGAGGAGAGAGGTCAGATTGCCTCTCAGGCTATAGGACATAGTGACATACGCTTTTCAGGTGATCTCCTCAGATCCGTGTTCCTACCGAGAAGCTATAGAGAGCAGAGACAATTCTCAGTGGAAAGCTGATATGGTGGAAGAGATGGAATCACTTCAGAAGAACCAAACTTAGACCTTTGTCAGTCTGCCCAAAGGGGCTAAAGCTATAAGCTCCAAATGGGTGTTCAGGAAGAAGGAGTGCACATCAGTAAAGGACCAGTGGAGGTATAAGGCTAGATTCATTGCAAAGGAGTTCGCGCAGAAGAAAGGTGTTGATTTCGATGAAATCTTCTCACCCGTGGTGAAGCACTGTTCCATACGGGTGTTGTTTGCTATGACAGCGGTGTGGGATATGGAGCTGGAGAAGATGGACGTGAAGACAGCTTTTCTTCACGACATCTTAGAGTAAGAGATCTACATACTGCAACCTGATGGGTCCATTCGACCCGGTGACGGGAAAAAGGTGTGCAAGTTGAAGAGATCTCTCTATGGTTTGAAGCAGGCTCCGAGGATGTGGTACAAGAGGTTCAACACTTTTATGACTTCACATGGTTAGAACAGGAGCCAGTACGATAGCTGCGTCTACTATAGATTTCTGGCAAATGGAGACATACTGATTCTGATCCTGTACATCGACGACATGTTGATTGCTTGCAAGTCAGCTCGGGAGATTCAAGTTCTGAAGCAGAAACTACATGTTGAGTTCAAGATGAAAGATCTTGGTCACGCACATAGAATCCTTAGGATGGAGATCAAGTGGGACAGAAAGCGAGGCGGGCTTTGGCTTTCTCAGACTGGTTATATAAAGAAGGTTCTAGAGAAGTTCAGTATGACATAGTCGAAAGCAGTTTCAACTCCTTTGGTACAACAGTTCAGATTGTCTTCACAGCAGTGTCCAGACTCGGAAGAGGAATGCAAAAAGATGCTCAGGGTGCAGTACGCTAGTGCGGTAGGATGCTTGATGTACGCCATGATCTGTACGAGACCAGATATCGCTCAGGCCGTGAGCGTAGTCAGTAGATATATGGGGAATCTAGGGAGACAACACTGGGAAACAGTCAAGTTGATTTGAGATACTTGAAGGAAACTCCAGACATCGGGCTACTTTTTAGAAGGGGCAAGGATGTTGTTGCTCTAGAGGGCTTCGTCGATTCTGACTATGCTGACGACCTCGATTGGAGAAGATCTACTTCCGGGTACATCTTTCTTCTAGGTGGAGGTCCCATCAGTTGGTAAGCCACTCTTCAGGTCATCATTGATCTGTCCACAATAGAGGCAAAGTACATTGCTACAGTGGAAGCCGCAAAGGAAGCCATCTGGCTCAAAGGTCTCACTAAGGAACTTAGGATTACTCAAGAAGCAGTGAAGCTGCACTATGACAGTCAAAGTGCGATTTGTCTTGCTAAGAACCCAGTCTACCATGCATGAACAATGCATATTGATGTGCGCTACCACAAGTTGAGGGAGTTCGTTGGAGGTGGAGACATTCAGTTATTGATGGTGCCTATAGAGGACAATGTTGCAGATATGCTAATCAAGCCCCTGACAGGAGTCAAGTTTAAGCACTGCCTTGACTTGACTCATATTTGTGTTTGCTGATCGTGGTGACCCCAGGGAGAGGGGGTGTTCTTTTATGAGAAGATCCAAGCTGATGATGAAGCTCAATCGCAAGGAGCATTAAGGTGGAGATTGTTATTTCTTACCACCTCTTTGGTTTTCATTGAACCCGGCGCCGGGCCTAGCTTGGGCTCGGCACCCTGGCAAAGCAAATTCCCGCAGCGGGATTAAAATCCCACCTATATTTGGCGGGATTAAAATCACATCTATAAAATTGATGTATGCTCGTCACCTGATGAACCAAGACGGACAAAAGACACCAAACTACTCTCTCACGTTCCAATTCTACAATCGTATAAGTAAAACGCAGCACACTCGATTTGCAATATTATTAATCCAATTCTAATGTATGGGTTCGCCACACGCTTAGAGATCAAATAAATGCTATGAGCCAATATTCTCTCAAGCGAAAAGGATCTACCTGATCCGTTCAAGCGTTTGTTGTATCAAAAGAGATCCACCGGAAAATAACGATTCGGAAATGGTAGATCTCTCCCAACAAAAGAAAATGAGGTCCGCCAATCCTCACGAATTTAAATAGATCAAGAGAAAACAACAATAATTGATTGGACCAAAACCACGATGAAATCAAGATTCGCAAACAACGCAAAAGTTAACCACCACAAGATTTATCTAGCAGGGAACACACAAGATTAGAGATTTTCGTTACCACACTTTGATTCCTTGGAAGAGGATCGCTTTTCTACGGTTCCGCCAGAGTTACACCTTAAGGAGAGAAACACGTCCGCCTTCCTCGCTTCACGCCAGAGAGGATTCTTCGTTGCAATAAAACTTGTCCTTGGCCAAAATCCAATAAGAGGGAGAGATCAAGGTTGGCCGAAAACCCTATGTGGGGATCCTTGGTGCAGCCAAAATCTTCTAGGGGGAAAGCCTTCGTCTTGTAAGAAGTTGGAGAGGAGAGGGGAGGTGTTATTATGGAGAAGAGAGGATGGGAGAGGGGGAGAGAGGTGGCCGAACCACTAGTGGAAGAGAGGGGCGGGGAGGGGCAAGGAGGGGAGCAAGAGAGGGAGGGAAATCTGATTTCATATTTTAGGGTTTTCTTTTTCACTCATCATGAAACAATTCATCAACACATAAACTTATATAAGGATAACAAAAATCCGGGCTATACACAACCCAACTTAAAACACCATATGGCTAAACGCAGACCAAACTTAAAATTGAGAATATGAATAAATACAGTCCAGATTTTAAAGCAATAAAACAGGGAAAATAAATATAACATAAACAAGATAATCATCAAAAGAAAGTCTTGATCCGAGGGAGAAGGTTGTACCGTCGATTAATAATGTTTCCGCAGCGCCGCAATTCTTTGGTTGGAGAGGGCGTGAGATCTTCCGTAAGCATGCTGGCACCATCATCAACATGCTGGGGGTCGTCGTCTCCATCAATCCTCCCCCGCTCAAAAGTAATCATCACCGATGAGTTGGCTTGAATGTACTGGCTCAGAAGAGCATCATCCAAAAGATCCACCTATGATTCAAGTAGCCAAGAGTCATCAGAACCCGGATGATCACACCACTGGATCAATAGCGGTGAATGTCACCACTTGGAAATGTGAGCACTTCATCCTTGAGGATCCTGTCAGGAAAAAAGGTGGTCTTGGGGAACCTTGGAAAAGCATTAGTTAAAGAAGGAGAAACAATTTCTACATCAACATTTAACGTACCTCCAGTGGAAACCATAGGAGAGAGCAATCCAGGGACAAGCTCACCCCCAACCAATTAGAGGACATAGTGGACGAAATAAACGGAGAGTCAGATATCTCAAGTGGTGGAGAAACACATGACGTTAAATCCAAAACATTGAAAATATAGTATATACCCCAATCAGTGGGTAACTCCAAAAGATATGTGTTTTCACCTAACTTTTTTAAAATTAGAAAAGGACCGGCTCGCCGATTTGCCAACTTTTTTATAGAGCCCGAAGGCATCCGTTCATGGATGAGATGCACCAAGACTAAATCATCAACATTAAAGTGAGACGCTCTCCTATGTACGTTAGCATATTGGGTGGTTAACGTTTCATGAATGTGCTTATGTAAATATTGAACATGAAGAGCAAACTCTTGTGCAAAATTACTTGATTTATAAGATGGAGGTAACGAAATTTAATCAATTGGCACCAGTGCACGATTTCTTTGGGGGATAAACACGTGGATCTATTTTTAGAATTATTGTACGCAAGCTGAGCATGGGTAAGGATCAAGTCCCAGGTACCCTTGTGGTCACCCACATGACAACGTAGTAAACTACCCAAACTTCTGTACTACTTCCGTTTACCCATCCATTTGTGGATGGCAGGCTGAAGAAAATAAGAGTTTGATACCCATAAGCTTTCAAAGGGTCTTCCAAAAATAACTAGTATATTTCACGTCCCTATCAGTTACTATTGTCTTGGGAACGTCCCGATGCCCAATGAATTCCTTAAAATATAATACTCGCACCTTGTGCACGTTGGTCAGATTGTGTCAATCGAAATAGCACTCTATTTCCATAACTCAATCTAGGAACACTTGGGGTTCACCTAGTCCGTCGTACGATGGGGGTTTGACCCGTACAACCTTAGTGAGATCAAACTCGTACGGTGCTTGGTTATTATAATTAAGTGCACACATGACATAATCATTATTATTATTGTTATTGTTATTTCCCTCATCACATTGGCGAGCCTCCTGATTAGGGGGAGCCGCTTGGTTTAATCTCATCTCGTGAAGCATCCCCCTGATGTTCATCAGTTGATCAGTGAACTCCCGACGGAGTTCATCAATCGTTGTCGTACCGTGACCCATATCCCGGTTGTCCTCCATATTGGAGGAAGAAGGGTATACTCCGTGCCTAATCTAGTGCGCATGCAATGGAAGAAGTTTGACCCTGACTTGATGAAACTTTATAAAAGATAAATTTTTTTTTTCAGATAATAACTAGATAAAAATAAAATATTTTTTATAATTTCTCACTGAGGTGAGTATGGAGATTTTTCAGAATTTTTTTTAGCTTAAGCAAAAAAAAATGAGAATATTAGGCCACTATTTGCAGAGCAGAAATTAAAATTTTCATTATTTTGAACAACGAAACATGCTAGACAAGGGCATGTCGGCGTCCTATGAATATTAGGATGGTGTCAATTAAAAAATTGACACGAACCTCCCTCTGATACCAAATTGATGTAGGCTCGTCACCCGACGAACCAAGACAGACAAAAGACATCACACTACTCTCTCATGTTCCAATTCTACGATCACACAAGTAAAACGCAGCACACTCGATTTGCAATATTATTAATCCAATGCTAACGTACATGTTCGCCACACCCTTAGAGATCAAATAAAAGCTATGATCCAATATTCTCTCAAGCGAAACAGATCTACCCGATCCGTTCGAGCGTGGTTGTACCAAAAGTGATCCACCGAAAAATAACGATTCAGAAATGATAGATCTCTCTCAACAAAAGAAAATGAGCTTCGTCAATCCTCACAAATTTAAATAGATCAAGAGAAAACAACAGTAATCGATTGGATCAAAACCACGATGAAATCAAGATTCCCAAACAACGTAAAAGTTAACCACCACAAGATTTATCTAGGAGGGAACACACAAGATTAGAGATTTTTCTTACCCCATTCGGAAGATGATTCCTTGGAAGAGGATCGCTCTTCTACGGTTTTGCCGGAGTCACAACGAACGGAGAGAAACACGTCCGCCTTCCTCGCTTCACGCCAGAGAGGATTCTTCGTTGCAATAGAACTTGTCCTTGGCCGAAATCCACTAAGAGGGAGAGATCAAGGTTGGTAGAAAACCCTATGTGGGATCCATGGTGTAGCCGAAATATTATAGGAGGGAAGCCTTTGTCTTGTCAAAAGTTGGAGAGGAGAGGAGAGGTGTTATTGTGGAGAAGAGAGGAGGGGAGAGGGGGAGAGACGTGGCTGAAAATCTAATTTCAGATTTTAGGGTTTTCCTTTTCATTCATCACTAAATAATTCATCAACACATAGCCTTATATAAAGCTAACAAAAATCAGTCTATACATAACCCAACATAAAACACCATATGTCTAAACACAGGCCAAACATAAAGATAAGAATTTGGATAAATACAGTTCAGATTTTAAAGCAATAAAACAAGGAAAATAAATATAACATAAGCAAGATAATCATCAAAAAAAAGTGTTGCGCCGAGGGCGGAGGTTGTAGCATTGATCAACATTATTTCCGCGGTGCTGCAAGTCTTTGGTTGGAGAGGACGAGAGATCTTCTGTAAGCATGTCAGCACCATCATCAACATGCCGAGAGTCGTCGTCTCCATCAAAAATCCCGCCTATATTTAGGCGGGATTTAATCCCGCATAAATAGGCGGGATTTAATTCACCTGTGGGGAATCAGGCCGGGGCAGGCTTGCCTGAAGGGCCTATCAGGCCCCCTCTTTAAGAGGGGGCCCGAGCCCGGCCCGGCCCGTCTCAAGCCGGGAAAGGGCCAGACTCGACTAATAAAAAGCCCGAGCCTGATTGGGTTGGTCCCAACCCGACCCGATCGGACTTTATGTGCACGAATAACTGGCGTACGGGACAAATCTAAAGGCATGAAATGCACGTGGGGCTCGCGCATTTTTGGTGTCTGACAAGCACTTTTATGCGGGGCCTGCACATTTGTGACCTCTGATTGGTTCCGGACGTTGTCCGGGTCCCGGACCTGATAATTTATCCATTCAAAGGGGCAATCTTTTATTGTCATCTATACCATCGAGTTGGTAATGATAATATTCATAATAGCCATCAATCGAGGAAATAACACCTCTACAAACTACAATTACAAATTTAGTTGGTAAGATTTTTGAAAAAAAGTTACAAGAATTTGAAGATGAAAAGACAAAGCTCTACTACTTGGAATGTGGGTCTGGACACTCTTAAGATATGCATAGCATGAATGTAATCTTCATATCATTAGAAAGCAGAAAGTATGAGAGACAAAGTAGCAGCACAACTACATTTTAGGTGAAATACCCAATGTTGATTGTTACGTGGATACCATTTTTTTGTAAGTTGTATTTCTGCCACAAGGTAGCTTGCGCATTAGCAATAAGCAAAATAGGGCAGATCGAAGGTGGTCAGAATCTTATCGTTGGAATATTAGGCAAGCTGCTACGAACTCCCGCACCTAGCGACAGAGACCCTTCCAACAAAACTCTGGATGAATGTGGTGGAGGGTTTGTGGATGTCTTTGTGTTCTCGATTGTGGGTGTCCACTAAGATCAAGGAAATATAGGGTGAGGTAGATTCCAAGTACACTAGTCCCTTACAGTATGAGCCTGCCAAGTAATGTCCAGGTGGGTGGAAGGAGGGCATCAGGTGCGTGACGAAATAGTTTGGTGATGGCCAGTGATTGAAAAATCTTTTGGAGGATGGTTGACAGGATATCGTCCCGTGGGATGGAAATGGCACAAAGTAACGCCTCAGTTTTGAGGTTGCGATGAAACGGAGTGTCCACTACATGGTTCAAGGCGCCGACTTGGTATTCTATGCGGAAGTTCAATCACAGTAGCTTGCTCATCCAACGTTGTTGTGGGACCGCCGTGTTGGTCCAACTAAACTATGAATCACTACTTTTTTACCACAGAAGACCCTGTAAGGCATTCCTCCAAGAGATTGATGATCAACGTCTTCATTTTCCAAGCTGTTGGGTTTTTGGGGATGGCACAACACTTGTGCACGCAGCGAAAAAAGAACAAGAAAAACCCAAACGAGTTCGGATCTAGCAATATTCATGAATCAAGAAGTAAAACATACTATAATAAAAATTACTTTTGAGGGATTGAGTCAGAACTCAACCTAGATGCTCCAGAAAAATCAGGCCAGCCACACAGCAGCTATAGTCTTGAGCGCAGAAAGTATACCCGCGCCTATACAATAATCCACACGATCAGGAGAACCCACAACAACTTGTCACACAAGCACTAGGTCGGGAGAGGACACTCAACGTCTCCACAGACTGCTAGATTTGTTGTAGGAGAGTCGGCGACGTCACGCACCGGGATCGGGATCAGAATCAGTGACAGGATTGGCGGAACACTTCCGTCGGGTTTCTAGTTTTTCTTCTTATCGCACAGTATCGGCTCATGTGCCGAAAGATAAGAACCGTCCCCAGATAACCCTAAAACATCCTATTTATATCCTAGGAGATAGATTTAGTAAGTCAACATTTGACTCAGCGCGGGCATTCGTCGAACTCAACCCGACGAACAATTCGTCGAACTCAGCTCGACGAAATCTGCGCTAAAGGACAGAACATCGAACTTGATTCGTCGAACTCAGCTCGACGAAATCTGTGCAAAAAGACAGCACGTCGACCTTCATTCGTCGAACTCAGCTCGATGAAATATGTGCCAAAGGCCAGAACATCGAACTTCATTCGTCGAACTTGATTTGTCGAACTCAGCTCGATGAAATCTATGCCAAAAGCCAACACATCGAACTTCATTCATCGAACTCAGCTCGACGAAATCTGCGCCAAAGGACAGAACGTAGAACTTGATTCGTCGAACTCAGCTCGACGAAATCTGCGCCAAAAGACGACACGTCGAAGATCATTCGTCAAACTCAGCTCGACGAAATCCGCGCCAAATGCCAGAACATCGAACTTGATTCGTCGAACTCAGCTCGACGAAATATGCGCCAAAAGCCATCACGTCGAACTTCATTCGTAGAATGACGTTGAGTGAATACAATACACTCAACTCTTAAGCGCCAGATTCGCTAGGTAAACCCTTTACTCGACGAAAGCGTTAAGTGGACTCGACACACACAACGCTTAAGTGCAACAGTCGACACACTCAACGCTTAAGTGTGACTGTCAATGCACTCAACGCCAACATTCGCAGAGTGAAAACATAACCCGCGAAAGCATTGACTGGTCTCACGCTCTCAACGCTTTCAGCCGATGGCGTTGAGTGAGCTAAACACACTCAATGCCTAATGCCTTAGAATCTTTCAACCCCTTTTTTTCAATATCCTTTAACTCATCATATGTGCTAAATAGTACAGATCCAATCTCCCAATTTCTCCACAATCTTATGTGCGACCCTGATAGGCTTATAATGAGTTGGCAATGAGGCTACATGCTTGATCACTTTCAGATCACTATAGTTGCACCAACAGTCTCCCACTTGATCTAGAAAGTATCAAATAAAAACTTCACAAACAATGAGCGGCATCAAACAATACATCATTGCTCCCCAAATAGTAAGAGTTTATAAAACTCAAAAGCCATTGTGACCAATATTATAGTGTTCTCATGTCCCTTCATCCCTTACATCCCGATAGAACTAGAGGTATAGACCGTGTCACCCTCATAATTATTTAATCCGAGTTTCTTGATCTAGAATGGACTTGCAGAAAATTTGTGAGTCCAATATCATATATTGACTCAACCAAGTATGGCCATGCACTTCTCAGTCCCATTCCATCAAGGGGCCCCATGGATGCAACTCCTGTCATATAGGAGGACAAATCTCATCTCTGCTCGCACGCAAATACCCAAATGATTCATAACGTACCCAATAACCACATTTATCATCCAGCTTTCTCAAGACTGGACTTTTGATGGCATCAAAGCACGCTCTTCCTCACTCAATGAAAGCTGTGACTTCAAGTCAAAGGACCACAAACACTATTTCCACATGAGCCATACTTGTGACACATTCGTATAACAATCCACAAAGTATTCTCACGGTGGGTCTGTCCAGTACAACTTGTTCATAACAAGTACTCATGTGATGACTTGATATCACAATATCATGACCTGTGAGGACGGGTCATCAGTCAACGCACATGCTAGTCTTAAATGTATCATCATCGCCCTTAGCTTCTAAGATGATACAACCAGCAAACATAAAATCCACAAGACTCAAACTAGACTTGATCATTTAGGTATCGTATACCCATAGATCTAACATGACCATCATGCTTTCTTTGTGCAAGATGCTTTGTCAGTGGATCCGCAATGTTTTCCTCAGTCAGCACTCTGCATATGCTCACATCTCCTCCATCGACAATCAATCGAATTAGATGAAACCGCCAGAGTATGTGTTTGGAGCGCTGATGAGATCTAGGTTCCGAAGCAAGTGCAATTGCACCATTATTGTCATAGTAGAGATCTACAGGACGAACAATGCTAGGAGCTACATCTAACTCGCCGAAGAATTTCCTAATCCATACAGCCTCCTTCGCTGCGTTTGCAGCGACAATATACTCGGCCTTAATAGTAGAATCGGCAACTGTATCCTGTTTGAAACTCTTTCAACTAACAACACCTCCATTCAGTCAAAACACAAACCCTAACTGAGACTTTGAATCGTCCCTATCATTTTGGAAGCTAGCATCAGTGTAACCACTTACAACGAGCTCTTCCTCTCCGTCGAATACCAAGAACATATCCTTAGTTCTTCGCAAGTACTTGAGGATATTCTTGATGGCTATCCGGTGACCTTCACCGTGATCAGACAGATACCTGCTAGTCTTGCTCAAAGCATAAGAGACATCGGGTCTAGTACATAACATTGCATACATGATTGATCCAATTGACGAAACATATGGAACCAACTTCATGCGGTCCTTTCTTCACAAGACTTAGGACACTGGTCCTTAGAGTGACTCACACCATGATACACGGGCAAGAATCCTTTCTTGGACTTAAGCATGCTGAACCGTTTTAACACCTTGTCAATGTACGTACTTTGGGTCAAACCCAGCAACTTCTTCGATCTATCTCTATAGATCTTAATACCGAGTATATAAGTCGCTTACCTTAAGTCCTTCATCGAAAAGCAGTCCTTAGGTTATTCTTAACAACTTGTAAGGTCGGTTTGTCATTCCCGATCAATAGTATGTCATCTACATACAATATCAGGAAGACTACAATGCTCCCACTAATCGGTTTGTAAACACAAGATTCATCCTCATTCTTGATAAAACCAAACTCTTTGATCTTTTTATCAAAATGAAGATTCCAAATTCGAGAAGCCTGTTTCAATCCATAAATGGATCTCTACAGCTTGCATATTTTAGTGGCTTCACCTGGAGATACAAAACCCTCAGGTTGTGTCATGTACACTTCCTCGAGGAGATTCCCATTAAGGAAAGCCATTTTGACATCCATCTGCCTGATCCCGTAATCATAATACGCAACAATAGCAAACATAATTATGATAGACTTAACCATGACAACTGAGGAAAAAGTCTCATCATAGTCAACACCATGAATTTACTTAAAACCCTTTGCCACCAGTCGGCCTTTTAATGTCTATACATTCCCATCCATGTTAGTCTTCTTCTTGAAGACCCACTTGCACCCTATGGGTCTTACCCATTCAGGTGGTTCCACAAAAGTCCATACTTGGTTTTCATACATGGAGTACATTTCAGATTTCATGGCCTCAAGCCACTTCTCGGAGTCCATTCCACACATAGCCTCATGGTAGGTTGCAGGCTCATCACTATGATACATAAGTAACACATTACCTATTTGAGACATGAGAAATCCATATCTCTCAGGCTCAAATCTTGGTCTACCAGATCTACGTGGAACTTGTGTTTCCTGAGTAGGTTCTCCAACTACAACTACTTGTAGTCCTGACTCAGGTTCCAATTCCGGTTCATTCACTGTTTGTGGTTCCTGAACTTCTTCAAGTTCTACCCTAGCTGTATTTCTACTTAAGAGCTCTTTCTCAAGAAAGACACTAGTCCTTGCGACAAATACTTTGCCATCAGATGGTAGGTAGAAATAGTACTCTTTGGTTTCCCTAGGATACCCTACAAGATAACACTTATTTGATTTGAGTTCTAGCTTATCGGGAATTTGACGTCTCACGCATGCCTCACAAGCCCAAACCTTAATGAACAACATACTGTGATGCTTCCCAATCCATATCTCATATGTTGTCTGTAATATCCTATGTTTACAGAATTACGTTTTACTGTAATAAATTTGTTCAAACTTATCCAACAAAGCTGAATATCAAAAAATGGATTCCGCGGTTAGATTCGGAAGGTCAAAAAACCTTAAAATTGACATATTATTTATTATAATCAGATAGTATTGGAGAAAATTCACATTTTTGGCGCAAACGCAGTAAATCTCGAAAAATAAATTTCATAAGTAAATCCAGAACGTCAATCGATATATAAATTTCTAGAATCAGAGTCCATTAGAAAATGTGCAATTTTCGATGCAACCGATGTGAATGTGGTAAAACGAAGTCCGACATTATACTCGAAATGACAAAATTCATGAAAATTGATATTTTATTTGTCAAAATCGGGTCATGTATGAAAAAAGTGCAAATTAGGCAACAATCGTTTGGAATTTTGCAAAACGGAGGCCGAAAATGGGTCAGGAACATTGAAAAACGCTAGGATAGGTATTTTCGTAATTTTCATAGGAGCGAAAACCCCAAAAAAAAGAGCCCGGAAAGAAACCGGGCATATTTGGCCACATAGCTGCACCATGACACGCCACGTGGCGTTCAGTGCCACGTGGCGCTCCAAGACAGCGCCACACAGGCGCTGTATGGAGCAGCGCCATGCAGGCGCTGCATGAAAGCAGCGCCAGCTGCATGGCCGCCACGTGGCAGGCTGCATGGAGGCCACGTTGCGCCGTCATGCAGCGCCTTATTCAGCTTTGTTGGATAAGTTTGAACAAATTTATTACAGTAAAATGTAATTCTGTAAACATAAGATATTACATTCTTCCCCCCTTAAAGAATTTTATCCGTATAAAAAGATCCACAACTCACATTTACTGTTCCCGCCTCGTTAATTCAAGCTTACCGGGCCAGGGTGTGACAGTGTCTTTAAAACCGCTTTCATTGGAGCATGATTTAATGTTAAAGCAGCAGTTTCTAAAGCAAAGCCCCAAAAGGAAATATACAGATCTGCATGACTCATCATCGACCGTACCATGTCTAACAAAGTACGATTGCTCCTCTCAAACACACCATTATGTTGTGGTGTTCTAGGTGGAGCGAGCTGTGATACAATACCACACACTATCAGATGATCACGAAACTCACGACTTAGATATTCACCACCTTGATCAGATCAGAGTGCTTTAACCTTCTTACCCAGCTGGTTTTCTACTTCGCTTTTAAACACTTTGAACTTTTCAAAGGTTTTGGATTTGCACTTCATAAGATACACGTATCCGTATTTACTGACAACATCAGCAAATATAACAAAGTAGAAGAACCCACCTCTAGCCATAGAACTCATGGTTCCACATACATCACTATATACTATACCAAAGAGATCATCAGCCCTCTCATTGAAGCCAGTGAAAGGAACTTTTGTCATCTTGCCTAACAAACAAGATTCACATCTCTCAAATGATTCATAATCAAATGAGTCCAACCGTCAATCTCTATGGAGCTTGGATATACATTTCCCATTTATATAGCCCAAAAGACAATGCCAAAGATCCATAGGGTTCGAGTCATTTGTTCTTAGTCTTTTAGTATTTTCAATATTATAGATCGGATGATCTAAGTTCAAAATATACAGAACATTAAACATTTGGGCTATACCATAACAAATATCATTCTTAAATATTGAACAACAATTGTTCTTAATAATAAAAGAAAAACCCACCATGTCTAAACATGAAATGCATATAATATTTCTAGTTATGGAAAGATCAAAATAACAATTATCTAGTTCTATTACAGGCCCACTGGGCAAAACAAGACAATAAACCTCCACGACAACGACAACAACTCTTGCTCCATTGCCAATGCGCAGGTCCACCTCTCCTTTACTCAGCATTCTTCTCCTTCCCAGTTCCTGCACATTTATACAAATGTGAGACCCATATCCGATATCCAATACCCAGGATGAAGGAGCAGAAATGTTTATCTCTATAATATATATACCTGAAGTTGAGGTCATACCTCCTCTTATCTTTTGCAGACCCTCCATGTATGAAGGAAAATTCATCCTCCAATAACCAGCCTTGCCACAATGGTGGCACTTCCCTTCTTTCCATGAGCCTTTATTTTTCAGTGTAGAACACTTGGACTCCAGTACAGACTTAGGTCCCACCTTCGTCTTCTTGAAGCCCTTGGCCTTGCCCTTGCCTTTCTGCACCATCAATATGGGTTTAGTAGACTTGACCTTCTTCATATTAATCTCGGCAGTTCTCAACATGCCTAGGAGCTCGGGTAGTGTCTTGTCTATTTTATTCATGTTATTGTTCAAGACGAAGTGCTCATAACTGTCCGACAACATTGTAGGATCAGGTCTGTAGCCAACTCTTGGCCCAGAGGGAAACCTAGTGTTTCAAGGTTCTCGATAAACCCAATCAACTTGAGTACGTGAGTCCATACTAGGTCCCGAGCTCCCATCTTACACTGGAACAATGCCTTGGTGACGTCAAATCTCTCTTCACGAACTTGCCCTTGAAACATTTTCTTGAGATGCTCATCAATGTCCTTACAACCTGTTGGATCCCTAGTTTGGATTTTGGCTAGGTTCACTATTAGGTTATTGACCCTCCATGTATAGCCTAGGGTCAATTTATTAGTTCTAAGGTCTAGGTCAGTTTGACTAGGTTAGACAAACATTGATCTGTTGAAATTTGTGAAGTGGAAGTGGGTGACGGGACAGGCCGCGCGGCCTGTGCGGACTGGGCGGACTGAGGTTTGCGGCCTGGTGAGAAGTCTGGTGGAAGCCGGCTGTGTTCTGAGCAGGTTGTTGCATGGAGTCCGCGGTTTGGTGCGGCCTGGTATCTGCGGATAGAGAGGCTTGCGGATTGATGCTTTGCTCAGTGGTCGCGGGTGCAAGCTTGCGCTGATTGGCAGGTTGGTTCGAGTTCGCGGGAAGCCTTGCGGACTGGTGTGTCCGCGGTTTGGGCTGTTGCAGACTGGGCCTTGAGCTTGGCTGAGGCCTTGTCAAGCTCAGGTGTTACAGCAGTCTTGCTGTAGAGACCGGTTGGCGGACTGGTGTTTGGAGTCCGGGAGGTAGCTGCTGTGTTGGACAAGTGCGAGGAGCTCGCGGACTGGTTGCGGTCTGTGCTAGGGTGTTTGGCGGACGGGACTTTGTGTCCGCCATGCTCGCACTGGCCCTTGATGGTTTTGGACTTGGTCACACTTGGTGTCAAGTTCATGGTGTCCGCCGTATCCGCAAATTCCGCTGTGACCGGGCGGACTGTTGCTGTTTGCCTTTGGTCGTGGACTTGTGGCGGATTGAGGTGTGAGTCTTGCGGACTGCCTCGGGTTGGTGCGGACAGCCATTGAAGGGGGTTTGCTGTCCTGAAGTAGTTGGAGCTTTGCGGGCTGGTGCCTTGTCCGCTTAGCTTGGGCGGACTGGAGAGGGTTCGTCAACGGTTGTCGTGCTCCTGGCGGTTTCCTTGGTATCCGACTAAGTCCATGCAGACTCAGCGGACGGTGGTTGTATTCGCGCGGACTGAGGGTGGTGTCGCTATCTCTTGGGCGGTGACCACACTCCTCACCTTGCCTATATATAGGACCCCGCTGACACATCTACAGTAACCTAAGTAACGTGAGTGAACAGTAAATTGGGTTGGGCGAGTGCTGCGGTCTGTGTTTTCCAGTCCGCGCGGATTGTTTCAGGCTGACGGTTTGCTGTGTGCAGGTCGCGCGGATAACTTCAAGGAGCCAGGAGCTTGGCTTTGACTTCGGTCAGTGCTTGGAAGTGTGCGGTCTCTGCGGACTCAGAAGGAGGTCGCTCTGCGGCTTGTCAGTTCTGTTTCATCTTTGCCAGCTTCAATAACCTGTCCGCCGGCTACAGGCGGGTAGGGGAGTTCCTCTGTTCGGGTTCAGCAGGAGGCGAATAACGGTGTGTCCGCGCGGCCTCGCAGTCTCGGCGGACTCCGTGGTATTCGGCGGATTGCAGCATAGCTTGGGCGAGCTCAGCGGTCTCGGCGGTCTCGGCGACCTCGCGGTCTCGGCGGACTGGAGTGCTGTCCGCCCGGCTTGTTTTTTGGTTCTTTCTGTTTACAGCTGTAATACTAGCGAAATCATGTCTCGCTATGTATGCCTCGGATTGTAAAGAAGTGAATGCATAATAAGACCTTTTTGTCCTTCCATTGTTTTGTTGGGTGAAACCTCTAGTCCTTGGGTTTTCCACAGGTTCAGCGTGCGAACTGGGTAGTTCCGAAGATATTAATTTGGTGTTTGGGCTATCTTGCTGACCACGTTGAGAAAATTTAACATGGTATCAGAGCGAGGTTTCTGAGGTTGCGGAGGTTCAGTTGCGTGAGCGGAGGTCAACCAGCGTTGTTACTCAGGGATTGAGTGGTGTTCAACCTGTGTTGTTTCTCGGAGCTGCTGAAGGGTACCAACAGGTGATCGCAATGGAAGGAAGCTTAGCAAGAGGTCTGGGCATTGAACTCTTAACGCCGACTAACTATAAAAAGTGGAAGTCGTGCATGAAGAGTTATCTTCTAGGCGAGGAGCTGTGGGATGTCGTTGGTGGAGACGACAGACAGGAAGTAACTGCTGCTTTCGGTACTGCTGAGCAGGTGAGGCTCTGGAGAAGAACAAATGCTAAGGCAGAGTTCATTCTGAAGAGAGCTGTCTCTCCGGAACTGTTTGATCACATCATTGGATGTGAGTCGGCCGCTGATATTTGGACAACCATTGATGAGTTGTTCAATAGGAAGAATGTGGCGCGGCTGCAGTTCCTGGAGAATGAGTTGGCCAGGGCAACTCAGGGAGACCTTTCCATCTCCAAGTACTTCTTAAAGATGAAGAGCTTGTGTGCTGAGCTGTCAGCACTGGATCCTGATGAGCCTATCTCTGAGGCCAAGATGAAAAGGCACATTATCCGCGGCTTGCGGAAGGAGTATGTGGCCTTTGTTACATCTGTTCAAGGGTGGGCTACTCAGCCGTCTCTGCTGGAGCTGGAGAATCTGCTTGCCTCGCAGGAGAGCTTAGCAAGGCAGATGGCTGGAGTGAATCTGGATCAGGAAGTCAGCGAGGCTCTCTTCTCAGGCAAGAAGAAGTAATGGGAGGGGAACAAGAAGAAGAAGGTGCAGGCCGCTGTTGAGAAGGAGACTTCAACTTCGTATCCGCCGGAGAGGAGCAATGCTCCTAAGGACTGGAAGAAGAATCTGAAGTGCTACCGGTGTCATCAGCGAGGGCACTTCAAGCGGGACTGCAAGGTCAAACTGCAGCCTGGGCATGCTGCGGGAAAGGAGGAAGCTTGCTCGCGAAGTGAAGAAGCAGAATGGGGAGGAGCTTTCATGACGGGCACTTGTGTCCGGGCCTTATCTGCTGAGGACTTCAACAGCGAGTGGATCATCGACTCCGGGTGTGGTCATCACCTCACCGGAGACAAGTCGAAGTTCACCTCGATGCAGGCTTACTCAGGTAATGAAGCTATTATCACTGCTGATAATACTGTTTATGCAGTAGAGAAGGAGGGGGTCGTGTCTTTGAGTAGTGATCAGGGGCCACTCACGTTAAGGAGTGTGTATCACGTGCCGGGCATGAAGAAGAACCTCTTCTCGGTGACCAACGCGGTGGATGCTGGGTATCACGTTCTGTTTGGGCCAACAGACGTGAGGTTCCTTCGCAACGTATCAGCGGTGAAGGCTGATGTTGCTCATGTTGGGAGGAGGGTGAAGAACTTGTTTGTTCTTTCCACCAGTGCCTATGTTGATAAGATGAGAGCCAATGATAGTGCGGTTATCTGGCATGAGAGGCTGGGGAATGTTGGTATGGACAAGCTGAAGGCAATGACGAGTAGAAGTCTGGTGAGGGGGTTGCCGAAGTTGTCCTCCTTTGTTGATGGGCATGTTTGTGCGGGCTGTCAATACGGTAAGGCACATCGCCTTCCGTTTGATAAATCTCAAACAAGGAGCAAGAAACCATTGGAGTGTATTCATGGCGACCTGATGGGACCGACTGTTACTGCCAGCCTTGGTGGAAGCAAATACATGCTTGTCTTGGTTGATGACTACTCAAGGTATACTTGGGTGTACTTCTTAAAGGAGAAGTCGGAAGCCTTCCGTTTGTTCGTGGAGTTCAAGGAGTTGGTCGAATGCCGGCTTGGCTTGCGGGTTAAGAAGTTTAGAACTGATAACGGGGGGGGGGGGAGTTTGTCTCCTCCGAGTTTTCTAACTTCTGCAGGAAGCACGGGATCCAACGAGAGCTTACTTGTGCTCACACTCCACAACAAAATGGGGTAGCGGAGCGGAAGATCCGTCATTTGACGGAAACCTGCAAATGCTGGCTGCATGCGAAAGATATCCCGAGGTCCTTTTGGGCGGAGGGAATGTCTTGTGCTGCTTATGTTATCAACCGGATGCCACTCAGCCCTATCAACATGAAGACTCCTATTGAGCTGTTGTTGAAGGAGAAGCCGAGTGTTGGACACCTTCGGGTGTTCGGTTCAACTTGCTACGTGCATGTCCCGGATGCTTCACGGACAAAGCTGGATGCGAAGGCAAGGAAACTTGTCTTTGTTGGCTATGATGAGCGGAAGAAGGGATGGAAGTGCATGGACCCGGTGACGAAGAAGTTCGTGGTATCAAGAGACGTTGTCTTTGACGAGCTGACGTCATATGGAGGTGGCTCGGTGGAGCTAACCGGAAGTAGCAAGGTTGAGGAAGCACCGGTGGAGGCTGCTGAAGGCTTGGAAGAGGAGCTTGCTGTTTCACCAGCAGCTCCTGTTGCTTCGAACTCCGAGGCTGAGCCTTCTGGCTCAGGAAGCAGGGGGAGCACTGCTCAATGCTTGCCCCAGGTAGGAGTGGAGCCTGAAGAAGCAACGGAAGCCGTGAGCAAGGAGCCGTGTCTTCGGAGATCGAAGAGGGTGGTTAAGCCACCGGCTCGGTACTGTGATGGGAATGTAGTGAGCTTTGTCTCCTGCTTCTTTGCAGGTCCTCTGGATGAGCGAGAGCCTGCAAACTTCAACGAGGCCACTAGAGTGAAGGAGTGGGATGATGCCATGAAGGAAGAGATTGATGCTCTGAAGAAGAATGAAACCTGGGACCTTGTGCCCAAGGTTGATGACGTTACTCCAGTTACTTGCAAGTGGGTGTATAAGTTGAAGAAGAAGGCTGATGGGAGCATTGATCGGTTCAAGGCTCGCCTGGTCGCAAGAGGATTCTCACAGCAGTATGGAGAAAACTATGAGGAGACATTCAGTCCAGTTGCGAAGATGACATCTGTAAGAGTGGTGATCGCCTTGGCTGCTAGCAAGGGATGGAGGTTGTGGCAACTCGATGTGAAGAATGCCTTTCTTTACGGAGAGATTGACAAGGACATCTTCATGGATCAGCCGCTTGGTTTCGTCTCTGAGAAGCATCCGGACTATGTCTGCAAACTCAGGAAGGCTCTCTATGGGTTGAAGCAAGCTCCTCGAGCGTGGTATGGGAAGATTGCAGAGTATTTGCAATTCTGTGGATACCTGGCTTCCAACTCGGATTCAAGCTTGTTCGTCAAGAAGAAGGGAGAGCTAAGAGTCTTGGTCCTGCTGTATGTGGATGATATGATCATCACAGGGAACTCGGAGGAGGAAGTAGCAAGGCTCAGGGGAGAGCTTGCTATACGCTTCGAGATGAAAGACTTGGGAGAGTTGCATCACTTTCTTGGTCTGGAAGTGGAGAGGAAGGAGTGCGGGGTTCTCATTAGCCAGAAAGGGTATGCTAATCGCATTGTGAAGCGGTTTGGCATGGGCGAAGGGAAGAAGTGCTCTACTCCACTGGAATCTGGGCTGAAGCTTCGACGAGATGAGGGAAGGGTTCTTCTTGATCCCTTGGTGTTCAGGGCTCTTGTTGGGAGCTTGATTTACCTGACGATTACAAGGCCGGATATAGCTTATGCTGTTGGTCGAGTAAGTCGGTATATGGCTGAACCAAGGCAATCTCATCTAGTGGCGGCGAAGGGAATTCTGAAGTATGTCAAGGTGACTTCTGAGATGGGACTCCTCTATGGAAGGGATGCGGAGTTTGCGTTGCTCGGGTACACGGATGCTGACTATGGCGGTGATTCGGATGATCGAAGGTCTACTTCTGGTTATGTGTTCACTTGCGGTTCAGCTAGCATCTCGTGGTGTAGCAAGAAGCAGGACTCGGTGTCGGTTTCAACCATGGAGGCGGAGTATAAGGCTTCGGCCTTGGCTGCTCGGGAAGCCGATTGGTTGAGGAGGCTTATAGAGGATGTTCATGAAGAAGTGCAAGGGCCTACTTTACTCCGGGGTGACAACGAGAGTGCTCTCAAACTGGTAAACAATCCAGTGTGTCACGCCAGGACCAAGCATATAGAGATTGATCACCACTTCATCAGGGAGAAGGTGTTGGAAGGATCTCTGCTGGTCGGGCATGTTCGGAGTGAAGATAATCTTGCTGACATCTTCACAAAGCCGCTGTCGAAGGGTCCCTTTGAACGCTTGCGCAGCTTGCTGGGCTTGGTCACCACTTCTCACTTCAAGGGGGAGTGTTGAAATTTGTGAAGTGGAAGTGGGTGACGGGACAGGCCGCGCGGCCTGTGCGGACAGCTTTGGCGGACTGGGCGGACTGGGCGGACTGAGGTTTGCGGCCTGGTGAGAAGTCTGGTGGAAGCCGGCTGTGTTCTGAGCAGGTTGTTGCATGGAGTCCGCGGTTTGGTGCGGCCTGGTATCTGCGGATAGAGAGGCTTGCGGACTGATGCTTTGCTCAGTGGTCGCGGGTGCAAGCTTGCGCTGATTGGCAGGTTGGTTCGAGTTCGCGGGAAGCCTTGCGGACTGGTGTGTCCGCTGTTTGGGCTGTTGCGGACTGGGCCTTGAGCTTGGCTGAGGCCTTGTCAAGCTCAGGTGTTACAGCAGTCTTGCTGTGGAGACCGGTTGGCGGACTGGTGTTTGGATTCCGGGAGGTAGCTGCTGTGTTGGACAAGTGCGAGGAGCTCGCGGACTGGTTGCGGTCTGTGCTAGGGTGTTTGGCGGACGGGACTTTGTGTCCGCCATGCTCGCACTGGCCCTTGATGGTTTTGGACTTGGTCACACTTGGTGTCAAGTTCATGGTGTCTGCCGTATCCGCAAAGTCCGCTGTGACCGGGCGGACTGTTGCTGTTTGCCTTTGGTCGTGGACTTGTGGCGGATTGAGGTGTGAGTCTTGCGGACTGCCTCGGGTTGGTGCGGACAGCCATTGAAGGGGCTTTGCTGTCCTGAAGCAGTTGGAGCTTTGCGGGCTGGTGCCTTGTCTGCTTAGCTTGGGCGGACTGGAGAGGGTTCGTCAATGGTTGCCGTGCTCCTGGCGGTTTCCTTGGTATCCGGCTAAGTCCATGCGGACTCAGCGGACGGTGGTTGTATTCGCGCGGACTGAGGGTGGTGTCGCTATCTCTTGGGCGGTGACCACACTCCTCACCTTGCCTATATATAGGACCCCCCTGGCACATCTACAGTAACCTAAGTAACGTGAGTGAACAGTAAATTGGGTTGGGCGAGTGCTGCGGTCTGTGTTTTCCAGTCCGCGCGAATTGTTTCAGGCTGACGGTTTGCTGTGTGCAGGTCGCGCGGATAACTTCAAGGAGCCAGGAGCTTGGCTATGACTTCGGTCAGTGCTTGGAAGTGTGCGGTCTCTGCGGACTCAGCAGGAGGTCGCTCTGCGGCTTGTCAGTTCTGTTTCATCTTTGCCAGCTTCAATAACCTGTCCGCCGGCTACAGGCGGGTAGGGGAGTTCCTCTGTTCGGGTTCAGCAGGAGGCGAATAACGGTGTGTCCGCGCGGCCTCGCGGTCTCGGCGGACTCCGTGGTATTCGGCGGATTGCAGCATAGCTTGGGCGAGCTCAGCGGTCTCGGCGGTCTCGGCGACCTCGCGGTCTCGGCGGACTGGAGTGCTGTCCGCCCGGCTTGTTTTTTGGTTCTTTCTGTTTACAGCTGTAATACTAGCGAAATCATGTCTCGCTATGTATGCCTCGGATTGTAAAGAAGTGAATGCATAATAAGACATTCTTGTGCTTCCATTGTTTTGTTGGGTGCAACCTCTAGTTCTTGGGTTTTCCGCAGGTTCAGCGTGCGAACTGGGTAGTTCCGAAGATATTAATTTGGTGTTTGGGCTATCTTGCTGACCACGTTGAGAAAATTTAACATGATCCAGCCCTCAGAAGAATTCAGAGATCCAGACATAAAAGAATTACAGTTTTTAAGAGTTTAGAGAATCAGTTCGAAATTCTTTGAACTCAGCTCGATAATCGTCGATCGCAGATTGACGAACTCAGAGTCTCTACTCTGAGCTGAGCTCAACGAACTTAGAGTTCTGGTCGATGAAATTCTATCTCAGGTCGACGAACTTGAAGCTCAGCTTTGACAGACTATTTTCCAGATCAACTTTCTCTGAGCTCAGTTCGACGATGACGATTTCTCAGCTCGGCGAACTTGAAGTTCAGGTCAACAAAATCTGTCATGAGTTCGATGATTTCTCTCAGCATCAGTTTGGCATTTTCTCTCATTTTGATTTTTGTTTGAATTATTCTAAGGCTGTAATTCTCCGATAATTAATGCGTATATTCTCAAGAATATAGTCGTTGCTTGGAAACATTAATTATGGATCTCATAGAGCAAATTACTTGACTTATTTACTAAGACAGTTGAGGAAATACATTGAAGACAAATTCCAGCCGTTCAACTCCCAAGATTTCAGCATTAAATTCAGGAATTCTTTTTCAAATTTGAAATGACAGAAATCCTCCAGAATATAAAAAAGCAAATTCTTCTCTTCAGAATAACAAGGAATTACAAGAGATCTTTTACACAACAACTGATACAAGTTTTACAGAGAAAAAGATTGCTATCTACAAGAAATTGAAGAAGAACATCAACACGCAGATCTTTAGTCTTCTTCAGTTTCTACTTCAGGCTTCAAAAAGGACAACACATCAACACCAGTACAAGAAGTTTCTGAATATCTCCATCAAGGCCTACACCCTGTGCAAAGCTCTCATCTTCCTAAACTCTTTTTTTATCTCAAGGGGAGCTTTGAGAATATCATCCACTAAAGTCTTCTCAGTTGTTTGAGAAAGAGATGACAACATCACTTTTCATTTCCAAATGTGTACACGGTTATAACTCCAATCAAAAGTTAACCCCTTTGGTTGTTAAGTCTCCTGATCAAAAGACTTAGTTTGGTTTTGGGGCACCTAATCAAAAGCTCAAAAAGGTTGTGAGATCTCCCTTGAAAAAATAGATCTTGTGGTGATAGGGCACCTGAGAAAAAACCTATGGTGGTAGGGCACATGATCAAAAACCTGTTAGTGGATTCCTACCAGGGTAGTAGAAGAGTGGATATAAGAAAGTTTAGGGGAACCACTATAAATTTCTTGTGTCATCTGGATTGCTCTATTGTTTATTTCTGTGTGCTGTGGTTATTTTTGTTTTTATCTCTCTTTATACATATACTTATCACTTATTTTAATCCATTGTAAAAATTAATTAAAGTTTTAAAATACTCTATTCACCCCCCTCTAGAGTTAAAGTAGATCTATCTCTCACTTTCCATTGGTATCAGAGGGAGGTTGTTTGGTTTCACAGGCTAACACCTGAACCAAAAGATCTTTGATAGATCTTATTATCTCTAGTGTTTTTCCTATATTATGGAACAGAATAAAGAATACTCAAGCACCAGACCTCCAGTGTGCAAGCTTAACAAGTTTGCTCTCTGGAAGGCAATGATCAAATTGTACATGAATTCAATTAATGAAGATATCTATAATTCTATTTTGATAGGTCCCCCTACTCCTTATGCAATAACTTCAACAAGTACTTCTGCAGTTCCACCACCTGAGTGGACAGAAGCTCAGAAAAAGTTGAAGATGGCTGATGCTAAAACCATGAAAATCCTAGTTCAGACTATGTCTGATGATATTTTTCAAAAGGTAGCTGAATGCACATCAGCCAAGGACATTTGAGATTCTCTAAATGAAATGGTTGCTGGCTCTACTGAAAGAAAAGATAGAAGATCTCATCTCATTTCCCAATATGAGAATTTCAAGAAAGATGAATCTTAGTAAGTAGCTGACATGTACAACAGACTCAGCTTAATTGTCAATGACCTGAAGAACCTAGAAAAAAATATCTCACTGACTGAGATAAATGACAAGATTCTTATGTGCTTCCCCAGTATATGGGACTCCAGGATTTGGCCAATCAAGGAGGCCAGAAGTCTGAATGAAATCTATACTGAATCTTTATTAGGCAAGCTCAAATCCTATGAGCAGCTTATAAAGATAAGAGAAGCAATTGAGCATAAGACCTCCTCATCAGGAAGGAAAGAGCAGAGTATTACTTTCAAGGCATCTGAAGAATCTGAAACTCTACGAGCAAATGAAGAGTTGATGAGTCTGTTAGCCAAAAGATTCTATAAAATGGCTAGAAAAGACTTCAGAAGAAGGTCAACAAGGCAAGATGACAGACCAAGATTTGACAAAACTCCTACCAAGGAGATTGTCTGCTTTGGTTGTAGAAAATCTGGACACATTCTTTCTAAGTGTCCAGAGAATCAGAAGAAGGAGAAAAGAAGAGATATAGACTCCAAAAAGAAGTACATCAAGCCCTCCTTAAGCAAGCACAAGAGGAAGGAGAAACGTTTTGTTGCAGAAACCTGGAGTGAAACAGAAGAAGAATCTTCATCTTCCATCTCCAGTGAAGATGAGGAAGAAGCTAAAGCAAAAGAAGTTTTCTTGATGGCCATCAATGCATCAGACAACCTTTCACAAGTTGAAGATTCAGAAAATGAAGACTCTGATTCTGAAGAGGATCAGGTAATATCCTCATTTGATTTTAATTCAGATCATGTCAAAACTGAATTTAAATTATTATGTAATGATCTAATCAAATCTGAGAAGGAAATCAAACTTCTCAGAGATAAGCTAATTGAATAGAAAAATTTGTTATCTGAAAATATTGAACTAAAAGATAAACTAGTTATAGCTTCTGAACAGATTAATTCTCTAAAAATTAAACTGAATGAGGCTAAGCAATTTGAATAATCCCTAAATGGGAGAAACATCAAATTGATGGACATCACAAGCACTGTAAATGCCAAGCTTAATGGCAAGCTGGGCTTGGGTGCTTCATCAAGCCATCCTCATTTAATTCAGAAAAACATTCTCTCAACCCCCATTAAAGTCATATCTGAAAAGGGTAAGAAAAGACAGATGGGAATAACAAACCAACTAAATTAAATCAGAAACCCAAGAAAAAGAGAAAGAGCAAGAAAAGCCTTAAGCATAACAATGTTCAATAGATTTCGTCGAACTCAGATCGACGAAATGTGTATAGTTCGTCGAACTCAAGTCGACGAACTCTGAACGCAGATTTTATTATAATTATTCTTCGAACAACGATCAATGAAACCAGTATGATTCGTCGAGCCGAGATCGACGATATTGGGGTACATAGAATGAATATTTTCATTCTCTGAGCGGAGTTCGACGAACTCATCCCTATTCATCGAACTCAGTTCGACGAACTTGTCAGAATTCGTCGACCCCAGTTCAGATTAACAGAAACTCTAATTACCCCAGAACATTTAATCAATCAAAAGAATTTGTTAACCCATTTACCCAATGGATAATTCAAACTAGGAAATTTCACCCCTTAGGATATAAAAACCTACCTGAATGTTCTTACATTTCTAGTTTTAAATTTGTAAAGAATCAAGGACCCAAGGTTACTTGGGTCAAGAACACCTAATTTTTTATTTTTTAGCTGAAAGGCTATCCTACCATATAAGAACAGTGATACCTGGATAATAGATGCTCAAAGCACATGACAGGCAGCAAGGATAATTTAACAAATTACTTGTCCAAGCTTGGTCCAAAGGTGATATTTGGTGACTCCAACTTTGGCCAGACTGAAGGCTATGAGATTGCCAAGATTGGAACTGTCACTTTCAAGAAAGTAGCATATGTGAGTGGTTTAAAACATAACCGGATATCCATAAGTCAGTTTTGTGATGAAGGTTATCAGGTATCCTTTAACCTTTCTTCTTGCATTATATGTTCTATAAATAATAAAACTGTCTTAACTGGTCTTAGGCAAGGAAACATCTTTGTAGTAAACTTCAAATCTGCTAGGTCAGAAATTTGCTTATTTAATCAAATCAGTAATAATAATGAATTATGGCATAAAAGATTAGGACATCTTAATTTAAAAAATATTGCTAAACTTTCTAGGGACAGCCTTGTTAGAGGATTGCTTTCTTGCCCCTACATGAAGGAAAGCCTTTGTAAGGCTTGTTAATTAGGCAAGCAAACCAAAAATAGCTTTAAATCTATTAATAAGAGTGATTTACCCAGGATTATGTACCTGCTACATATGGATCTATTTGGACCCATTGCTGTATAGAGCTTGAGAGGGAAATCTTATACCTTAGTTATTGTAGATGACTTCTCTATGTTCACTTGGGTGTTCTTCTTGAGAAACAAGTCAAATAACTTTAAAGTTCTTACAGACTTTCTTAAGAGCATAAAGATTGAGTACTCTACTCCAGTTGCATTAATCAGAAGTGATCTTGGAACTGAGTTTGAATCTCTTCCTACACAAGAATTCTGTGAGATGAAAGGTATCAGACATTGCTTCTTTGCTCCTAGAACTTCTCAATAAAATGGGGTAGCAGAAAGGAAAAACAGAACCCTCATTGAAGCTGCAGGTACATTGCTTGCAGATCATTACTTGCCCCTATCCTTTTGGGGAGAGGCTGTAAATACAGCAAATTATGTCCTGAATAGAAGTTTAATACATAAACTTAAGGGCAAGACTCCCTATGAACTACTCAAAGGGAAGCAACCTAAAATAGATAACTTTAGAATTTTTCACTGTAGGTGTTATATTCATAATAATAACAAGAAACATCTTAGAAAGTTTGAAGGCAAAGCTGAAGTGAGAATTTTTCTTGGATGTTCCCAAGTCAGCAAGGGCTATAGTGTTTTTAATAAATCAACCTTAAAAATGGAAGAATATGTACATATAACCTTTGATAAAGCTAACATGTATTACAAGGAGAATGATTCTTCTACCAAAGGTTTATTGCAGGTACCCCAACGATGTGGGAAATTGGATGATTTAAACCTCACCAATGAGGCTACATCACATCCCTCTCCACATATTGAAGAAGACAGTGAAGAAGATTTAAATGAAATGATTGTTGAACCACCACCAACAAATATAATTCCACAAGAGAAATTAATTCCAAATGTTGTTGCAGAACCAATTCCTCCAACTGATCTTGTTACACTTAAATATGAACCTGTATCTCATGTGATTGGAGACATATCAACCGGTGTGCAAACAAGGCATCAACTTAACCAAAATATGATGCATGCTTGCTTCATATCTCAACTTGAGCCCCAATCCATAAAAGATGTAGAGCAAGATCCACACTGGATTATTACAATGCAAGAGGAGCTCAATTAGTTTGAGAGATGCATAGTTTGGGATTTAGTTCCAAGACCCAAAGAATACACAGTCATTGGAACTAAATGGGTTTTTAGAAATAAATTGGATGCACAAGGAGCTATCATCAGAAACAAAGCAAGGCTATTAGCATAAGGATATAGATAGGAAGAAGGAATTGACTATGATCAGACCTTTGTCCCTGTTACAATACTAGAAGCTATCATGATATTTCTTGCTTATGCAGCCTACAAGAAGCTCAACGTCTACCAAATGGATGTCAAGAGTGCCTTCTTGAATGGTGAACTCAAAGAGGAAGTATATGTGGAATAACCACAAGGTTTTATCTCTCTAACTCATCCCTCTTGTGTTTTCAAATTACATAAAGCTCTCTATGGTTTAAAGCAAGCTCCAAGAGCTTGGTATGAGACCCTAGCTAGCTTTCTTTTAGAGCATAAGTTCACTAGGGGCATTGTCGATATAACCTTGTTCATTAGGCATCGTAAAGATAAAATATTATTAGTACAAATATATGTAGATGACATCATTTTTGGCTCTGCTGATTCCAAACTATGCAAAAGGTTTTTTGACATGATGAATTACAAGTTTGAAATGAGTAGCATGAGTGAGCTCTCTTACTTCCTTGGTCTCCAAGTGAAGCAATCCTCTGATGATATTTTCATCTCCCAATCTAAATATGCTAAGGAGCTAGTTAAGAGATTTGGGATGTCTGATGCCTCAACAATGAAAACACCCATGACTTCCAATATTGTGATTGATTTTGATGAATAGGGCAAGCCAGTTGATCAGAAAACATATAGGTCTATCGTTGGGTCCTTGTTGTATCTCACAGCTAGTAGGACAGATATTATGTTTGCTACATGTCTTTGTGCTAGGTTCCAGGTGAATCCTAAAGAATCTCACTATATTTTACTTAAAAAAATTTTGAGATATATAAAGGGTTGTACTAATCTAGGATTTTGGTATCCAACAGAGTCAGAATTTGACTTAACTGGATTTTCAAATTCTGACTATGCTAGATGCAGAGTGGACAGCAAAAGCACATCAAGAACATATCAGTTCCTTGGTGATAGGCTTGTTGAAACCGGAAATCGGTCTCACGTGGAGTTCGACCCTTGGGGAAGGTGTGACCGCGCACCTACTACCCTCAAGCAAACGATCTAGGCACAAGACTAGGAACACAAGGGATAGACCCAAGGTCTCAGCGTGGAGGACCCGCCGCATACCCGGAGACTAACTAACTCTTCCCCTCCCAAGCCAAGGGCTGAGCTAAGGCACCTTCGGAGGGCTCTCTTGGCCGACCGGAACATCCAAGGAGGATCTCGAGATCCACTCCCAAACTAGAGGTGCCACCTCGGGTCTATACAAAATGCTCCCCGTCTGCCTTACTATTGGCGCCAAACCGCCCAGTAGCCCTACTCTATGCAGCCCCAAATGGGCCGCTAATAGCGGAACTCCGCTACTCCGAAAGGATGGTAACAGGCCATTAGGGGCTCCCCGACATCTATACCTCGGGGCCCACACGGGGGGAGCGGTTCACGAACACGCCGCTCGCCCAAGACAGGAGGAGGAAGCTACATTCTCAGAGCATCACAGATATAAAAGAATATTACAGGAATATAAATTCCATACTCGGCACGCAGGCCGGAAATATAAACAAAAAGGCCTTTGAGGGCCAGCACGAGCTCGGGCTTAAGCCCGCCATTCCCCTCCTGGTACTGCAACACCTGTACGCCAACGTCTCGACGGGCGGCGGCCAACTAGTCATCGGTCGGCTAACAGAAGCGGGCCAAACATATTGCGCACATCCCCTTTTTGGGGGCTACGGGGCGCATTCCCTGCAAGCGTCTAAATAAACAACTTCCTCGGAGTCTTCTCCGGGAACCCCAGAACATCACCAATCCGGCTCACACGTCCGGATGGGCTTCACACAGCATGCCTAAACCCGTACTCACACTTCCGGGTACTAATGCAATTAACTGCGGGGACGTACACGTCAACCCGTCGGGGAGCTCCCTTTCCCCCACCCGTTGGTGGAGAGGGGCTTCCGTGCGAATATGGAAACAGAAGGCTTCACATGCCCAAGTTGAAACATCGTTACCCTTGTCGCGTGCTTGGAGGCGGGGTCGGGAGGGGAGCTCCGGGTCGATTCTGCTGCGTGCGGCCGCGTCGGCGGTCGATCTCCACTCTAGGCCGAGCCTCGCTCCAGGCCGAGCCTCGCTCCGGCTGAGCCTCGCTCCAGGCCGAGCCTCGCTTCCGGCCGAGCTTGTTGCCGGTGGTGAAAAATTAGGGCTTAGCCCCAGGCCGAACCCCACTCCAAGCCGAGGGTGAGAGAAGGCGGGGGGGAGGGGGGGGCCCTTGTTGCTCCAGGCCGAGGATGAGAGGAGGGGGCGGCGGCGGCACTGCTTCGTCGGCGACGGGAGAGAGCGAGAATGGCGGCGGCGGCGGCTGCCCTGCCTGGCCGAGGGTGAGAGAGGGAGGGGGCGGGCTGCCCCTTACTGCTCCAAGCCGAGGGTGAGACGGGGAAAGAGGCGGCGGCGGCGTTGCTTAGCCGGCGACGGGGAAGAAAGGGAAGGGGCAGCGGCGGCGGCACTGCTTGGCCGAGGGTGAGAGAGGGAGGGGGCGGGCTGCCCCTTGCTGCTCCAAGCCGAGGGTGAGAGGGGGAAGGAGGCGGCAGCGGCGTTGCTTAGCCGGCGACGGGGAAGAATGGGAAGGGGCGGCGGCGGCGGCTGGGTTCCCGATCGCGCTAGGGCTCCTCCTTCTTTCCCCCCCCCCCCCCCCGATTTCTTCCCTGCAACCCCCGTGCCCCTTTTTTTTTATTTCCTCTTTTATTTTCTTATTTCCTTGCTCTCCCCCACTCCCCATTCCTGCTGCCCCCTTTATTCTTTCTTTTATTTATTTCCTCTCCTATTCTTGCTGTACCGACCCCCTGCTGCCCCATTTCTCCTCCCCTAAAATCCATCTCTATATCTATATCTATCATATAACATATATATATATATTTATATATGAAAAGTCTATGAACGCAAAACCTTCGCACGCACGCACGAGCACCCGCACGTCCTCGAACTGGGTCGCACTAACCCGTCACCCATAACACGCCCCTAGGCTGACACTTGGGGAGGGTCCCACTCGCCCGGGTACGGGGTTGTACAAGGCTAGTGTCCTAATTTTGTAAGAAACAAACATCTGTGTCTACTTCAACTCCAGAGACTGAATACATTACAGCTAGAAGTTGTTGTTCACAAATATTGTGGATTCAAAACTAACTCCTGGATTATGGTCTCAACTTAAATAATTCAATAATATTTTGTGACAATACTAGTGCAATGTTTATTGCACAAAATCCAGTACTGCATAGTAGAGCGAAACATATAGAGATTAGACATCATTTCATTAGAGATTGTGTGGACAAAAAGAAAATTAATCTTGTCTTTATCTCTACTGATTTACAAAGAGCAGACATCTTCACTAAACCTTTAGATGAGAAGAAATGTCTGTTCTTTCTGAATCAGCTAGGTATGAATAATGAAGAAGTTTACTTTGATTTCTGTCCAAGGTCGAAGAATTGATCACATTTCGTCGAACGGAGATCGACGATCTTAGAACTGTTCTTGAGATATTTCATCGACCAGAGATCGACGAACTCTCTGTGTGAAGTTATTTTGTCGAGCGGAGTTCGATGATCTTGCTTCAGAAAAGTCTTCATCGACCTGAGAATGACGAAAAGTTTTCCCCTCTTTCAACTGAGATAGACCATATCATTTCTTCATGAAACTTTTTCGTCGATCTGAGAACGAAGATTTTTTATTTTTCGCAGGACAGAGCCCGCCGCTTCATATTCTGAAAACCTTATAATTAGGTTTTCTTCGTGCTCTATCCCATACTTTCTGTTCTCTTGCACTTGATCTCTCTCTTATTTTTACAGGAAAACCAATGGCGATTCCGGCACTCTCCCTCTCCAGCATGAAGTATGACACTGGTTTCGACATCGACTTTGATTCCTTCAACCATACCGATCAGATTTTCACAGACATTCTACAGCTATTTGAAGAACAACAACCGAAGAAAATCATGACCACCAGGATCAACTTGCAGCAACTGAAATAAGCGAATGATTTTATACTTCAACTTCTCTAGATGTAGAAACTATGACCTGGTACCATCGCCAGCAATCAGGTTACCCTAACCCCTGATATTTTAACTGAGATTTTTGGTTTCGTAAATGGAGAAGAGGATATTGAAATAGATAGGTCTGAATATGATAATATGTTGATTAAAATGGGTCACTTTGAAGGAAACCGTAATAAGCTTCTGAAAAGGAATCTATCTGTTGAGTATAAATTTCTGCCAGATGTTGTTAGCAAGGTTTTGCTGGGCAAACACACAACCCAAGACTATATAACCAGGCACCAGTCCTTGGTGATTTGTGCTCTGGTAAATAAGAAAGCAGTAAATTGGGGAAAGTTATTGTTTGAGTTGGTTAAGAAGTAGAATTCTAAGAAAGAGATTTGTTTTGGGAGGATATTAGGAATTTTTCTCCAGGCAAAGGCACCTGAATTACTAGTCTCCCATACCATATTCATAAATACCTCCAAGAGGATAACCTCTACCTTGTTTGGCAGATGGGAGAGGTCTATCCCAAAACCATCCAGGGCTTCCTCCTCTAGAACTTCTGAGGACACCAGGGCAGTAATAGCTTCTCCACCACCTCCAGAAAAATTACTTCCATCCAGTAGCATTCGTTCACCTCCTCCATAACAACAACAACAACCATCGTCACCTCTTCCACCACCATCACCTACTTATTCTCCAATCATCATCCATGAGGACATTCCATCTCCACCACCTCCATCTCTACTCCCAACTCATCTATATGATATTCCATACACATCCTCTCAACCTAATTTCAATCTGCTATCACCCCTCCACCATCTCTACACCATTCTCCAGTTCCATCTCCTGTTCAGGAAATCACCTCAACACACACTACCATAATTCCTATCTCCACTATTACAATTCCATCCAACCCTACTTCCACATTACCTGAATCCTTCCATACAGATTTCCCCCATGTTGTCTCTGTATGTTCCAGCTGTGGTCATCATACCACTTATACTCCCTCTGCTCTTGAACCTCTATATTTAAATTTCCCTGACATTTCCAAAGATCTTCTAGCTTTCATTTCTCCATTTCTGGAGCAATTAATAGCAAAAGCTATTCTCCTCTTTCTACCTCCATCACTTCTCTCTCCACTAGAGTTGCTGCTTTCACTTCTGTTCCTTCTTCTAGGGGCCTGGCTGCAGGACCATCTAAAACTAGGCAGGGGAGATGTTACGTGAAGAAGTTCTAGTTCCTCCTCTAGCACCAGTAGCGGCAACAGATTCCCCAGAGGCAGACATTCCAACAGAAAAAATAGATATGATATATGATTCAGATACTGACATGGCCTGTAATATAGTTGCTGAAATAACCACTGTTGGTGATTTTATTATAAATCCCACAGTTGATTGGTTTCTTTACTACAATCTTTTGATTCTGTATATAGTAACATTCTTCCAGTTCCAGCTATTCCAGTTGTAGATTTGTCTAAAGCTATAGTATGTTACTTAACTCCAATAAGTCCTGATGTTTTGGAACATCTTAGGACAAGTCTTATAGTTTTTGATAATATTATAGTGCCTATAACTGTCTCAGAGCCACATGCATTCTCACCACCAACATTTGGCTGGTGTGAATCCCTAATGCCAGATCTTGATGATATTATGTTTGCAGACATGGAAGAAGAAGAAGAAAGTGTTCAAATTGCTACAGAGAGTTTTGCAGAGCCAGCAAGTCAAGCACAACCACAGGTTCTAGGAATCTCAGCTGAATGACTAAAGCAGTTGAATGAACTATATGATAATCCTCCTAAATCATCTGATGAAGATGAGGATTCTAATGATTCCAGTTCAAAGAAATCAAAGGTTAAGAAGAGAAAGGCTTCTACCAAAGCTGCTCCTGAGCCTAATCCTATAGCTGACACTCCTTACTATATTCTGCATAATGTTCGTCTCACTCCAGATATTCCACAATGGATAAGATACTCTAAGAATGAGCTGAAGGAAAGGAAGAAAAGGAGAAGATACAAATCCCCACATAAGCAGACAATGAGAGGACCTCGTCCTCCTCCTACTACTTCAGGTGCTTCAGGAAGTGTTGTAAAAGATCAGAAGCCAGCTTCAGTAGCTCTTAGACTCCCAGGCCAGCCTCCCATCAGTCTTCTAGACCTGCTGGGAAGTACAGTCAATGTAGACCTCCAAGGTCTTACTATTCAGGCCAACCCCAACAGTCTCTTCCTCCAACAAATTTTCAACAACAATCTATTTTATTCAGAAAGTCTCAAAAGTCTTATCAGGATGCTTCTAAGTCTAATCCATAAAGACCTTTATCTCCCACATATGAACCTGAGTTAGATTCGATTTCAGAATGGCAAGATTTCAAGAATTGATTGGTTTATCTCAGATGAACAAAGCCAGATCAGAAGGATCAGATCCATCAAAATTCACTACAATGTCTACCTATAGACAAAAAGATTTTGACCAATTCCAGGCAGACAGACATTTATTTGATCCCAATGAATATATGCAGGTACATCCAAAAGCTGTAGTTCCCAGAGCTTCAACTGTTACACTTCTTGGGGTTCAAGATCTGAAAATGACTCAACAGGAAGCAGCGAATCCTCACAGGACAATTGTGTTTGCTAAATCATCTTCTGCTCATCCCTCTTACAAATCTTGAACATTTATTTCTCTGTGATATATATGTGTGTTGAACTGAGCTATATTATATCTGCTGAATGGTTTTAAATTCTGTAAGATATTTATATTGCTTTGTGTTTTTCTGTTTTTCTATTTTGTTTAGTGACCTCACCCAAATAGGGGGAGATTGTTGGATCCCTAGTTTGGATTTGGGCTAGGCTCACTATTAGGTTATTGACCCTCCATGTATAGCCTAGGGTCAATTTGTTAGTTCTAAGGTCTAGGTTAGTTTGACTAGGTTAGATAAACATTGATCCAGCCCTCAGAATAATTCAGAGATCCAGACATAGAAGAATTCAGTCTTTAAGAGTTCAGAGAATCAGTTCGAAGTTCTTCGAACTCAGCTCGACGATCGTCGATCATAGATCGACGAACTCAGAGTCTCTACTCTGAGTTTAGTTCAACGAACTTGGAGTTCTGGTCGACGAAATTCTATTTCAGGTCGATGAACTTGGAGCTCAGCTTTGACAGATTATTTTCCAGATCAACTTTCTCTGAGCTCAGCTCGACGAAGACGATTTCTCAGCTCGACGAACTTGAAGTTCAGGTCAACGAAATCTGTCTTGAGTTCGACGATTTCTCTCAGTATCAGTTTGGCATTTTCTCTCATTTTGATTTCAGTTTGGATTATTCTAAGTTTGTAATTCTCTCATAATTAATACTTATATTCTCAAGAATATAGTTGTTGCTTGATAGCATTAATTATGGATTTCACAAAGCAAATTACTTGATTTATTTACTGAGATAGTTGAGGAAATACATTTAAGACAAATTCCAGCTGTTCAACTCCCAGGATTTCAGCATTAAATTCAGGAATTCTTTTTCAAATTTGAAATGGCAGAAATCCTTTAGAATATAAAAAACAAATTCTTCTCTTCAGAACAACAAAGAATTACAAGAGATATTTTACACAACAACTGATACAGGTTTTATAGAGAAAAAGATTGCTATCTACAGGAAATTGAAGAAGAACATCAACACACAGATCTTTAGTCTTCTTCAGTTTCTGCTTCAGGCTTCAAAAAGGACAACTCATCAACACCAGTCCAAGAAGTTTCTGAAGATCTCCATCAAGGCCTACACCCTGTGCAAAACTCTCATCTTCCTGAACCCTTTTTTATCTCAGGGGGAGCTTTGACAACATTATCTACAAAAGTCTTCTCAGTTGTTTGAGAAAGAGAAGACAACATCACTTTTCATTTCCAACTGTGTACAGGGTTATAACTCCCTACAAAAGTTAACCTCTTTGGTTGTTAAGTCTCTTGATCAAAAGTCTTAGTTTGGTTTTTGAGCACCTGATCAAAAGCTCAAAAGGGTTGTGAGATCTCCCTTGAAAAAATAGATATTGTGGTGACAGGGCACCTGAGCAAAAACCTGTGGTGGCAGGGCACCTTATCAAAAACCTATTAGTGGATTCCTACCAGGGTGGTAGAAGAGTGGATGTACCCAAGTTTAGGGGAAACACTATAAATTTCTTGTATTGTCTGGATTGCTTTATTGTTTATTTCTGTGTGCTGTGGTTGTTTTTGTTTTCATCATGTTGGGTACATTGGTCAAATGTACCTGATTTGAAGAAGCCTCACCTAACTCAATGATATACATCATAATGTATTTGATGTTTGTTTAAGTTACTTGTGCAGGTTAGGTATTCACTGGACTGAAGCTAAAAGTTTCTAAGTCCATGTGTCGACACCCAGAGGGAAAGTGTCGACACTTGAGAAAGCTTGTGTCGACACCCAGACAAGTTGTGTCGACACTTGGAGTAATTGTGTCGACACCTGAGAAGAAGAGTCGACACCAGTAAGTAAGTGTCGACACTTGGAGCTGTGTCGACACTCAGTGAAGAAGAATGCAGAAAAGCTGTGTCGACACTTAGCAGAAGTGTCGACACCTAGAAGAGCTGAGTCTACATCAGAAAGTGTCGACACTTGGAGTTGTGTCGACACTCAGCAAAATTCTGCAGAGACTAAGGACAAGTGTCGACACTCAATACAATGTGTCGACACTCAATCAGCAGAGTCAACATATGAAGAATGTGTCGACACTCAGCACAATGTGTCGACACACAAACAGGAGAGTCAACACTTGAAGTAAGTGTCGACACCCAGCATAATGTGTCGACACTTAGCTAAAGACTCTACACTTGAAGAAAGTGTCGACACAAGGAGCTGTGTCGACACTTAGCAAAGAACAGAAAAGTTTGCAAAATATTCTAAGTACAAGTGTCGACACTAAGGGAATGTGTCGACACTCAGCTGAAGTAACAAAATTGAAGACTTGTGTCGACACCAAGAAGCAGTGTCGACACTTGACAGTTTCAACACATGAAGATGTGTCGACACAAAGGAGATGTGTCGACACTTAGAAGAATTCAACAAGTTACAGAAGATCAAGTACTTGTGTCGACACTTAATTTCAGTGTCGACACTTGAAGAAGAATCTGTGTCGAGACATACAAGGAGTTGTGTCGACACCTTGTAGACTTGTGTCGACACTTACACAACATGTGTCGACACTTGGTCTATAAGTGTCGACACTTAAGAACAGAAAGTCTCGACACTATCTGACAGTTAGAGAATTTCAAGAAGTGACTGGTTGACATGACAGCTGCCGATCCAGCCGGTCTACAGCAACTGTCAGAGATGTCAGAAGTCAGTTATGAACCGGACCAGCCGGTTACCATGAAGAATGCCTATAAATAGGCACAGACTGTTTACAAAAACAGTGGTTGTTAAGGTTGTTGATCAAATTGTTAACATAGTTCAGATTATTGTTGAAGTAATCATTAAAGTGGTATACTGAGAATCAACACAAGAAGATCTTGCTGTCCAACAGCAGATCTAAGAAGTTGGAGAGAGAGAGCTCCAATCAAGAATTCAGTCTTTGGAACTAAGGCTGAGAAGAAGGATTCAGAATCATCTGGATCTCAAGAGGCAGAGGTCAAGGATCAACTGCAGAGGATTCAGACTAATTCAGTTCTACTCAAGAAGCTTTGAAGGAAGCTAAGTCAGTTTGGATCTAGCTGAGTTCTTCCAAGAACTCTTCAAGAAACTCTCAACTCCTCTCTTATTTTCTGAGTTGTAGAGTTAGTTATTGTAATTCAATTTTAACTTGTAGGATCCATTGGATCTGAGTGAATTGTAAGCCTATATTATAAAGGCTGAGGGTAGGGCTTGGTTGCCTGAGTGTAGGAGTTGAAGAACTCTGAGTGTAGGCCTTAATTGGCTGAGTGTAGGCCTGGGTGGCTGAGTGTAGGCCTTGGTGGCTGAGTGTAAGGCTTTGGGCCTGAGGTGTAGGAACCTAGTTGGGTTCTGAGATAGTAGAGAAGTTTGGCCGAATCTAGTACACTGCTAGATAGGAGAAGGGGGAAAGTGGATGTACCCAAAGATTGGGGAACCACTATAAATTTGTGTGTCTGTTGTGCTGTGCTGTGATGTGGATTAGCAGTTTATATCTTGATATTACTGTTAGCTGTAGAAATCTGTGTGATAACTGTTTTGCTGCAAACAAAGTTTTAAAAAAAAGGTTTAGGTCACCTATTCACCCCCCCCCCCTCTAGGTGTTTAGGTACCATATCTTTCAAGTGGTATCAGAGCCAGGTTCCTCAAAAAGGACTAACTGTCTGAGGAGATCTAGTTTGGCAGATTCAGTGTAAGTCAGAACACAGTTTCAAGAAAATCAAGAACATGGGTTCTTCAGAGAATCACAAGGAATTGGGTTCAATGAAACTGCCTATATGCAGAAAAGAGATCTTTGGGATCTGGAAAGAAAGGGTTAGGCTATTTATGGAGGCTCTGACCCTAGAATCTACATCACAGTCAAAGAGGGGCCATATGTGCCCATGAAGGTTTCAGTTTTGGATGCTACACAGAGAACTCCAAAGGATTTCTCTGAGATGACTAAGGATGAAATTGTCCTAGCCACTATGGACAAGAGGAGCACAAAACATTATAGTAAGTGCCATTGATGATGCCACTTTTCAGAACTTAATTCACTGTAAAACAGCAAAAGAGATGTGGGATACTCTCATTGTCTATATGGAAGGTTCTGAAGAAGTTAGGCAAGATATAAAGTCCTTGCTTAATCAAGAGTATGAGAGCTTTAGGCAAGGAAGAGGAGATAGCATCACTGAATGCTACAAGAAGTTCTATAGAATTGTTAATGAACTCATGTCCTATGGAAGAGAGTTCACTAACTATGAATTGAATGATAAGTTCTTAAGGTCCCTAACCAAAGATTGGGACACCAAGATCTGTGCCATCAGAGAAATGGCAAAGTTGGGAGAAATTCCTCCTCCCACACTGTTTGGGAAGTTGTTGTCTTATGAGATGCAGCTGTCAGTAAGAAAAGAGGAGGAAAAATCAACAAGGACTGAGCACAGGGAAATGACTGTTGCCTTCAAATCAGAAGTACCTAGAAAGGGCAGGACTAAGTCATCAACTCCTCCTCCAGAGGTAGTTGAATCAGAATCTGATGAGTCTGTTAGCACAAAGTCTACAAGCAGTGAAAGTGATGAAGACTTTGCTGCATTCACCAGACATTTTCAGAAATTCCTGAAGAAGAAACAGTGGAGGTCCAGACCTTCATTTTCCAAAGGGAAAGAAGTTCAGTATCGGGAGAAGAAGCCTTCAAAGAAGGACAAGAAAAGGACAAAGACTAGCAAGGCAACTGGGTCTAAGATAGTGTGTTACTGTTGCAATAGACAGGGTCATGTTATTGCAGATTGTCCTGAGAGAAGAAAAGAATCCAGTGACAAAAAGAAGACTCACTTCAAAGGAAAGAAGGAGAAGTCCTTTGTTGCAAAGAATGAGAAGACTCTTTCAGACATTTCTTCTTCAGACACTGAGACAGATGCTGAAGCCTACATAGGGCTATTTGCTGAAGAAGAAGAAGAGTTTATGCAGATCATGGAATCAATCTATGAACAAGAAGAGTGTCAGTGCCAAGGACTGATGGCATTGACTGAAAGTACCAAAATCCTGGAGCAGCCAGGACCTAGTCAGGTACAAAGTCCAACTCAAAGTTCAGATTCCAGTTCTAGTTCAGAGTCAGATTCATCTTCATCAAGTGATGGAAGTGTTTCTGAATCTGAGGGAGATATTCATCAGCTCTTAGATGAATATAAAGTACTGTTGCAAGCCTATAAGAAAAGCAAGACCCTAGCCAAAAGTCAGGCAAAGGAGATTGCTGATCTCAAGGCAGCTGCAACAGATTTTGAGAAGAACTTTGATCAAAAGCTCAATGAGGTAGCCAGGCTGAAACACATTACTGTGATTCAGATGGGAACTATCACCTATAAAAATGATCAAATTAAGAGACTGGAGATCAATCTTCAGAAGGAAAGAGAGCTAGTTGCTAGGTTTTCAAAACCTAAATCAGTGCTACCCTTGATTGATGAATTTGTTCATCATAAAGGAAAGGCTGGATTGGGTTTTATTAAACCAGCTAGGACTGTTCAGGATCAGTCCAAGTCCAAGGGCAAAGCCCCAACATTCAATAAGCCTGCTGTAGTCAAGACAGCCAAGTCTGTACCTAAGCAAAGGTACAACAAGTTTGAATGCTGGTGCTGTGGCAAAGTTGGCCACTTTGCCTTGGACTGTTGGCACAATGCAAGTGCCAATGGGAGTAGCAAGCTACCTGGTGGAAAGCCAGTAGGTAGCTATGTCATGTTGCAAACTAACAATCACCAAGGACCCAAGTTTACTTTGGGTTCTAAGGTTCATTAATTTGTTTTGCAGGTGAATCCAAGTGGCCATACCCCAACATGGTACTTGGATAGTGGATGTTCCAGACATATGACTGGAACAAGGGGACTACTGAAGGACTACATTCCAATCAAAAATGGTCCAAAGGTGACCTTTGGTGGTTCTGAAAAAGGAATCATCAAAGGGTTTGGTAACATTTCCTCAAACTTAGTTACCATTACTCATGTGGCTTATGTTAAAGGGTTGAAACACAACCTTATAAGTATAAGTCAATTAAGTGATGTAGGGTATGACATCTCATTTGTTAAAAATGGTTGTCATATCAAGAGGTCAAGTGATCAAGAGATCATTTTGACAGGATATAGAAAGAGGAATGTCTACTGCTTAGACATTATGATTGAGAACAATGGTTCTCCTGTCTGTCTTGTAGCTGATGAGACAGTCTCTCATTGTGTCAAGTGGCACAAGAGGCTAGCTCATCTTAACTACAAGACTATTAGCAAACTCTTTAGCAAAGAGTTAGTGAGGAATGGTCCTCAAGTTAAGTGTGTCAAAGATGGCATTTGCTCAGCTTGTCAAAAGGGCAAGCAGACTAAATCCACCTTTAGAAGCTTAGAGAACAAAGATGCTGTGAGGTGTTTATACCTCTTGCATATGGATCTATTTGGTCCAATGCCAGTTCACAGCTTAGGTAGGAAGGTCTATACCTTTGTAGTTGTTGATGACTACTCAAGGTTTTCCTGGGTGTTCTTCTTAAGGCAGAAATCTGAAACACCTAGTGTCTTCTATAGCTTTGTTAAGCAAATTCAGAATGAATTGAACTGTACAGTGGTCAAAATTAGAAGTGACCATGGTACTGAGTTTCAGTCTGAAAGCATGACAAAACTGTGTGAAGACTTTGGGATATTTCAAGAATTCTCTTCACCTAGAACACCTCAGCAAAATGGCATTGCTGAGAGGAAGAATAGAACCTTGATAGAGGCTGGTAGAACCCTATTAGTGATACATCACTGCCTGAGTATTTTTGGGCTGAAGCAGTTAACACTGCATGCCATGTGATAAATAGGGCTACCATCACTAAAAGGTTAAATAAGACCCCCTATGAAGTTGTGAAAGGCAGGAAACCAAACCTATCCTATTTCAGGATTTTTGGTTGCAAATGCTTCATACTTAACAATGGAAAGTCTTACTTAACTAAGTTTGCTGCCAAGTCCCAAGAGGGAGTGTTTGTTGGGTACAGCAATAATAGTAAGGCTTATAGAGTCTACAACTTGACTACACAAGTTGTAGAGGAGTCTGTGCATGTAGTTTTTGATGAGACAAAACTTATTAACAATGAGTTGTCTAGTAGTGTGTGCAGCCCCACAGGTCTTACTAAGAAGATGGACAAGCTAACCATAGAAGATGTACCTGCTGCAAGACAGCAAGTAGAAGAAGATGGCTTATGTCCAGGGGGAGAACTACATGTACCAGGAGCTGAAGAAGTACAAGGAACTCAGCATGATGAAGATGCTGTAGAAGTACAACCAGAAGTAAGGATGCCTCCAGCCAACAGGCATCTAAGAGATCATCCAGTAGAGCTGATTATTGGAGATCCAAGACAAGGTGTTCAGACAAGGAGCAGAAATCAGAATGCTGTAGTATATTCAAGTTTTCTGTCTCAAATAGAACCAAAGAAATTTGAAGAAGCTATACAAGATCCACAGTGGACTGAAGCAATGCAGGAAGAGCTTAATCAGTTCAAAAGGTGCAAGGTTTGGGACCTGGTTCCTAAACCTAAAGATCACAATGTGATAGGAACAAAGTGGATCTACAGGAATAAGTTAGATGAACAAGGAGTTATCATTAAGAATAAAGCAAGACTGGTTGCAAAAGGATATAGGCAAGAAGAAGGTATTGATTTTGATCAAACCTTTGCTCCAGTAGCCAGACTGGAAGCCATAAGGATGTTCTTGGCCTATGCAACCTATCAAGGATTCAAGGTATACCAAATGGATGTGAAGTCAGCATTCCTAAATGGTAATTTGAAAGAAGAAGTCTATGTGGAGCAGCCTGCAGGTTTTGTTGATCCAACTCTACCTCATTATGTCTATAGACTTAGGAAAGCATTATATGGGTTAAAACAAGCACCTAGAGCTTGGTATGAAACCCTATCTAGTTTCCTCATTGAGAACAAGTTCTCAAGGGGGAAAATAGATAAGACTCTATTCCTTAGGGAATCTAGAGGCAAAGTCATACTTGTCCAAATATATGTAGATGACATTATATTTGGGTCTACTGAAAGTAGCCTTTGCAAAAGTTTGCAAAGCTTATGCAAAGTCAATTTGAGATGAGTAGTATGGGAGAACTAAAGTTTTTCTTGGGTCTCCAAGTTAAACAGACTGAAAGTGGTCTATCCATATGTCAGTCTAAGTTCACCCTAGAACTCATAAGGAAGTATGGTATGGATTCATCCAGTACCATGAAGACTCCTATGGGGTCAAGTATGTCTCTGAGCAAGGATGATGCAGGGAAACCTGTAGATGAAACCTTGTATAGAGGGATAGTTGGCTCCCTACTATACTTGACTGCAAGTAGGCCTGACATTATGTATGCTACATGTGTTTATGCCAGGTATCAAGCCTGCCCTAAAGAGTCTCACTTGACTGCAGTCAAGAGAATCTTTAGATATCTAAAGGGCACATCTTATCTAGGCCTCTGGTACCCTAGGAATGGAGATTTTGATCTAACAGGCTATTCAGATGCAGACTTTGCAGGATGCAAAGAAGATAGAAAGAGCACTACTGGATCCTGTCAATTCCTAGGTGGAAGACTCATTTCATGGAGTAGTAAGAAGCAAACTAGTGTGGCTATCTCCACAGCTGAGTCAGAATATATAGCTGCAGGAAGTTGCTGTGCTCAACTTCTATGGATTCAACATCAGCTAGAAGACTATGGATTTCAGGTAAGTAGAACTCCACTTTTCTGTGATTCTACAAGTGCTATTTCAATAGCTAATAATCCTGTATCACATAGTAGAACTAAACATATTGAGATTAAATATCACTTTCTTAGGGAGCATGTAGAAAGAAATGATATTGCACTTGAATATGTTAAAACTGATAATCAGATAGCTGATATGTTTACTAAGCCTTTAGAAGAAGCTAAGTTCAATAGGTTCAAAATTGAACTAGGTATGATAAACTTAGACTAAGTTTACAGAACTAAAAATTGGCTAAGTAAAAAGGTGTCGACACATAGACAAGTCTATGTCGACACAGAATAGTAAGTGTCGACACTTCAGGAAAATGGTGTCGACACATCTAGGAAGTTGGTGTCGACACTTCAGAATGTTAGTGTCGACACATGTCGAGTTGGTGTCAATACATCCAATGAGGTGTCGACACTTAAGTTTTACTCATAATTTTCTAAGTAACGTCTCGACTACATGTCGAGTAGTGTGGTGTCGACACATAACCAAGTGTCGACACATAAAATCTATTGACTAAACTTGTGTCGATACATGAGTGTCGAGACATTATAAGTCAGTGTCGACACTTATTGCTAGTGTCGAGACATCTTTAGTAATCCATCCCGCCTGTTCATCTTCAAACCAGAAAGGTATAAATAGGATTCTGTCTTTGTTTGTCGACACGCTTTCAGAGTTTGAAGACCAAACCACTGTGTCGACATTTCTCTTTCCTCAAGACTAATTCTACAAACCCTAATGGCTCCCAAGCTCGAGGAGAACGTCAATGAAGGCTATGAACTGGTTCGTGGCGCGTTCGACGATGGCGATCAAGAAATCCAATCGGTGGTAACCCTAGTCACCGATTCTGGATTGGATTACTTGGTTTCAGAACCAACAAAAATATGGAAGAAGGAAGTTCTCGAATTCCTTATTGGAGCTTCAGTAGATGACTCAGGTCACAAAATCAAATCAAGAGTGCATGGCACCAAGGTCAAGATTTCACCCAAAACTCTAAGAAAGGTACTTCAGCTACCTAGAATTCAAGCAGAAGAGGAAGTGACTACATCTAAGACCAGGGAAGCACTTACCTGGTGTGGTCTTGACTCTAAGATGAAAATAGGTTCTGTCTTTAACAGAAAAGGCATGAACATTCAAGGAAAGTTTCTGTCAGAAATAGTGGGAAAGGTTATCCTCAGTAAACCTGGAGGGCATGACAGGGTGTCAGCCTCCATGTTCAATGTCATGACCAGAATCATCTTAAACCTAAAAACAGATTGGTCAATGGTTATCTTTGAGAAGATAAAGGAAAGTCTGAAGAAGCCCAATCTGGGCAGGATACTTAGTCTCTACCTGGCTGGTACAATACCAGAGGTAATGAGCACTACTGCAGGTAGCAAAATCAACCACATGAGAAAGATGGACATGAGGATCTTCTCAAGGTGGGAAAGGGTGCTGTCAAAGGAACTGTCCACCCCTGAGAAGCAAGTTTCTAAGAAAGATTCACCTCCCAGGAAGAAGAGAAAAACTGCAGTTGTGGCACAAGAGTTCTCAAGCAGTTCTGAAAGTGAAGAACAGGTGGTGTTTACACCTGATGAGCAAGAAGAGGAGACAGTAGTCAAAACCCCTGCTGCTCAAGATGTGGCTGAAATCCAGGGGGAGCTGCCTACAGCTAGCCCCATGCAAAAGGATCCAAGCTAGGGGGAGCCTCCAGCTATAGAACAACCCTCTACACTGGAGAGTGAGCAAGCTACAATCATTATCCAAGAGGTACTTTCTGACCTCAATACTTTAGATTTTTCTGTAATAGATTCTGATTTGTCTGATGTCCATCAGCAAACTCAGCAAGCAAATCAAGTACCAGATGTTATTCTCCAAGACACATCAGTAGTACAAGAAGTTATTCCTGATAAAGTAGTTGATGAACCCAGTACTTCTCCTGCACAGTCTCCAGCTGAATACACAATGGAAGACCTCTTTCTGAATTTAGATCAAGAGGATTTTGGCATGGACAAGAATGCTACTGCTGAAGAGAAGGGTGCTGCTGTTGAGGGGGAGAACTTGGAAGTTCAGGATGAGCCTTTAAGGCTAGACACTGAGAAGGCACTAGATGTGTAAGCTGAAAAACCATCAAGCCCTAAGGACAGGGTGAATATAGCCAGTACTTCAGAGTCTGAGGAAGATGAGACTGAACAAGCTAAAAAGAAGAAACTCTTTGTATTCAAGAGAAGAAGTCAGAGCTACAAGAAGGCTCTACAAACTGTTGCTAAACAATCCTTAGTCACACAAGCTCCATCTCCTGATTACATTGCATTAATGGTAGCCCTGCAAATCAAGCTGGATGAGCAAAGGAAGGTTATAGAGACTTATGTTGATGAAGGGCACAAGACCCTACAATTTGATCTGGCACAGGACATCAAGTCAATAAGGTTTGAAATGAACCTTAATAAAAAGGAGATGAATGAATGCTTCCACAAGGGTGGAAATGCAGTTGTGTTTCTGGCAACACATCAAGAGAAGATAAAGGAAAAAATAGATGATATAGCATTGAAACAGGGCTATGTGCTGGAAAATCAATTGAGGATGAATGATAATTTGACTGCATCCCACAATGCTATAGTCACAGAACTAAAGAATAAGACTGCTGAACCTTCAACATCATCTGCTGCTGCAAAGGCTGAATTTGATAAAGCTTTTCAAGATGAAATTGCTGCTGTCAAGACTGCAATCAAGGATTCACAGAAGGTCATTTCTGAACAGCTTACAAAGCTTAGACCTTATTTTAAGGATGGAATCAGGTACTTGGACAGCCAAATCAGGTTCCAGAAAGATGATGTAAGAGATCATGTTGCATAAGAAGTCATAAAGGGGGAGAGGGTGTTAGTCAAAGCAAGCTCAGACCATGCTAAGTGGATATCAAATTCCATCAGGGCTACCCTTGGATATCCCCCCCTGTGTGATGATGATAATGTTGCTGAATCAGGCATTCAAAGTGCATATCTTGGAGGTGAGCAACAGGAAGTAGCTCAAGTCATTTATCCACCTCCAGATTTTGAAATGATTCATGCAGATGTAAGCACAATGTATAGCCCAACTGCTGGAAAGTCACATGTTGTTCTGGAAAAGGTTGTTCAACCTATAACAGCAGCTATGCAAGAGGCTTTGGACAAAGAAGAAGAGACAAGGCTGTCAAAGAAGAAGTTTAGGGAACTAGCTGAGCAGAAGCCAGATTTTGAACAGTGGAGCCCTACTTCTAGGAACATCATTCTCACAGCCTGGAAAGCAGCCAAGGACAATGCTTATGAAAGGAACAAATGGTTTTCAGAAGCAGAATGGAGAAAGCATGAGATTAGGCAGGAAGCCATTGTCCAGTATAGAAGGAAGGCTAAGTTAGGAAAGCTACCTCCTACAGCTGTGGAGCCTAGCAAGTACTTTCCTAAGCCCTATCATTACTTTGAGAGACAGAAAATCAAGGCTGAAGAACTAAAGAAGAAGGACTCCAAAGGAAAGAAGACTGCTGAGACTGAGCCTGCTGCTGCTGCTACTGTAAAGGCCAAAGTACAAGCTGGGAAAGGAATAGTTATAAAAGAACCAGATCAGAGCTAGCCTAAGATTATACTAAGAAACATTGTTGTAATCTTTTACATATGTAATATTTTTGTAAAACAATGGAAATGTATTAAAACAATGTTAGAACAATTTTTGATAAATATATCTCATGATTATTCAGAAGCATGTGTCTATTTCTTGTTTGTTCTGCAATGTTTAATGAGTATACATGTGTGCTTTATTACATGTTTAAGTTTACCCTATTGACATATACCTGCTTTACATCATTCTCTAATTTTTAATTATGAGTGGTGTATATCATTGACTAAGGGTTATGACTTCTCCAAATAGGGGGAGATTGTTGGGTACATTGGTCAAATGTACCTGATTTGAAGAAGCCTCACCTAACTCAATGATATACATCATAATGTATTTGATGTTTGTTTGAGTTACTTGTGCAGGTTAGGTATTCACTGGACTGAAGCTAAAAGTTTCTAAGTCCATGTGTCGACACCCAGAGGGAAAGTGTCGACACTTGAGAAAGCTTGTGTCGACACCCAGACAAGCTGTGTCGACACTTGGAGTAATTGTGTCGACACCTGAGAAGAAGAGTCGACACCAGTAAGTAAGTGTCGACACTTGGAGCTGTGTCGACACTCAGTGAAGAAGAATGCAGAAAAGCTGTGTCGACACTTAGCAGAAGTGTCGACACCTAGAAGAGCTGAGTCTACATCAGAAAGTGTCGACACTTGGAGTTGTGTCGACACTCAGCAAAATTCTGCAGAGACTAAGGACAAGTGTCGACACTCAACACAATGTGTCGACACTCAATCAGCAGAGTCAACATATGAAGAATGTGTCGACACTCAGCACAATGTGTCGACACACAAACAGGAGAGTCAGCACTTGAAGTAAGTGTCGACACCCAGCACAATGTGTCGACACTTAGCTAAAGACTCTACACTTGAAGAAAGTGTCGACACAAGGAGCTGTGTCGACACTTAGCAAAGAACAGAAAAGTTTACAAAATATTCTAAGTACAAGTGTCGACACTAAGGGAATGTGTCGACACTCAGCTGAAGTAACAAAATTGAAGACTTGTGTCGACACCAAGAAGCAGTGTCGACACTTGACGGTTTCAACACATGAAGATGTGTCGACACAAAGGAGATGTGTCGACACTTAGAAGAATTCAACAAGTTACAGAAGATCAAGTACTTGTGTCGACACTTAATTTCAGTGTCGACACTTGAAGAAGAATCTGTGTCGAGACATACAAGGAGTTGTGTCGACACCTTGTAGACTTGTGTCGACACTTACACAACATGTGTCGACACTTGGTCTATAAGTGTCGACACTTAAGAACAGAAAGTCTCGACACTATCTGACAGTTAGAGAATTTCAAGAAGTGACTGGTTGACCTGACAGCTGTCGATCCAGCCGGTCTACAGCAACTGTCAGAGATGTCAGAAGTCAGTTATGAACCGGACCAGCCGGTTACCATGAAGAATGCCTATAAATAGGCACAGACTGTTTACAAAAACAGTGGTTGTTAAGGTTGTTGATCAAATTGTTAACAGAGTTCAGATTATTGTTGAAGTAATCATTAAAGTGGTATACTGAGAATCAACACAAGAAGATCTTGCTGTCCAACAGCAGATCTAAGAAGTTGGAGAGAGAGAGCTCCAATCAAGAATTCAGTCTTTGGAAATAAGGCTGAGAAGAAGGATTCAGAATCATCTGGATCTCAAGAGGCAGAGGTCAAGGATCAACTGCAGAGGATTCAGACTAATTCAGTTCTACTCAAGAAGCTTTGAAGGAAGCTAAGTCAGTTTGGATCTAGCTGAGTTCTTCCAAGAACTCTTCAAGAAACTCTCAACTCCTATCTTATTTTCTGAGTTGTAGAGTTAGTTATTGTAATTCAATTTTAACTTGTAGGATCCATTGGATCTGAGTGAATTGTAAGCCTATATTATAAAGGCTGAGGGTAGGGCTTGGTTGCCTGAGTGTAGGAGTTGAAGAACTCTGAGTGTAGGCCTTAATTGGCTGAGTGTAGGCCTGGGTGGCTGAGTGTAGGCCTTGGTGGCTGAGTGTAAGGCTTTGGGCCTGAGGTGTAGGAACCTAGTTGGGTTCTGAGATAGTGGAGAAGTTTGGCCGAATCTAGTACACTGCTAGATAGGCGAAGGGGGAAAGTGGATGTACCCAAAGATTGGGGAACCACTATAAATTTGTGTGTCTACTGTGCTGTGTTGTGCTGTGGATTAGCAGTTTATATCTTGATATTACTGTTAGCTGTAGAAATCTGTGTGATAACTGTTTTGCTGCAAACAAAGTTTTAAAAAAAAGGTTTAGGTCACCTATTCACCCCCCCCTCTAGGTGTTTAGGTACCATATCTTTCACATCACTCTTTATACATATACTTATCACTTATTTTAATCCACTGTAAAAATTAATTAAAGTTTTAAAATACTCTATTCACCCCTCTAGAGTTAAAGCAGATCTATACCTCACTTTCACAACCTATGTTCTCATGTTGCTTTTGAAGCTCATAGTTCATTGTCACTAACATGAGACATTCAATGTCTAAGGAGTCATCAAGATACTTCTTATAAGCATCTTTATCGGCATGGGGTGCATTCCCGGCAGGCCGATTAGGGGATACCTCTTCCAAAACATAGAGCTTGCGCTCTTGACTGAGGACAATTCTCAGGTTTCTGTATCAGTCCAAATAATTTGTACCACTCAGCTTCTCCTTCTCGAGGATTGCTCTAAGGGACAGGGTGGAGTGTGAACCACTTACCATGAAAATTCTACAAGAATACAAGCAAAGCAAATTAGTACCACATTTCAAAATACAATTTATCTTTAAATTAGGACTTTAATCAAAAGTTCCCACCATTTTTATCAAACTGATAACCATCGATATCAATTCGAAGAGTTTGGCAAGTAACCCTCTTAGTGGACAAGATCCATATTTCACAAACACTATGAGTCAGCTTTGGCTTTTCTCTCACAATGCATCTATTTAGGTAGGCAACGGTTGCCAATTGCATCACAATGCAATTCTTATATGGCTGGTGAATAACTCTTTATTCACATCCATCATATGATGCATGCCAACCCCATGCCTTTGGGCACTCAACCTTTGAGGCCACCTAGTTAAGCTAGACCCGATGTCGACAGTGGGATATCACAATTATCGGCTTGCACCCTCACCAAGATAGATTAATGCACCTTGCTTTGGCAAGCCCACACTTCATTGATCAAGGAAGGAAGAGTGTCATCCATCAGAATGCATCCAAATACTTAATATTGCTTAAGGGATTTTAAATAGCTGATTAACTCTTTAATCATGGTTACCACTTAACCAACGTGCACATCAAGCATAATAAAATAAAACAAGCATAATTCAAATGCATCTCAGATGTGCACAAGAATCATCAACACTTGATGAACTGGGCTAAGTCTGAACATCTATAACATGTCGAAATCTTCAGACCTATATGCATGAGACATGAGAAATACCAACTCCACTTACACAGTAAATAAGCTCATCACTTTATGTGAGATTCAAAATCTAACATATACTTAGTTTCACAAAACAACATAGTGATGGTTACTATTAAGGAGTAAACTCAAAGAAATCTCATGCGTTCTTGGAAAGATCCAAGAATAGATTTGGGCATTTGGAACACTTCAAAATCACCAAATCTACACGCCATGGATTCAACAACTTCTAAAACAATGAATATTACCGGCAACCTGGCTCTGATACCACTGTTGGGTTTTTGGGGATGACACAACACTTGTGCACACAGCGGAAAAAGAACAAGAAAAACCCAAACGAGTTTGGATCTAGTAATATTCATGAATCAAGAAGTAAAACATGCTATAATAAAAATTACCTTTGAGGTATTGAGTCAGAACTCAACCTAGATGCTCCAGAAAAATCAGGTCGGCCACACAGCGGCTAGAGTCTTAAGCGCAGAAAGTATATCTACACCTCTACAGTAATCCACACGATTGGGAGAACCCACAACAACTTGTCACACAAGCACTAGGTCGAGAGAGGACACTCAGTGTCTCTACAGACTGCTAGATCTGTTGTAGGAGAGGTGGCGGCGACACACACCGGGATCGCGATCAGAATCGGCGACAGGATTGGCGGAACACTTCCGTCGTGTTTCTTGGTTTTTTCTTATCACACAGTATTAGCTCGTGTGCATAAAGATAAGAACCGTCCTAAGATAACCCTAAAACATCCTATTTATATCCCAGGAGATATATTCAGCAAGTCAACATTTGACTCAACATGGGCATTTGTCAAACTCAGCCCGACGAATAATTCGTCGAACTCAGCTGGACAAAATCTGCGCCAAAGGCCAGAATGTTGAACTTGAATCGTCGAACTCAGCTTGATGAAATCTACGCCAAAAGCCAGCACATCGAACTTCATTCGTCGAACTCAGCTCGATGAAATCTGCGCCAAAGGCCAGAACATCAAACTTGATTCATCGAACTCAGCTCGACGAAATCCGCGCCAAAAGCCAGCATGTCGAACTTCATTCGTCGAACTTAGCTCGAAGAAATCTGCGACAAAGGCCATAACGTTGAACTTGATTCGTCGAACTCAGCTCGACGAAATCTCCAAAAGCCAACACATCGAACTTCATTTGTCGAACGACATTAAGTGAATACAATATACTCAACTCCTAAGAGCCAGATTCGCCAGGTAAACCCTTTAGTCGACGAAGGCGTTGAGTGGACTTGACGCACTCAACACTTACGTGCGATAGTCAATGCACTCAACGCCAACATTCACAGAGTTTTCACTTAACCCACGAAAGTATTGACTGGTCTAAACGCTCTCAACGCTTCCATCCTGATGGCATTGAGTGAGCTAAACACACTCAATGCCTAATGCCTTAGAATCTTTCAACCCCTTTTTTCAATATACTTCAACTCAACATATGAGCTAAATAGTACAGATCCAATCTCCCAATTTCTCCAAAATCTTATGTGCGACCCTAATAGACTCATATTGAGTTGGCAGTGAGGCTACATGCTTGATCACTTCCAGATCACTATGGTTGCACCAACACAAGCGTCATTTCTCATCTCCTTGTCCTGACGCAACGACTCTTGGACTTCTGATGTCAAACTCCACTAGGATGAGAGCCCCGGACATGTGGGATAACTTGAAAGGTGTTTCCCCAATGACTGAGTTAGAAGTCATTCTCAGAGCCTATAGAACCGAAGGAAACTGCTTTGCCCAGTTCCCCTTTAGGTTGGTGACCTTCTTCTTTAGGAGGTCGGTGATCAGCTTGTTGGCGGTCTCCACCTGCCGGTTGCTTCGAGGATGGTGAACATAGACAAATCCAAGATTTGTCCCGAGTAGCTAGCAGAAGTCTTCTAGCTCTAAAATGGCAAATTGCGGGTCATTGTCGGTGATGATGGAGAGAGGGATCCCGTAACTGTTGGAAATCTCTCCACAAATGAAATTCTTCACCATTCGGGATGTGGTCTTGGCTAGAGGTTTTTCCTCAATCCACTTGGAAAAGTAGTCGATCATGAAAAAAACAAATTTCCTCGGACTGCTAGCCTGGGGGAAAAGGGCCTATCAAATCCATTCCCTGGATGGCAAAGGGTCAGGAGGCGGTAATCGACTGAAGTTGCTGAGCTAACTATAACTAGAGGGGAGTCAAGATCTGACACTCTTGACACTTCTTTGAGATAGCTTATGCATCTTTTTGGATGGTCGACCAGAAGTATCCAAGCCTGAGAATTCGTTGCTTCAGAGTACGATTCCCAGAAAGGTTGTCATACTCTCCTGAATGGATTTATCCAAGTACTCGAGGGGATCTCGACCTCTGACATGCATATGGCCAAGGGCACGAGATGGTCTTGCGATATAGATCTCCTTCATACATCAGGTAGTAGTCTGACTTGTATCGAAATTTTCTTTAGTCACCACCACCGGCTATAAATTGGCTTGTTGCTAGAAAGGTGATGAGCAGATCCATCCAGGAAGCTCATTGTTCGATCTCCACCATCTCTCACTCTTTGATGGACTGCTGAAACAAGTCTATCACAGTTCCCCCAACACTCGGGTTGTACTTGGCTAGGTGGTCTACTTCAAAGTTCACTTCTCGAGGCACATGTTCAATGAAGAAATATTGGAATCTCCCATCAAGCCTTTCACCTTAGCAAAAACTTTTTGCAGGATGGGGTCGTGCACTTCTAACTCTCCCTTGATTTGTGATGCGACTTCCATTGAGTTAGTGAAGGACTTGATATCCAGGATTCCCAACACCTTTATGAGACTTAAGCCAACGACCATTGCTTGGTACTTTGCCTGAGTGTTCGTGATGGGAAAGTGGATCTCAACTGCTTTCTCGATCCTAGTTCCTTGCGGGCTCACCAGCACGACCCCCACTCCTACTGATGTTTTTCCTGAGCTCTGTCCACGAACATCTTCCAGGAAACTGGGCTTGAAGAGACTTCATCTTCTTCTGCCTTGGACGAGAAGTCAGCCAAGAAATCCATCACTTTTTGGGCCTTGATTGCTACCCTTGGTGAGAAAGAGATGTTGAACTCGCTGATTCTACTGCCCACTTTGCTAGCATTCCTGAATGCTCCACTCCATCCAAGATACTTAAAAGTTGATGATCAAAGATGACCTTGATGGAGTGATCTTGAAAATAAGGCCAGAGTTTCCGCGCTGAAATCATCAGGGCAAAAGCTAATTTCTCCAAGATAGGATATCTCATCTCCGCCTTCCTAAGCACCTGACTCACATAGTAAATGGGAAGCTACCCCTTCCCTTTTCCCCTAACAAGCACTGAGCTGAATGTTTCCGCACCCACTCATAGATAAAAAGAAGAGATCTTCTCCTTCTTTAGGGTTTGGAGTAGATGAGCTTGAGTTAGCTGCTGCTTGGGCTTTTCAAAAGTCTCCTCACACTCCTTGGTCCAATCAATTTTTGAGTGACTCAGAGAGTTTTGAAGAATAGTTATCACTTCTCTCCCACCTTAGACATGAAGTGGCTAAGACCTGCCAGTCTTCCCATTAGCCTCTAGACTTCTTTAGAACTCCTCGAGGTTGCCATCTACAGAATGACTTTGACTTTATCAGGGTTAAGCTCCACCCACTCGGAGTGAGGAAATGCCCTAGGAATTTTCCTCTTCCCACTCCAAACAAGCACTTTGTCGGATTGAGCCACATATTGAATATTCAAAGAATCATGAAGGTGTCCACCAGATCCTTGTTGTGGTCCATGATTCTCCTACTTTTTTCCAAGAGATTATTCACGTACACCTCTAGGTTCAGTCCCTTTTGCTCCTTGAAGATCTGATCCATCATTTTTTGATATGTCGTGTATGCGTTCTTCATTCCGAAGGTCATCATTTTGTAATTGTTGCAGCCATTGCTGGTGATGAAGGAGACATCGTGGCAGTCAGGGGTATGCATCCGGATATGGTGATACCCTGAAAAAGCATCAAGGAAACTCATCACAGAGAAACTGATGTCTGAATCAACCACCACATCAATTCAAGGCAAGGGATAACATGTAACATCTCATTTACTACTAGGCCCCTAAACTTAGATTATGATAGGACATATGGTGAGAGGAAAGGATTAGGCTAGGTTTGACCCTAGGGCCATAACGTAAGGTGGACTCACATGGGGCCCACTATAGGGTTCAAATCAACATTAGGTCAAACTAGCCCAAATTGAAATCATGGATACAAGTTGACATCACCATTATGTCCCTAACCCTAAAAAAATCTAATGGAACCAAGAGCCCCATCATTTGGTCACCCATTGACCTAATTTGACTAAAATCAACCATAACCCTTATTTGGTCAAAACTACATACACAGGCCCAATTAGCCCAAGTGGGGCATCGACATGGCCCAATCAAGGTTGGGTGGTGCCATAGGGCTCATGACCACCATGTGGGGCCAGCCCACTCATCAATTTGACCAAGTCAACCTTAAGGTCAAACTTGGTCAACCTTAGGCCTAAATAAAAAAATTTAAAGGCCAAGCCCATTCCTAATGGGCTAAGGCCTTGATCCATGACCCAATCTATGTTAGGTGATGTCATAGGGTCCATGACATAAATTGGGGCCAGCCCACTCATCAAATTGACCAAGTCAAGCATAAAAGTCAACATAAGGCCTAAAGGAGAAAATAAGAAGCCAAGCCAGGCCAATGAGTTACTAAATTAAAACCATCATCCAAATGTATCCTAACACAGAGTACAATCTAGCGTAAGTGATTAACTAAGGCCTTAAGGCCTTGCAAATTTTTCTCACAAGTTAATGTCTTCCAAACATCAACACCGGCAACACATGAACGGTAAAGTAAATGCTAGCTATTCACTTTGGCCTTCGAGGGTCGGCTTAGCTATCCTGGGCTCCAGCCCGCTATTTACCACTTGGCTCCACCATACTAGCAATCAACATCCCACCACAACGGTGGCAAACAAAAGCAATAGTCACCATTAGCTGACCAGATTATAACGACCCCACCCTTTACTCGGGGTGGCGGTGCTCCTTCCATGTAGGCATTAGCATAAACAAAACATGGCAACCGAAACGTATAGACTAAGCACCATTCGCCACATATGTTGGAACTGCCAACCACACGCCTCGTGGAATCAGGGCACATTATCGGTGTGCCGAAACTTCAGGACCCACCACTATCCTCATGACGGCACCATTGAGCATTTAAAAGACTTCCTAGGGCTGAAGACAAAGTCTATCTCTCTATGCTACGATAAAGTCAAGGCACTCCCTACCGGATACATGTCACTGACTCACTCCAAGTCGAACGTATAGAGTGGGTAAAGGTTATCCACATCCCGTTGATCAAATTGTCAGGCTCATAAGCCACGATGTGGGTCAGCCTTCCCTTTCCCATTCACAACATGCATAACCATGTCATGGTCAAGGCTGGCACTCACGACCACCATAGCCGAGCAAATTAAGCTCATGCTATAACATATGGCCACAAGGTCTCCATAAGACAGGCCTCACATCTATAGCCCTCAGGTCTCCATGAGACTGGCTTCAACACCATACGAAGCTCGCTAGGAGCTACCGTCGGCGGTAGTACTACCGCGGTGCAGTAAGGGATAGACTATCATTTCTTCCCTTTACTGGATGTTTTCCTGGAGACCACCTCCAGTACTCTCACGACAGCCATCTGCACACCCCATGGCTCTGAAATCTAGCGATTAACACAGAGTCTTCTCCTGCATACAAACAAATAAACATCACCAATCTAGACTAATCCGTTTGGATAGGCTTCACATAGTATGCCTATTCCGTACTACGCTTCCGCATCTAAATGTAATACTATAGGGATACACGGATCTACATGTCAGGAGAACAACTTCCACATGTTCTTGGATTGTCTACCCTAAAATGCCAAAACGAAGGACTTCACAAGTCCAAGGAAGAGGATCGTTACACTTTAAGTACGCTTTGGCGCCATGGGAGAAATCTAGACCGTTGAAACAGACCGCTCCGACCTTGACTCCGTAGCTCTGAACTTGCCGTGCGAATCCTAGATTCGAATCTCAAACGGCGGCGTAAACTCCCTCATATGACACTTCTGCTCCTCCTCCAGAAATCCAGGCCAACACTCCGACTCCAGAATAATGAAGAGGAAACGACCGAACCAGCCATATAAATCAAGTTACTGCCGCACGGTAACTAGCTAGTACCGTGCGGTATCGCCTCATTTCTAGTTTAACCACCCTGGTCCTAAAATCACAGGCCAACATGCGGCCACGCGGTTATGAAACTCGCTATCGTCGTGCAATAGGTACTCACGCCACGCGGTAACTAGCGTCGGTTTCGACACGACCTCTGATGCTGTCTCCACGCGATACCTGTTACCGCCATGCGGTAACAACCCGAGGCTTTTGCCAATATAATTAGCCATGTTACTGCCAAAGAAAACACTATTGTCGGGCGATAACTTTCGGATACCTCTGCTCGCTTAATCACTTAGCTAACACAGGAGCTATCGCTGCGCGATAGCTGCTATCGCCGGGTAATAGCTTCCAGAAGCTATTTCCTGCCTTTAGAAAATTGGGGCATTACAAATCTCCCCCACTTAAAAAATTTCGCCCCAAAATCAAGTAATATAATAATTTAACAACAATAAACTGTGTACCTCAGTCAAATAACTTGGGGAACTATGACTTCATGGTTTGCTCCTACTCCCATGACAGCTCCTCTCGCCCACAATTGTCCCAATGGACCTTAACCATCCCAATCTCCTTATTACGAAGTTTCTTGACTTCTACATCCTCAATGCGAATGGGATTGACTTTCGTTGTCAACCCACTATGAACCAGAACTTGATCTGTTGCGGCTACATGCGTGGCTCTTACACTGCCTTCCACAACACCAATATGTGGAATACGTCATGTAGACCAATCAACTCAGTTGACAACTTCAACTGATAGGCGGATTCGCCAACATGCTCTAGCACCTCGAACAGTCCAAGGTATCTTGGACTCAGCCTTTTCAAGCTTCGAATCCTTGACACACCCTTGAACAGCTTAATTTTTAGGTACACCCAATTGCCCACGGCAAACTCAACGTTTCTGTGCTTAGGGTTATAGTACTTAGCATGCCTGTCTTGAGAAATCAGCAATCGCTCTCGAATTGTTCATACAACCGAAGTCGCATCCTCGATTTCTTTTCGCTTATAGAACCTTGACTCGCCCGTCTCCAACCATAATAATGGTGTACAACACTTCCTGCCATAAAGGGCCTCGAACGATGCCATTTGTATGCTTGTCTGGTAGCTGTTGTTGTAAGTTAATTCAATCATATATATGTGATCCTCCCACCTCTTTCAGAAATCCAATGTGCATATGCGAAGCATGTCCTCCATCGTCCGGTTGACCCTCTCAGTTTGACCATCCATTTGCGGATGAAAGGACGTACTAAATTTCAGTTTGGTCCCCAACAGTTGATGTATTAGCCTCCAATCATTAGACGTGAAGCGCCCATCTCGATCACTAACAATGATATGGGGCACCCCGTGTAATCGTACAATACTATTCACATATAATTTAACCAACTTTTCCACAGAATCGTCCTTCCTATTCGGGATGAAGTGCGACACTTTCGTTAATCGATTAACGATCACCTAGATGACAACGTTTCCCTTCTGTGATCTCGGCAAACCCTGCACGAAATCCATGGATATATCGTCGAACTTCCATTCAAGTATAGGCAAGGACTTCAAGAATCCTCCAGGATTCTGGCACTCTGCCTTTACCAAGGCGCAAATTTGACACTTTGTCACATAATGTGTTATGTCATTTTTAAGTCCTGGCCACCTGAGCAGCTTTTTCATGACCTCGTATATCAATTCCTCCCGTAGTTTACCCACACTTGGGACGCACAAACGACTGTCCATCCACAACAGCCCATCATCGAAAGTAAATTGGGCATTTGACTCATCCAAAGCTTCAGCCATGAACCACTTCATGCTGTCATCTAAATCCAAAGCCTGTCAAACCTTATCAGCAAGGTCATATTGTACCTTTGTACAGTTAAACTGTGCTTCAGCACTAGACCTCTTGTCAACACACGAGATTTCCAAGGCCTCCAAATCTTGAATAAGACGCTCGTCATGCATCCTTCTCCAATTGTCCTATGCAGGAACCCTGCGACTCAACACGTCCACAACTACATTCCCTTTACCAAGTATATAATGTATCTTGAAGGTATAGTCCCCAAGGAACTCCATCCACCTCCTCTATCGCATATTCAGGTCCTTCTGATCCAACATGTACTTCAGGCTCTTATGGTCAGTGTAAATATCGACCTTTACGTCGTACACCTAATGCCTCCACAGCTTCAGAGAGAATATCACGGCCGCCAACTCCAAGTCGTGGATCGAACAATTCCTCACATGTACCTTCAACTAATGTGAGCCATACACTATCACACTACCATGTTGTAGCAACACATAGCCTAAGCCGCTCCCCGAAGCGTCACTGTAAATTTCATAGCCCTCTGTTCCACTTGGCGAACACAATACCAGCATCATGGTCAGGCAACTTTTTAATCCTTCGAACTCTTGCGCACACGCTGGAAACCACACAAACTTTTGGTCCTCCCTTGTAAGGGTAGTGAGAGGTAACACTATCTGCGAGAAGTTCTCCACGAAACACCTTTAGTAGCTGGCAAGTCCCAAGAAACTCTGAACTCCCGCCACTGAAGACAACACAGTGAAAGTATTGTTTTTAAGGTCAACTAAATACCTAAAGGGGGGCGTGAATAGGTTTTTGGCCTTCTTTTTAAATACCCTGACCTATATCTGATTTCCTGTGCTTAGTGATTAATTGATTTGTGCTTTCAAGAACAATCACAGAGCTCGAGTTGGAAGTGATTAATTGATTTTGTCCTTGACTACAGACTTGTTGATTTTTTCCTCCTCCTTTCTGGATGTTAGCTACATTTCATAGGACAACAACTTTCAAAACATAGTTGGAGGTGGTGTGTCTACAAGTATATCTTCCACTTCTCTGATGGAACAGATTTTTGTGTCCCAGTCTTTAGTTAGAGACCTAAGAAATTTGTCATTTAATTCATATATGCTGAATACTCTGCCATATGTCCTCAAGTTATTTACAATCCTAAAGAACCTTTCATAGCACTCAGCCTGAAGCTCTCATACTCTTGATTGAGCATAGACTTCTTTTCATCCCTTACTTCTTATTTCCACTCCATGTAGACAACTTGTGTTACCCACATCTCCTTAGATGTCTTGCAGTGAACTAGGTTTTGGAAGGTGGAGTCATCAATGACTCTGACTATGATATTTTGTGCCCTCTTGTCCATTGTGGCAAGGATGACTTCATCCTTTGTCATTTCAGAGTATGTCTTTGGTGTGTGGATATTGGCATCTAGAGTTGAGACCTTCATAGGGATGAATGGTCCCTCTTTGACAGTAATTAAAATTCTAGGGTCAGCTGCCTCCGTAAACAGCCTATCCCTTTCCTTCCATAGGCCAAAGCCTTCCTTCCTATAGATAGGAAGCTTCATGGCCCCTAGCTCCTTGTAGTACACTCCTGAACCCATAAGGACTGCTTTTCGTACTGACCTTGGATATCTACTCAGACTGTTTAGTATTTAACGAGCAATCTCCCTCTGATATCACTTGAAAGTATTGTTTTCAAGGTCAACTAAATACCGAGGGGGAGGTCAATAGGTTTTTGGATTTCTTTTTAAATACCCTGACCTATATCTGATTTCCTGTGCTTAGTGATTAATTGATTTGTGCTTTCAAAAACAATCACATATGACATAAATATTTTATAGTGGTTCCCCAATCTTGGGTAAGTCCACTGTCCCTCTCCGCCTTTCTAACAGTGTGTTAGACAAAACTCTTCACCAATTCCTCGGCTCCTTAAGAGCTTACATCACGAACCCACAGGACCACTCAGTCTTATCCAAGACATACAACTCAGGCACTAAGTCCTACAACTCAGATCCCAATTGGATCCTACCTCGGCCTTTATAACATAGGCCTACACTCAGGCACTAAGACTTAACACTCAGATTCTAACAAGAATCCTACCCCGACCTTTAGAACACAGGCCTACACTCAGGCACAAAGCCTTACCACTCAGATTCTAACAAGAATTCTACTCTCAGATCTACAACAGATCCTACCTTGGCTTTTATAGCACAGGCCTACACTCAGATTCCTTAAAGAATCCTACACTCAAATCCAAGAATGGATCTTACAGAGAAATATACAGAGTTATAACACTCAGACACCAAAGAAAGTTCTCTGTATGTCTTCCGGGACTGAGCAGGTATCAGCCCTATCTTCTTCACAGCAACAAGTTGAGAAATAAATCTTCAATTGAAGCACGACTTGTTCTGGAAGCAACTTGAAGAAAACTTTGCTTCTTCTTTTTTAAGAGTCAATCACAATCTTGCTGTTGCAGATGAATATTGCAGCAGCTAACTCTTTTAGCATTCTGGTTCACTGATTTAAACTTGTTATTCTGGCTTAGCAAGAAAGCGAGGAAGAAGACGTTGTCCAGCACCAAGATTGCTAATACAGAAATCCCTAATTGCTTCTAAATTTTTCTGATTGATTACGCCTTTTTTTCTCCGTTGAATCAGCCAATCTATTCTTTTTTATATCACGCTGATCAACAGCTATATTCTGTGTCTGGGCCCCGCCATTAATGCTGGAAAATTTATTTGCTTTTCCCCAAAAGGGCAACCAGCTGGCCGCGGCGCAATTGACTCAACTCTATGGCATTCCTGCAGTATTTTGAACCTGCGTTGACTTTGTTGACTTGCTGACGTCACCATCTGTGGACTTATACAAAATCAAGCATCAGTAGCGCAGGCGTTGAGTGAATGACCATCACTCAGCGCCAAAAGACTTAGACAAAAATTATGTCACTAGGCGTTGAGTGAGTGAGCACCACTCAATGCCAAAACAAATAAAAAATATCACAGCTAGTAGGCGTTAAGTGAGCAACCTTCGCTCAATGCCAAAACACTTGAAAAACCTTTCTGGCATTTAGGCGTTGAGAGAGTTAGCTTCACTCAATGCCAAAACACTTGGAATAATGTTTCAGCCATTAGGCGTTGGGTGAGTAAGCTTCCCTCAATGGAAAAATACTTAGAAACATTTTCTGCCATATGGCGTTGAGAGCGTTGAGTGTGTTCAATGCTTTCATCCACTTGGCATTGAGTGAGTTGAGTCCACTCAACCCTTTCTGCCATAGCCAATTTATCTGGCCCTCTGCGTTCAGTGAGTAAGCTTCACTTAATGCCATATCACTTAGGAATATTTTTTGCCTTATGGCACTGAGAGCTCAGCTCGACGAACTCAGAACTTAGTTTGAGTTCGACGAACTCAGAACTCAGTTCGACGAACTCAGAGCTCAGCTCGAAGAAAAGTGAAAGCTAAGTTCGACGAACTTAGTACTCAGCTTGATGAAAAATGAAGCTCAGTTCGACGAACTCAGAACTCAGTTCGACGAACTCAGAGCTCAGTTCGACGAACTCAGAGCTCAATTCGACGAACTCAGAGCTCAGTTCGACGAAAGTAAAAGCATTCAACGCATTTGAACGTAGCCAAATTCCTGTGTCAAGAAGAACACTTTATTTGAGATTTAGTCAACGCAATATCACATGACGTTGAGTGAGCTTCCCTCACTCAATTCCAGTGGACTTAGTAAATATTCATATTTTTCCTGTGGTGTTGACTGACTGACCTATACTCAATGATTATGAGGCTATGGCGTTGAGTGAGTGAGCTACACTCAATGCCTGTGGACTTAGCCACTTTTTAGCTCATTTCTACATAGACTATTACAACGTTAGCCTGACTCAAAACCTTTTGTTGTATAGCGTTGAGTGAATTAACTTCACTCAACGCCTATGAACTTAGCATATTTTCTTAGCATGCCAACAAATTCCTTACCTCTGCCGTTGAGTGAGCTTGCTCCAATCAATGCCTATGGACAGTGAAATTATTTTGTCCAGCTATCTTTCTGTATACAACTAGCATTGACTGAGCTTGCTCCACTCAACGCCTATGAACTTAGGCAAATCTTCTACCTATCCAGCATCTTCCTTGAGTCCACTTGTCCAATCATTATCACAAGGACTGTCCTGCACACATAAACTTACACACACATCAAATACAACTATTTCTATCTCATTGACCTGTTTGCCATCATCAAATCAGGGCCATTATGATCAATGGACTCAACAATCCCCCCTATTTGAAGATGTCAAAACCATTGATCAACTAGATGAAGTTTTACCTACTCCCCCTGGATTGCTGCAGGGTGTGTGTTACCTTAGAGGTTTACCTCTCAGCTTGATCCTTTCTTGTGTTGGGGATTGATCCAGCCTTTATAGCTTGTCTCTCCCCCTTGGATACTACTTAAAGTTGATTAATCTCTTCTCTCCCCCATTTTGATTTCTGCAAATAGTCAGGTATGTGCATCAGTTCTTTCTCTCCCCTTATATTCTCCCCTAGCTGATGTAGATGAAGCTAGTAGTGCAGCTGCTAGCTTGCTCTTTATACAAGGCTGACTTTAGTCCTCCAGTTGTTGGACTTTCTCCCCCTCAATAGGAGCATCTGCACTCATCTTATTCTTGATTTCCACTAGGTATGCATCAACTGCAAGAAGAACAAGTCTGTACCAAAAAAAGCTTTAGGGAGTATCTAAAGCTATTCTTAGTTCAACATACCCAATTCAATCTTGAAGGTGTTGAACTTGTCTTCATCTAGTGGCTTAGTATAGATAACAACCACTTGCTGGTCAGTGGAGACAAACTCTAGGCTAATGTCTTCTTTCTCCACATGCTCCCTAATAAAATGATACTTAATTTCTATGTGTTTAGTCCTGCTGTGTGAGACAGGATTCCTAGCAATAAAAATGGCACTAGTAGAATCATAATAAAGAGGAGTTCTACTTATCTTAATGTTGTAATCTTCAAGCTGATGCTGAATCCACAACAATTGAGCACAGTAGCTGCCTGCTAAAATGTACTCTGACTCTGCAATTGAGATAGCCACGCTGGTCTGCTTCTTGCTGCTCCATGACACCAGTCTTCCACCTAGGAATTGACATGTACCAACAGTACTTTTCCTGTCTTCCTTGCAGCCTGCAAAATTTACATCTAAAAATACTGTTAGATCAAAATCTCTATTCCTAGGGTACCATAGGCTAAGATCTGGTGTTCCCTTAAGATACCTTAAAAATTTTTTTGCACCAGAATAATGAGATTCTTTTGGGCAGGCCTGATACCTTGCACAGACACATATAACATACATGATGTCAGGCCTATTAGCAGTCACGTATATAAGGGAGTCAATTATCCCTCTATACAAAGACTCATCAACAGGTTTCCCTGCCTCAACTTTGGCTATAGACATACTTGACCTCATGGGAGTTCTCATGTTGGAGGCATACTCCATACCATATTTCTTAATCAACTCTCTGGTGAACTTTAGCTGGGATATGGACAAGCCATCATCAGTCTGTCTTACTTGGAGTCCCAAGAAGAACTTGAGCTCACCCATGCTGCTCATCTCAAACTTCCCTGGCATAAGTTTAACAAACTTCCTGCAAATGTTGTCCCCATTAGATCCAAAGATAATGACATCGACATATATCTGGACTAGGATGATCTTGCCCTTAGATTCCCTTAGGAATAGGGTCTTGTCTATTTTCCCCCTTGAGAATTTGTTCTCAATGAGGGAACTAGACAATATTTCATACCATGCTATAGGGGCTTGCTTCAACCCATATAGAGATTTCCTAAGCCTATAGACGAAATCAGGAAAGTCAGGGTCTACAAAACCTGGTGGCTGATCCATATATACTTCCGCTTTTAAGTCCCTATTCAGGAATGCTGACTTCACATCTATCTGGTATACTTTGAATCCTTGATAGACAGCAAATGCAAGGAGTAGCCTTATTGCTACCAACCTGGCTACTGGGGCAAAAGTCTGGTCAAAGTCTATTCCTTCTTCTTGCCTGTATCCTTTTGCCACCAATCTAGCCTTGTTCTTGACAATAATGTCATTCTCATCTAACTTGTTCATGTAGATCCACTTAGTTTCTATGACATTATGTCCCTTAGGTATGGGAACCAGCTTCCATACACTACACCTCTTGAACTGGTTTAGCCCTTCATGTATTGCTCTAATCCAGAATGAGTCTTTGATAGCCTCTTCAAGCTTCTTGGGCTCTTCTTGAGATAGGAAGCTTGAACACAGAGCTGTGTTGATGCTCTTGCTTCTTGTATGGACTCCATGTCTTGTATCACCAATGATTTGGTGTGCTGGATGGTCCCTCAGATATCTCCCAGCTGGAGGAAATCTTGCTTCAGCTTGCTGTTCTTCATTGCCCTCAGCTGGCTGTTCTTCATTGTCTTCAGCTGGCTGTTCTTCATCCTCAGCTTGTGAGTTTTGAGCTCCCCCTGGACATCACCTATCTTCTTTCATATCTTGTACGACTGGATCATCTTCCATGATGGTAAGCTTGTCCATCACCTCCTTTAAACCTGCAGAACTAGAAGAGGAGCTAGCCAGCTCACAGTTAATCAAGTTTGACTCATCAAAGACAACATGAACTGATTCTTCTACAACTTGACTAGTCAAGTTGTAGATCCTATATGCCCTACTATTGTTGCTGCACCCAACAAATATCACTTCTTGGGACTTGGCAGCAAACTTAATCACATAGGAATTACCATTGTTCAGTACATAACACTTGCTACCAAAAATCCTAAAGTAGGATAAGTTTCATTTTCTGCCTTTCAGATTCTCATAAGGAGTCTTCTTGTGGCTTTTGGTGATGGAAGCCTTGTTAAGTACATCACATGCAGTGCTTACTGCCTCAGCCCAAAAATACTATGAGAGAGATGTGTCACTTAACAAGGTCCTACCATCCTCTATGAGAGTTCAATTTTTGCTCTCAATAATTCCATTTTGCTGGGGTGTTCTAGGAGAGGAGAACTCTTTATGAATCCCATGCTCTTCAAAGAACCTTGTTATGCACTCAGAATGAAACTCAGTCCCATGGTCACTTCTAATTTTGACCACAGTACTGTTAAATTCATTCTGCATATGCTTAACAAATGTTTGGAAGACATCCGGGGTTTCAGATTTCTTCCTTAAGAAGATCACCCAGGCAAATCTGGAAAATTAATCAACAACCACAAGGGTGTAGACTTTCCTACCTAGACTATGAACTGGCATAGTACTAAATACATCCATATGCAGGAGGTATAAACACCTCACTGAGTCTTTGGTACCAAGGCTCTCGAAGGAGGTCTTGGTTTGCATGCCCTTTTGGCATGCAGAGCAAATACCCTCCTTGGTGGACTTTACCTTAGGTCCATTTCTCACTAACTCTTCATTAAGGAGTTTGTCTATGGTCTTGTAATTCAGTTGAGCTAGCCTCTTGTGTCATTGGACACAGTGTGAGTCTTTCACATCTGCAACTAGGCATATGGGAGAGTCCTTACTCTCACAAACAAAATTTAGAAAATAGACATTTCCTCTCCTAGTGCCTGTCAAGATGACCCCTTGATCACTTGACCTCCTAATTTGGCACTCATCCTTAAGGAAAGAAATGTCATAGCAAGATCACATAGTTGGTTTATTCTTATCAGGTTGTGTTGCAAACCTTTGACATAAGCTACTTGTGTGATAGTGATTATGCCATTTGATATCTTACCATACCCTTTGGTTACTCCCTTTTTGAACCACCAAAGATGACTTTGGGTCCATTCTCTACTAAAATATACTCCTTCAGTATGCTTCTTGTTCCAGTCACGTGCCTGAAACAACCACTGTCCAAGTACCATATAGGGGTATGGCTACTTGGACTCATCTCTAAGAAATAAATCATTTAACCTTAGGACAACAATTCTTATTGGGTCCTAGGTGCATGTTAGGTTGAAAATGAATATGTATGCCCACAGCTCTTCTGATAGGTAAGCCTGCATTATCTCTCTGGACACCATTATTTTTCCAGCAGTCAATGCCATAGTGACTCACTTTTCCACAGTACCAGCACTCGTAGATGTTGTACCTTCTTTTAAAGACTGGTTTTATAGCAGTGTTGTCAGCAACTCTCTGTCCAGTAGGTACAACAGCAGCCTTTTTCTTATGTCTTCCAGCCACATCCTGATTTGGGACATGTCTGGCAGCAGAGATACTTGGGGTATCTTGAACCCTACCACCAGCTGCCTTCTTTTCAGAGAGCATTCTCCTGATGGCTTCAGATATGCCCAAGTCTGGTTTGCTAGCAGACTTTCCTTTGGTCTGATTATGGACTGACAAATTTTGAGAAGGGGATGCAACCTTACACTTGAGTGTTGGGGCATGTGCACAAAACACAAATGGTCCAGGATGGGCTATTTGGATCTCCTCATGGGCTGCCTTGTAGGCACTAGCACCCTTGCCATTCCTATCACCATGGTGGTGAACATCTTTGTTCCCATTAGTGGATTCACCAATCTCCTAGTGACCATAAATGCTCTCTTGGTCATACTTTTTAGATGGTAGCATCACTCTCCTAAAATGAATAGGAGGCTTGGAGGCTAGTGGCTGCAATGCAGTTTTGCCTTTCCTTTTGGAATCGATAGCTCTAGTGTTCCCTTTGAAGCCTAACCCCTTCTTATCCTTTTGGGAGGAGAAGGAATCTATCAAAGGCAACCTAGAACATGGCTTTGAAAACATAGCCACTAGATTCTTCTCCTTTTGGAGTTTACCTTCAAGATTCCTGATGTGGTTATTCTTGAAGGCTATTGCGTCCATCTGAATAACAGTGATGTTTTTCAGCTTGCTGATTTCTTTCATCTTCAAGTCCAGCAAGTTTGTTGACTTTGAAGCAACAAACTACAGAGAGGGAATCTCCTAAGCCTGCTTTTTACCTAGGAGCCTGCTTCTCTTCAGTGCATGCAGGAGTTCACTATAGTCATCAATCAATTGATTGATGTCTCCTTTAGATTCAGAGCCCTCTCAATCACTTGATGTAGATTTCTCTAACTCCGGACCTATCTTATAATCTGATACAGAGGATAAATAATGTACTTTGCATGGACCAGTTGTTCCTGGCTGGGTTCTTCATTATTCAAAGCCATCAACCCAAGGCAATGGCTGTCTTCTTCTCCTTCTACATTCCTGGCAGCATCATCAACTTCTACAGTAATAACAGCCAGCATCTCTAAGAAATCTGCCTCTACAGCTTCTTCTTCAGCTGTGAATAGCCTAATGTAGGCTTCATCTTCATCTTCCTCTTCTAATTCTGATGATGAGGAGTCAGTCCAGCTCTTTTGCTTCTCAGCAATGAAGGATTTTTCCTTCTTGCCCATTTACTGCTGTTCCTTCTTTTCACCAGCACCATTCCTTTTGACAGGGCAGTCGGCTATAACATGTCCTGGCTTGCTGCACCAATAATAGACCATTTTAGAAGAAATATGTTTATTTGGTTTAGAGCCATACCTGTCCTCTTTAGAGGTTTTCTTCCTGCCCTTGTAGTAGTCTTCTTTGGGATAAGAAGAGGAGGAGGGCCTTCTTCTCCAGTGCTCTTCTTCATGAATTTATGGAATTGCTTGGAGAAGGCAGCAAAGTCTTCATCAGACATGCGGCAGTCTGATGTGCTGGTTTCTGAACTTTCTGAATCAGATTCAACATCCCTCCTTGGTGGAGAAGGTGTCTTTCCCCTACTCCTTGTAGCTTCAGCTTTGAAGGCCATTGAATTGTCTTTGACTGCAATCTTGATGATTTTCTCCTCCTCATTTCATAGGACAACTTTCCAAACATAGTTGGAGGTGGTGTATCTGCAAATCTTCCACTTCTCTGATGACGCAAATTTTTGTGTCCCAGTCTTTAGTTAGTGACCTTAGAAATTTGTCATTTAATTCATATATGTTGAAGACCCTTCCATATGTCCTCAGCTTATTTACAATCCTAAAGAACCTTTCATAGCACTCAGCTATGCTATTTGTCTTGCTCTGCCTGAACCTCGCATACTCTTGATTGAGCATAGACTCCCTATCATCCCTTTCTTCTTCTGTCCCCTCCATGTAGATAACTAGTGTGACTCACATCTCCTTAGATGTCTTGAAGTGAACTAGGTTTTGGAAGGTGGAGTCATCAATGACACTGACTATGATATTTTGTGCCCTCTTGTCCATTATGGCAAGGATAACTTCTTCCTTAGTCATTTCAGAGTATGTCTTTGGTGTCTGGATATTGAAATCCAGAGCTGAGACCTTCATAGGGATGAATGGTCCCTCTTTGACAGTAATAAAAATTTTAGGGTCATCTACCTCCATAAACAACCTAACCCTCTCCTTCCATATGCCAAAGCCTTCCTTCCTACAGATAGGAAGATTCATGGCACCTAGATCCTTGTAGTTCACTCCTGAACCCATAAGGACTACTTTTCATGCTGATCTTGGAGATCTACTCAGACTGTTGAGTCTTTAATGAGCAACCTCCCTCTGATACCACTTGAAAGTCTTGTTTTCAAGGTCAACTAAATACCTAAAGGGGGGAGGTGAATAGGTTTTTGGCCTTCTTTTTAAATACCCTGACCTATATTTGATTTCATGTGCTTTGTGATTTATTGATTTGTGCTTTCAAGAACAATCACAGATGACACATATATTTTATAGTGGTTCCCCAATCTTGGGTACGTCCACTGTCCCTCTCTGCCTTTCTAACAGTGTGTTAGACAAGGCTCTTCACCAATTCCTCGGCTCCTTAAGAGCTTACAGCATTATACCGCAGGACCACTCAGTCTTATCCAAGACCTACAACTCGAGCTCTAAGCTCTACCACTCAGATCCCAACTGGATCCTACCTCGGCCTTTATAACACATGCCTACACTCAGGCACTAAGCCTTACCACTCAGATTCTAACAAGAATCCTACCTCGGCCTTTATAACACAGACCTATACTCATGCACAAAGCCTTACCACTTAGATTCTAACAAGAATCCCACTCTCAGATCTACAATAGATCCTACCTCGGTCTTTATAGCATAGGCCTACACTCAGATTCCTTAAAGAATCCTACACTCAGATCCAAGAATGGATCTTACAGAGAAATATACAGAGTTGTAACACTCAGACACCAGAGAAAGTTCTCAGTGTCTGTCTTCCAGGACCGAGCAGGTATCAACCCTATCTTCGTCTTCACAACAACAAGTTGAGAAATAAATCTTCAATTGAAGCACAACTTATTCTGGAAGCAACTTGCAGAAAACATTGCTTCTTCTTTTTTTAGCAGTCAATCCCAATTTTGCCGCCGCAGATGAATATTGCAGTAGCTAACTCTTTTAGCGTTCAGGTTCACTGATCTGAACATGTTCTTATGGCTCTGCAAGAAAGCGAGGAAGAAGACGTCGTCTAGCTGTAAGATTGCAAATACAGAAAACCCTAATTGCTTCTCAAATTTTTCTGATTGATTACGCCTTTTTTTCTCTGTTGAATCAGCCAATCTATCCTTTTTTATATCACGCTGATCAACGATTATATTCCGTGTGTGGGCCCCGCCATTAATGTTGAAAAATTTATTTCCTTTTCCCCAAAAGGGCAACTAGCTGGTCGTGGTGCCATTAACTTGCATTGACTTTATATTCCTGTAGTATTTTGAACTTGCGCTGACTTTGTTGACTTTGCTGACATCACTATCTGTAGACTTAGACAAAATCAAGCATCAGTAGCGTAGGCGTTGAGTGAATGACCATCACTCAGCGCCAAAAGAGTTAGACAAATATTCTGTCACTAGGCGTTGAGTGAGTAAGCATCACTCAACGCCAAAACACTTATAAAAATATCACAGCCAGTAGGCGTTGAGTGAGCAACCTTCACTCAACACCAAAATACTTGTAAAAGTTTTCTGGCATTAGGAGTTGAGTGAATTATCTTCACTCAATGTCAAAACACTTGGAATAATGTTTCAGCCATTAGTCATTGAGTGAGTAAGCTTCACTCAGTGCCAAAACACTTAGAAAAATTTTCTGTCATATGACATTGAGAGCTTTGAGTGTGTTCAACACTGTCATCCACTTGGCGTTGATTGAGTTGAGTCCACTCAATGCTTTCTGCCTTAGCCAATTTATCTGGCTCTTGGTATTCAGTGAGTAAGCTTCACTCAACTACATATCACTTAGGAATATTTTCTGCCTTGTGGTGTTGAGAGCTCAGCTCGAGAAACTCAGAACTTAGTTCGAGTTCGACGAACTTAGAACTCAGTTCAACAAACTCAGAGCTAAGCTCGACAAAAATTGAAAGCTCAGTTCGGCGAACTCAGAGCTCAGCTCGACGAAAAATGAAAGCTCAGTTCGACGAACGCAGAGCTCACCTCGATGAAAGTAATAACAATCAACACATTTGGACTTAGCAAAATTTTTGTGTCAAGAAGAACACTTCCTTTGAGAATTAGTCAACGCAATATCATATGGCATTGAGTGAGCTTGCCTGAATCAATGCCTGTGGACTTAGTAAATATTCACAGTTTTCCCGTGGCGTTGACAGACTGAGCTATACTCAATGATTATGAGGCTATGACGTTGAGTGAGTGAGCTGCACTCAACGCATGTGGACTTAGCCACTTTTCAGCTCATTTTTACTTAGACTATTACATCATTAGCCTGACTCACAGCCTTTTACTGTATGGCGTTGAGCTAGTTAACTTCACTCAATGCCTGTGGACTTAGCATATTTTCTTAGAATGCCAACAAATTCCTTACCTCTGGCATTGAGAGAGCTTGCTCCACTCAACGCCTATGGACATTGAAATTCTTCTGTCCAACTATCTTTCTGTATGCAGCTGGCGTTGACTGAGCTTGCTCCACTCAACGCCCGTGGACTTAGGCAAATTTTCTACCTATCCAGCATCTTTCTTGAGTCCACTTGTCCAATCATTATCACAAGGACTGTCCTGCACTCATGAACTTACACACACATCAAATACAACTATATCTATCTCATTGACCTGTTGGACATCATCAAATTAGGGCCATTGGGATCAATGGACCCAACACAACGGCCACTCCCGTATCGCAACAGTCTTTGTTGGATCTATCGTGATTCCTTCACCACTTACGATATGACCGCGGAATGTTGCCAAAAAAGGCTGAACTCACACTTGGAGAACTTGCCATACAACTGACTTCTTCTCAGGGTCTCCATAACAATCTGTAGATGCTCCGCGTGATCAAACTCGGACTAGGAATACACCAGGATATTATCAATAAACACTATTACGAACTGATCCAAATATTCCTTGAATGTCTGGTTCATCAAGTCCATAAACATGGATGGCACATTTGTCAGCCCAAAAGGCATGACTGTGAACTCGTAATGCCCATAATGTGTACCGAACGATGTCTTGGGAATATCACTTTCCCTGATTCTTAGATGATAGTAACCAGACTTCAAATCCAGCTTCTGATTCAGCATCGATCCGACTAGCTGGTCGAAAAGATCATCGATCCTCGGGATCGGGTACTTGTTCTTCTCAATTAAATTATTCAACTCTGGTTAGTCAATACAGAGATGCAGACTTCTGTCCTACTTCTTCATGAAGAGGACCGGGGCACTCCAAGGTGACGAACTCGGATGCACATACCCTTGCTCTATCAATTCTTGAAGCTGCTCTTTCAACTCTGCCATTTCCCTTGGTGCTAAATGGTATAATGACCACGACACTATTTTGGCACCCGACACCAACTCAATGGTGAAATCGATCAATCTCTGAGGTGGATCTCCAGGGAGATCTTCAGGGAACACGTCGACAAATTCTGACACCATTGAAATACTGACTAGTCCAGGCTTGGGTTTCTTAGCCTATAAGAGAGTGAAAAATAACTTCGCACCCTCATGCACAACTTTTACAACTTGAAGAGTAGATATCATTGTCTTACTCGACCCCTTCATACCAGAGAAGGTAGTTTCTTGTCTTGTATTCTATCCCAGCTTCACAGTCTTCAAACTACAATCAATAAATGCACGTTGCTCCGAGAGCCAATCCATGCCAAAGATTACGTCAAACTCTACTATCAGTAGTAGCGACGCTTCCAAGTCAAAGGCTTGACTTCCTATCTCCACTTTCACACAACAGACTCTTTCTGCGCGCATCGAACACCTGTTCGATAGCAGCACATCCAACCTATCCTTAGCCACTGAAGTAGGTACTCTGATATGTGACACGAAGCCATCAGATAGAAAGGAATGTGAAGCTCTTGTGTCGAACAATGCTCGAGCCGGAAAGTCCATAATTACAACGAATCCTAAAACAAATAGTCATACAACAAATGCATAAGGTGTAAGGTATGAAAAGTATTACGACTAAAATCTAACTCATACCTGTCATCACGTCGTCTTGCTTAATGGCCTCATGCTAACCAAGGTTGTAGACTCTCGGATGGGCCGGAGCCTGATGAGATGTGGTTGACTCTACCGCCTTCCCTTTTTCAGCATATGTTGCTCCTGCCTTTTTCTCTGATTTACCACTCCAATATTCAAGGGCTATATGACACAGCTTGCCACAAGTAAAATAGTGAATTGGGCCCCCACACCTAGTCGACACTCCAGAAGTAATCGACGAAGAAGCCGGTCTGGAAGGCCTGGCCTTCTTGTTCCACCTATGGTACCCAGGCTTCTGAGGTCTTGGTACCTTTAACTCCGGGCACTTCACTACTAGATCTTTCTTACCATGGACCCTTTTCAGATCCTGCTCCAGGTATCGGGCCATATTGACTAACACCAGAAAACCCTGTGTCATAGGACCAGAGAGAACTAACCTCAGATCGTCACGTAGTCCCTCGTAGAACCGATTGTTCTTGCACTCCTTATCATTAAAAGTGGAGCCAACATAATGTCCCAACCTTATGAATTCATGGAGGTAGTCATCCATACTCCTCACATCTAAAGTCACCCTTTGGCTCTGATTCTCCATGGCTATTTTCTACGCTGTTGGAATGAACCGCGCCAGAAATAATCTCGTGAACTCCTCTGTCGAGATGTCTATGAGTTGTCTCCATGCCAAATGATACAGCTCTAACTCATCCCACGAGAGTCTTACTTTGCGGTCTAGAAGGAAAGTGTCTATTGTAACTTTCTGCAACTCCTTCGTATCCGTAGATGTCATGACCCCTTAACCTTAGAGAGCCAGTCCTCGTCTTGTGTCGGGGTTCCAACCCCCGTGAATGCTAGTGGATGAAAGCTCATCACATGCTTCAACTACTTCTCTGTCGCTCTCATCTGCACCACGGGCTCTGTCGCCCCTTGATCCGCCAACATAGTTTCCACTACACCAGGAGGTACATGACCTAGACTAGGAATAGGAGGTTGTACTTGCCTTCCTAGTTGTGCATTGATCATAACAAACAATGCTTCTGCTACCAGAATGGTTTTCGTAGGAGGGGTCGCAAGCACGTCGTTAGGTGCACCACTCTCTACGGAGTGCTGTTGTTGCGACTGCTCCGCACCGCTCCTAGTCATCTATAATTGTAAAAACCCTCAATTAGGCGACAAACAGATTACCGAAATGCAATCATTGGAACACTCAGGGTCCTCAAACATATGTTTTTTCCTTCCTAAGTGGACATTCATGGGTTCTTTTATGTTATAACGGTGACGCACATACAAGTGCTCACCACCCCTTAAAAGAATTCGCCGACAAATTCGAATAAGAAGGACCGACACCTCACTCTGATACCAACTTGTAACACCCCTATCCATCGTATAGCATATAACAGTAGGTCCGGTCGGGGCCCTACGCTATATACCACAGACAGACCGACGAGTTACTAAATGGAAACCATCATCCAAACGTATCCTAACACAGAGTACAATCTAGAGGAGGTGAATAAAGGTTATATACAAAAAGAACCCACAGAAACATGAAAGTCCACTAAAACACAAAATAGGAATGAGTACAAATAATACACAAAAGTCTTAACCATGGCCTTAAGGCCTTACAAGTTTTTCTCACAAGTTAATGTCTTCCAAACATCGGCACGAAAGCCAGCCACACATGAACGTTAAAGTAAATGCTAGATATTTGCTTTGGCCTTTGAGGGCCGGCTTAACTATCCTGCGCTCTGGCCAGCTATTTACCACTTGGCTCCTCCGCACCTGCAATCAACATCCCACCGCATCGGTGGAAAACAAAAGCAACGGTCAGCATTAGCTGACCAAATTATAATGACCCCACCCCTTACTCTGGGTGGCAGTGCTCCTTCCCTGCAGGCATTAGCATAAACAAAACATGGCAACCAGAACATGCAGACTAAGAATCATTCGACACAGATGTTGGCACTGCCGACCACATGCCTCGTGCACTCAGGGCACATTATTGGTTTGCCGAAACTTCAGGCCCCACTACCGTCCTCATGACGATACCATTGAGCATTTAAAAGACTTCCCAGGTCCTAAGCCAAAGTGTCTCTCTTTATGATACGACAAAGTCAAGGAGCTCCCAATCAGATACATGCCACTGAATCACTCCAAGTCGAACGCTATTGAGTGGGTACAGGTTAGCCACATCCCGTTGCTCAAATCGCTAGGCGCACAAGCCATGATGCGGGTCAGCCATCCCTTTCCCATTCACAACACGCACAATCATGTTATGCTCAAGGCTGGCACTCACAGCCACCATAGCCGAGCAAATTATTCTCATGCTCTAACATATGGCCCCCGGGTCTCCATGAGATAGGCCTCACATCTGTAACCCTTAGGTCTCCATGAGATAGGCTTTACGACCATACAGTGCTCCCTGGGAGCAACCGCAGACGGTAGTACTACCGTCACGCAGTATGGGACAGACTATCGTTTCTTCCCTTTACTGAGTGTTTTCCTAGAGAACACCTCCAGTACTCTCACTACAGCCATCTGCACACCCCATAATTCCAAAATCTAGCGATTACCACAGAGTCTTTTCCGGCATACAAACATATAAACACCACCAATCCAGACCAACCCGTCCGGATGGGCTTCACACAACATGCCTATTCTGTACTACGCTTCCGGATCTAAATGAAATACAATGAGGATACACGGATCTACCCGTCGGGAGAACCACATCCACGTGTTTGTGGAGTGTCTACCCTAAAATTCCAAAATGAAGGACTTCACATGTCCAAGGAAGAGGATCGTTACACTTGAAGTACGCATTGGCACCATGGGAGAAATCTAGACAGTTGAAACCGACTGCTCCGACCTTGTCTCCGTAGATCTGAACTCGCCTTGCGGATCTAAGGTTCGAATCTAGAATGACGGCGTAAACTCCCTCTTACGACGCAGCTGCACCTCCTTTAGAAATCCATGCCAACACTCCGACTCCAGAATAATGAGGAGGAAACAACCAAACCAGCCATATAAATCGGGTTACCGCAGTGCGGCAACTAGCTACCGCCGCACGGTATCGCCTCATTTCGAGTGTAACCGCCCTCATCCTTCAATCATAGGCTAATATGCGGACACGCAGTTACGAAACTCATTATCGTCGCGTGATAGGTACAAACGCCACGCAGTAACTGGCGTCAGTTTCTACACAACCTCTAATGCAATCTCCACGCGATACCTTCTACCGCCGCGCGGTAATAATCTGAGGCTTTTGCCAATATAATTAGCCCTGCTACCGCCACCGATAACACTATCGACGGGCGATAACTGCCCGAGGCCTCTCCTCGCTTAATCCCTCAGCTAACACCGGAGTTATCACTGTGTGAAAGTTGCTATCGCCGGGCGATAGCTTCCAGAAGCTATTGCCTGCCTTTATAAAATTGGGGCGTTACATTGAGCCATGACCTTGGGGGTCTGCTCCTGATCCCTTCTTCTCTTCTAACCACCTTCAAACTCTTGGCGATGCGCCTCGATAGCTTCATCAGTAGTTATCTGTGCCTCTACATAATGCATGAGATCCGGATAACTAGGGACAGTGTCCCTCATAAATGTTGAATAGAAGCCACTTAAATGGAGACCTCCATGGAAAACACCCCTCAAAAGCTCAGGGTAAACTTCTGAAATTTGTCGCGCTTCAACAATAAATTAGCGGAAAAAGTCCTTCAGGGACCCCCCTTCATTTTGCTGAATCCCTGGCAGATGTGAGGGATCTCGAACGATTCTACAGTTGGTGACAAACTGGTCAACGAATTGTCACGCCAATTCCACAAAGTTATTTATGGCCCCTTATTCCAAGGAATGAAACCAAGTACGAGCTTGTCCTTTCAACGTTGCTTGAAATACTCGGTAGAGTAGCTGATCTAGAGCATTGTAGACTCTCATGACGGTAGTGAAATGGTTGATATGTTCCAGCGGATTATCCGTCCTATCGAATATCTTGATGTTTGGGAGCTTGAAGTTATGCGAGATCGGATGAGCCAAAACTTGGGGTACTACCGGGGAGCCTTAACAAAGAGGATGGAATGCGAAAGCCTCCCATCGCCGGACATGTCCATACTCCAAGTGCCTAATTACAGTCCCTACCCTCTAGTTTTGGATGGTAGTGTCATGCATGGGGGTAGTTTAGAAATTTTGCTAAGTATAGGAGAGAGAAAAGGAAGAAAATGGGAATGAAGGCCATGTGGCCCTCCTCCTCTCTACCCAAGCACCTGAATGAGCTCCCCAACTCATTTATATCAAAATTTAGGGGGGGGGGGGGGTGGACACATGGCAGGAAGGAGGAGAAACAAAAGCCACGGTCGACCACCCCTAGTTCAAAACTCCACAACCAGCCAACCCCAACCTCATTTGACCTCACCATCACCATCAAAGCATCAAGAGGAGTGGAAATTGGGTCTTGGAGCAAAGCTTTAGCTAGAGAAATGGGATTTGGAGCTAGATCGCCGGAGCAATTGTCGTCCATGGCACACCACCACCAAACCTGCCGTCAAGCACGATTAAGGGTCTGTTTCTCCTCCCCTCACTCTATGCTAGTCTTCTAGATCCACTAGGAGAGATATCGGGCTCAATTGAGCCTGATGGCAGGTGAGAAAAGAGTGATTTTTCTTAGTTTTACTTCCTGCTCGGGTTCGCCGGAGGAGCTGCCTCCGGCGGCCACATCGCCGGGAAACGCTAGCCACAACCTCAACAGAGGTAGTTGTGATAATAGCCGGCGGTGGAGATGGCTCAGCTGGCCGAAATTATGAAATCGATGAGCTATAGGCGGGATAGATCTGAGTCGTTGGCTCATCGGGAAAGATGCATGGATGCAGTCAGTTTTAAATATAATAAACTATAGTATCGTTTTATTTTATATATTTTTTGTCACATATATTGCAGTGATATGCATGCTAAATCTAGACCCCTTAGATGCCAATTCATAAATTATCACCAACATAAAAATTGTAGATTTAGGTCTTAAATGTAATTTGACAACCTAAACATGCAATTTGGAGCACTGTAGCTCCTTGTAGGGCCATTCTCCTAGGATTGATCCTAGGCTAGGGCAGAATTTCAAATGAGTACCTAAGCTAAACTATATGTCCAAATACTGTGATATTTAGGTCATGCATGTGCGTAGAATAGACTTAGACTATGTCTAAAAATCAGAAATTTTGGATGATATGTTTCTATTGTTTTAGTAGAAATTTGATTTATTAAATAAATGGAATTTAGGGAGATTTCCAATCTCAAATGCCCCTAAATTTGTGTGGCATGACTCTAAGGCCATTTTAAGGACTTGGTAAAAATTTGGAGTCATTTGGACCTCTACATGTTAGGGGATCCAACATGCATGGAGAATGCATACATGAATATGGCGTGCTAATAGAAAAATGGGTAAAATGGGATTTTAGAACATTTGACTAAATGCATGTACATGAAATTTTGGACAGAGGTTAATGGAGGTGGAATACTCCTTTCATAGGAAAATTGGGATTTTTGGGATCAAAAATCCAATAAGTTAGATTTATTTCAAAACTAGCACACTTAGGTGTCTAAAACAAAAATTAGGGCTATTGAATTTAGAAAATTCTAATTTGTTGGCACACGACCTAAAATATCCTTTTATTTCACTGGAAAAATTTTTGTGAGTATTTGAGAATTATTTCTTGTGCAAATAGTATAATTATGATTTTGCCCTTGTGTGATTGTGATTAAAAACATGCTTAATAATACTTGGAAAAATATTAGAATATTTTTAGTCCCTTATTTTAGTATTGTGAACCTCTGTAAATTTTATTAGAATTTTTGGATGATTATCTATGGTACTTGCTTTGATAGTGGCATTTTTGTAAATACTTTGATTTATTGATAACATAGGTCAAACAACTGAATATAACTATGAGATTATGTTTTAAGTATTATTTTGACAATATTAATGACTAGGAACTTTCCTTGAATTTTTAGTTGACTATTTATAATACTTCATTTGAAAAAGAGAGATATTGAGATTTTAATCATAAATAGAAAAGATGAGGCAAATCATCTTGAAAAATTAGGATATTTGGTGTACAGATCTTTTTAACCTAAATGAACTCGTGATAAACTAATTAGACATAAAAGACCTCTGGTTATAGTAGTTCATATACAATGTGACCCAGGTCACATATATAAATAATTTTAATTATTGTCCAAAATAGCAAGAAAAATTATGGAATTCTGAATGATCAATAATATCCACATGATAAACCCATGATAAAAATTTTGTGGTCATTGGCCTAAGGAATCAGAATTCACCTCATATGGGTTAGAATTAGGTTATGGGTTGCGTTTAGTAAAAGTGACATGTAGCATTAGGGTACATAGGATGATGAGACATGGTTAAATTGAGAGATGCATTGAGAAGTTTGAAACCCTGGCCAGCATCATAAGTAGATCACTACTTAGTATCAAATGTTGGAGTGCAAGTCACCAAAGATAAAATCTAGGGCGGGGTCTGGCGAAAGATCGTCGTTCTCCCAGTAAGTACCTTAAGCCATTAGGTTTACCCAAGAGTGACAACGAAACTGGGATATTAATAACGGGTATATACTAAAAAAAATAAGTGTCCTGGAAAGGGGGATTTGGGCTTCAGCCCATCGTATTCCCTAGTACCGCAGCGAGCCCTTCACCAGGTATGATCTCGAGAAGTCCAGGATTAACCCTAAATTGTTACGTATAACAAAATTAGACAAGAGTAGTCTAATAGGTTAAGGGAACAATGTGGAAAACTCACCCGTGTAGGGTTGGAGGGTTACATGACGGGTTTATTCCTACGAGATGGAGGCTCGGATGTTTGATATTGGGACGGATTAATCCTACGAGCTGGAGGCTCGGGTGTTCGACACAGGATAGGTTTAGTCCTGCGAGCTGGAGGCTCGAAAGGTTTAAATCAAGACGGGTTGGTCCTGCAAGATGGAGGCTCGGGTTGAAATAACTTGCCTGTGCATAGAACATATTAATGGCAAGTCATGCGATAGTGGGCCAGTCGTCACACCGATAGCAGTACGATGACTTTGGCGAGGTGTGAGGGTTTGAGGGGCCAGTGGGTTATTTTATACTGCAGTCTGGAGGACAATAACCAAAAATACACACTCAACCAAAAATACTGTTGGGATGTCCAGCAAATTAGTACGCAGAGACTGTAGAGTGCACCTAGGACATGCACAAAGGTGTACGAAGTGTCTAGGCCTGGTAGTGTGCATACTCACTTAGGAAGTGGAGACCCTCTCTCCACTGTTGCTTTAGCCACAACTGTGGTACCAGAGAGTTCAACTAACTCCAAAAAGTGGGAACTAAAGGTCTATGATCACAGAGGTGTGTTTGTGAGTTACACTTGTATGAATCATAACCTGCATAATTCATCATAGTATACATACATACTTAGGACATTCATATTGCAGACCTTTATCATATAAATTAGTATGAGCTATTTTATATGATAAGTTATAATTCTTCAAACCTTAACTTATAAGTTTGCATGAGCATTCATATAAGTTAAGATACTCCTATGATGATTGTATAGCTGTAGTTAGTTTCTTTTCTGCTCAGTGCTTTACTTTGCTGCACTTCTTTTCAGTACTACTGTCCTTTCTTTACTTACCCTACGTATACTATATATAACTGCTAGATAGCTTATTTACATGATAGAATAGACCCCTGTCACTGACTACTTTGATACTACTTTGTTTTCCTCCGCTTTTGTCCTCCCGCACGGTGCCTAGGAGTAGCGGGGGCGAGACGAGAACAAAATGGCTTAGTCTTTATGACTAACGGTCGGTTATGACCATAGTAGAATGAGGCACTAGAGCATCAGCACGACCAGCAAGTCGAGGTGGTAGGACTTGAGGAGTAGATGTCGTATACTATTACTACAGCTCAGCGTCAGGTGATGTCATATGTTCCAATTTTTTACTTCCGCTTAGAGTGTGCGAGAGAGAGAGATTTATTATATTTAGAATGTACCGGGCATAAGCTCTTTCTCTTATTTTTGTACTCATTGTGGACTATATCCTTTCATTATATATATATGATGTTATTTTTGTGATGTAGACTTGATATACTATTGCTTATATTACTTCTAATCTCAAATTGGCTGACATGTTAATGATCGTACTAGCCGGCAGGATTGGCTTCTTACAGTGTTGACTAGCTCATGTGTTAGTGTCACTGTAAAGCGGCTGTTCTGGGCATAAGATCAGGTAAAACTCCTTGGTAAGGGGAAGTGGTCTTACAAACTGGTATCACTTAACAAACGATCATATGAGAAAGAAGTCCACAACACTAGGCCACCCTGCTCGAGCATTTTTTTTACGGACAAACTATGCAGCAGAAGCAATAATGTGCCCATGTGTAAAATGTCACATAAAATAGTCCAATTAAACAATGAGTTAGAACAACCCAATTAGAACACCACTTTGGCTTGACTGTAACATCCCAAAAATAACCAGACCCCAAGAAAGTTTTTTGTCATGACTAGGTCATGACAAAGTTCTAAGAAGACCAAGAGGATCATGGGTGCCTATGTAAACAGGTGAAAGCACATTGGTCTACAAATAGTAATTTTTTGACACCTAAGCTAGGGTTTAGCCTTTGGCTCCCAACATGACTACTTGACCCCACCATACCACTCTCAATCTTATATGGACCCTTTAGAGCTCATACAACCCATTTGGGGTCATCCTAAGGGGTCAAGTTAACTAGGATCAACCCTAACCCTGGTTAGGTCAAATAGCCCTAATTTGACCAAAATTGAGTGCCCCAAAGACACAAATGGACTTGGGAGCTTGCAAGAGACTTAAGACATTTAGTTGACCAGTCAACCCACTCATTTGACCAAGTCAACACCCCCAAGTCAACCTTGGTCAAATCGAGCTTAAATAGGGAGGAAAGATAAGCCTAACTTCAATCCAATTGGGTTAGGACCAATTTGATGGCCACTAGCTACAACAAGTGAAAATTACCTAAAGAGCTACTCAAATTCAGTAGGTGGTGACTAGGAGAGAAAAAGTGGAGATTTCATTTAAAGGAGGAGAGAGAAAGAGGGAGGAATAATGGAAAATGCAAAGAGGCCTCCCTATTCACCTTCCCTAAGCCTCCATTCATCTCCCCTGACCTTTGGGAGGAGTTTGACATCAAATTCAGCCAGCCCAACATAGGAGAGGGCACCAATACACCATGGCCAAACACCTCTTTCATGGCCATTAATGGTCATTCAAGGATTGACTCTCCCACTCCCCCAAAACACCCCTCCATCAGTCTTAAAATCTCCCAAGAAATCAAAATGAATCTTTACAACACAGGTTTAGGTGGAGAACTGAGAATTCGGCCAGGAAAAAGCTTGGGGTCGCCATCCATGGCACACCACCACCACACTCATCGTCAAGCCCGCCTACACGTATAGTCCTCTTCCTTCTCCTTTGTGCTAGATCTATAGATCTTTAGGTGGAGAAATCGAGCTCAATCGAGCCCGGTCAGTGAGGATAAAATGACAAAATTTCATGAAAACTCAACCCCTCGGGTTCGCCGGAAACGGCCCCATCGGCGGTCGTGCCACCGTCAGGCGATAGCCACCATCTTAATGAAGGTGGTGGCAGTGATCGACCAGGGAGGTGACCGGGTGGCTGGAAATTGGAGTTTGAAAAGCTCCAGGAAGCTTTGATCTCAGCCCTTGGCTCATCGGGGAAGATGACCCGTGGCCATTGGATCAGGCTTGATCGATAAGCACAGGCCGAGATTTAATATATACATGTATTATTTCATTTTGTCACATTTTATCAATCACATTGATTTAATTATTAAAAATAGTTAGAGGCATTTTCTGTAAATATATCGAAACTTGGTGTCTAGTTTAATACAAAATTTGAATCAACCCATTTGGACCACTAGATCTCCCTCAGCACACTTTTTGGTGCAAGGTGTCCAAAGGCTAACCAGGAATTAAAATGAGTGCCCCCTGTGGCCCACTCAGTCAAATCTCCTGAAAATTAGACCATAGTCTGGTCTATCCATGACCCTCAACATATCAAAAATTAGAATTTTTGGAGATGATTTTCTATAGTTTTTATAATAATTTAATAATTCATGCATATGGTGAAAATTAGGTCTAACTTTGGATCCACGGAAAATCTGGAAGATGACCATAGGGGTCATCATATGCCTATGAAAAAATTATCAGCCCATTTGGAGTTGATTTAATGGGGTATCTTGGTGAGTAAAGTTGTCCATTTAAAGGTAATAGGCCTAGTTCTTCAATAGTGCACTTAGAGTGGTTGAGTGATCAACCCTTCAACTAAACATGGTAAAACCTTGGCCCATGACATATTATCACTTGAAGCATCCCTTGGAATAGTTTTAGAAGTATTTAGGGTTGGAATATCATGAAACCCTAGTTCAAACCATAGGGTTGCCTATTAGGGTCAATGAAGGAAATATGGTCACATCTCTAAGTCTTGGCTCAAGACTTTGTAGATAGATTCATTGGGTAGAGAAACACATTGGATAATTTAATTAGAGTTTTATGAGTAATTCTCCCCCACAAATCACTTATTAACTAGAATAAGAACTTTCCTATCAAGAGCAAAATACATGTTTATACAGTGTTGAATGGTCATGAAACTTGGGCAAACGGCTTATATTGTTGTTATTTATATTTGCAAATTTTATTGTAATTTTTGGATGAAGAATTCTAGTACCTTCTTTCTAATTCTAGGAATTATTGACTAGAGAAATAATTTTTTTTAGAATAAACCGTGTATTGAAAATTTATGAAATTTCTTCAGTAAACTATTTAGACCACAAGGATGCCTTGTAAATTTTATTGTAATTGTTGGGTACATTGGAAACTGTGTACCAGATTTGGTGAAGCCTCACCTAACTCAATAATATACATCATTATGTATTTGATGGATTGTTGAGTTTTGATGTGCAGGTTAAGGAAATGCAGAAAATTTTCTAAGTACAAGTGTCGACACTTGAGTAGGAGATGTGTCGACACCAGAAGCCAGATTGTGTCTACACACAGGACTTGTGTCGACACATAAAAATTCTGTCGACAACAAGCGTGTCGACACACAGGACTTGTGTTGACACACTCAAGAATTCTGTCGACACCAACTATGTCGAGACCAGAAGAAGATTGTGTCAACACACAAGACTTGTGTCGACACACAAATATTCAGTCGATAACAACTGTGTCTACACACAAGACTTGTGTCAACACACACTAGGATTCTGTCAAACACCAACTATGTTGAGACTATATGCTATTGTGTCAACACACAGGACTTGTGTCGACACATTCCACAGTAGCTGTGTTGAGAAGATAAAGAAGGGCTGAGTCGACATTATGTGAGCTGTGTCGACATCATCAAGAATTGTGGCGACACATGGTCTATTTGTGTCTACACATTTGAAGTTTTGTCTCGACACTTTTTTGCTAAGACAAAGTACAATGAGGCATCAGGTGTGAAGACTTAAGACTTGACAGCTGTCATAACTAACAAGGTTATTGCATCTGTCAGAAGGCCATTATGAACCAGATCAGCCGGTAACCTCGGATGGAGTCTATATAAAGACATGTTCTATCATCAATAAGCAACTAACTAACAAAGAAGAAGAGAAGTCTTTATCCAGAAATCAACAAGTCTCTGGCAGATCCTGAACAAGTCTGCAAGAAGAATTTAGAGCCGCATCTGAATAGAAGAAGGAAGCTGGATTGAGGTTCATCTCCAACTTCACAAGAAGATCAACCTTACTTTGTTCAGATTCAAGAAGCTTTGAAGAAGCTAAGACAGGTTGAATCTAAAGCTGTCAGATCTATCAATAACTGATCAAGAAACCTTCAACCCTTTCTCTCTCTACTTGGGTGAAGGATTTATTCTTTTTATAATCAATTTACTTTATAGGATATTATATAGATCTGAGTGTAAGAGAGTAATCTCTCTGAGTTGTAAGCCTAAGTTTATAAAAGCTGAGGTAGGGCTGAGTGCCTGAGGTAGGGGATTAATTTCTCTGAGTTGTAGGCCTGGGAAAAGGCTGAGGTAGGGCTTAATTACCTGAGTTGTAGGAGTGTGGACTCACTCTGAGGTAGTGTTCTCTGGAAGAATCTGAGTTGTAGCACTTGGCGAAGTGTGAGTTGTAGGAACTTTTCAGGGTTCTGAGTTGTAAGATCTGAGGATCTGAGAATAAAGAAGGGAGTTAGGCCGAATCTAGTATACTGCTATATAGGCGAAGGGGGAAACTGGATGTACCCATCTCTTGGGGAACCACTATAAATATGTTTGCATTCTGTGTTGGTTGTGTTTGTTTTTAAACTGCGTTGTGATAATTGCTGCAAGTTGTCTAACAATAAATTATATTGTCTGCATTAATAAAAAGGAATTGAACATATTCACCCCCCCCCTCTAGGTGTATAGGATATCTTGAAACCAATTCTTTCAAGTGGTACCAGAGGGAGGTTGCTCAAGAATAGACTTAACAGTCTGAGTTGATCTATAAGGCAGTTATCAGTTATAATCAAAATGAGTTTAGGTGAAACTCACAAGGAATTTGGATCCTTGAAGTTACCTATCTGTAGAAAGGAAATTTTTGGCACATGGAAAGAGAGAGTCAGATTGTTCATGGAAGCTTCTGACCCAAGAATCTACATCGCAGTCAAAGAAAGTCCATTCATTCCTATGAACATTTCAGTTCTTGATGCCAACCTCATGACTCCAAAAAGCTACTCTGAAATGATAAAGGATGAGATCATCTTAGCCACTATGGATAAGAGAGCACAGAATATAATAGTTAGTGCTATAGATGACTCAACCTTCCAAAACTTAGTTCACTGCAAAACCTCCAAGGAGATGTGAGACACTTTAATTGTCTACATGGAGGGATCAGAAGAAGTAAGAGAGGACAGAAATTCTATACTAAATCAAGAATATGAAAACTTTAGACAAACCAAAACAGACAGCATAACTGAGTGCTACAAGAAGTTTTTCAGAATAGTTAATGAACTAATGTTATATGGAAGAGTCTTTAACACATATGAGATCAATGATAATGAAAGGGCAACTAGATCTAATATACTCTAGAGGGGGTGAATAGAGTATATGATGCTTTAAAACTTTTGCAAACTTTTACAACAATTGTTGTAATATGTGTGAGTAGGGAAGCAATAAAGAATCTAACTACAGCACTAAGCTAAACAAAAAACTAAGCACAGAGAGAATCAAGGCCAGAAACAAAAAGAAAACAAGCCAAAACCAGATGACACAAGGGAATATAGTGGTTCCCCAAACTTGGGTACATCCACTCTTCTACCACCCTAGGTAGGAATCCACTGTAGGATGAGTTGATCAGGTGTCCTGGGCACCAATGAGCTTTTGATAAGGTGCTCAAAAACCAAAGTAGATTTTTTGATCAGGTGTCTTACCACCAATGAGCTTTTGACAAGGTGCTCAAAAACCAGATTCAAACTTTTGAAGGGAGTTTGAGAAACCCTTTACAGAGTGGGGGTGAGAGAGTTATGGCAGTCTTCTCTTTCTCAACCAACTGAGAAGACTAAGTGGATTGATGTCAAAGCTCCCCCTGAGTCCTTGAAATCTTCAGGAAGAAAATCTTTGCTTGAGGGTGATAGGCCTTCAAATATAGAACTCCAGCAATGGATGATTTCAGCAATGGCTGAAATGTTGAGTGTCTGGAGTCTTGAAATGATGTTGGCCTTGAACACTTTGAAAACTAAAGAGATCTGAAGATTTTGAGAAAGCCTGATCTCCTTTGATGAGTGTTCTTCAGAATTCTTTTTGACAGAAACTTTTTTGTATCTTTCTGTATTCTGTATATTGTGTGTCTTCTTTCTTCTTGTTAATCTCTATTGATTCAAAAACATTCTGTCTTTTATTCTCTGTTCCAGAATAGAATGTCATTCTCTGTCAAGGATAGCCGTTGGTCTGCAATGATTGCATCCTTAATTGCATAATCTCTTCTGGAGGAAAGTCTACAGAATTATTCCTTGAAAAATCCCTTGAAACTTGGTCCAGAATTGAATGTAAACGGCTAGCAAATCTCTGAATTAATTGCAGAATAACTCTTAATTGATTTGAATTTGAATTCTGGAAGTTATCTGAAATCGTCGAACTGAGCTCTGCTATCGTCGAGCTGAGCTCAGCGAACTGGAAAACTCAAGCAGCAAAATAATCGTCGATCTGAGCTCAAAGATCGTCGAACTGAGCTCAGAGATAAAGATCCAATGCAGAGTCAAAATCGTCGAACTGAGCTCACCGATCGTCGAATGGAGTTCGACGATATTAAGAAGTTGAGCTCAGCGATCGTCGAATGGAGTTCGACGATCTGTCGAAGTTGAGCTAGACGATCGTCGACCGGAGTTCGACGAATCGTCGTGCTGAGCTCGACGATCAGACTTAGTCTCCAGACAGAAAAACTTGGTCTTCAGGGCAGCTACCAATCCTAGACTTCTAACCCTTAGACTCAATTCTAATTGACCTTTTAAGCTATACAGAAGGTCAAGTAAAGGTTCCTAGAGACATAGTGATCCTGACCCAAATTAGTAATAGGGTGTTCCAACAATCTCCCCCTATTTGGGTTAGGATTGCTATTTATAGACTTTGGAAAAATTGAAATAACAACATACAATCAGAGAAGCATAAAAACAGCAGCTAGACATTGCAGAAACATCACAGAGATATATATATATGTATATATGTCATCCAGATAGCAGTCAGAATTCACAGAAATTGTCACCTTACACTGTCACTTCTTCTCTTTGCCTTTGACAAGTTTGATTTCTCTGTTTGGATTTAGAGCTTCCTTGTTGGACCTGGTGTCATCTGCTGCACCCAAATAAGTTTGCTTTGAAGATCTGGGGACCACAGCAGCAGGATGCAACTCCATATATCTCTCAGCATCAAAGAATTTGCTGGAAGCATATTTGTCTAGTTCCTTTTGTCTTTGCTCTGACATTGTAGAAATATTTGAAGTGTCTAGTCCTTGTTCTCTGGCCTTCTTGATCTGGTCTAGTGCAGCCAACTCCTTCATTCTGGCAGTCCAAGCAGCTGGATTCTTTTCAGGGTCCTCAAATGGTACAGGTGGCTCATACCTGTTGGAAGAATTGTCTTGAGGAGGCCTGACAGACACTGTCTCTTTTAGCTTGTAGGGGAAGGGACCAGAAGTAGTATCAGCAGGACTATGTCCTCCCCTAGAATATGGGTGCTTTCTGGAATACCCTTTGGAATAAACTTGAAAATCTCTTTGATTACCCCTGTATCCTCCTCTCCTAGAATAAGAACCCCTAGACTGGCTTTCCCTTTGGTAGGATCTGGCATGGGGTTGATAGGGAGCCTGGCTTCTAGCTGGGGCTTGACTTGCAGAGCTGCCACCTGCACCTGCATCAGGAGGAGGTGGTGGAGGAGGATGGGGGTGCTGGAACTAGGAGTAGCCCTTTTCATACTTTCTCTTCTTCTTCATGGCCTTGAGCTGATTTTTAGAATATTGCATCCAATGTTCTGTGATGGGGCAGTTATGCAGAATGTAATAAGGAATATCATTATTATCCTTGACTTTTGCAGGAGGAACCCTTTTCATAGCCTTGCTCCTAGCTTTCCTTTTCCTTGCAATAGTGGCAGAAGAGTCATCAGAGTCTGTCTTGAACTCATCAGATTCAGAACTCTGGGCATCATATATAGCATCAATTCTCTTCATCAAATCTTTCTTCAGCTGAACAGAGGCAGAAGAGGCAGAAGCTGAAATAGCAGCAACAGTAGGGGCAGCAGCATATGGAGCAGCAGATGGAGAGGGTGCAACAGAAGCAATTACAGCAGCAGTAGCAGATACTGGACTGGTGACAACAGCAGCAACTGTAACAGTCTCACTCACAGCAGTAACAACAGATTCATTCTCAGCAGCAGATTCACTCACAGCCATAGAAGCTGGAGAGGTGATAGCAGCAACAACTTCATTGATAATAGCAGTAACATCATCAAACTCTGCAGCAGGCTCAAAAATAGTGGCCTCTGTCATCAGAAGATCCTTGGAAATTGGCTCATCAGAAGCAATTAGGATTTCAGCAGTAGTGTGAGCAATCTCAGCAGTATCAACAATTTCAGAAGCAAAGTCAGTGTTTTCTTTAACAGCAGCAGCAGCAGCAACATCTTCAGAAGCAGCAAGCACTGAATGTACAAATGCAGAGATAATGCTAGGGTCACAACAAGAGACAGGCACCAGTGCCTTGGATAAATCTTCTGGGGGCTGGACAGCATGAACCTCTGGGAGATAGCTGAAGAAGGCAGTATCAAAGGCAGAATGCAAAGACCTTAGGTCTATTGCAAGAACTGCAGTAGGAGTCTGATATTCTGGAGACACAGCAACAGTAGCAGAAGGGGCAGCAGGCACAGAAACATCAGCAACAGCAGCAGCATGAAGGCTTGCTTCATAGGGCATCTCCCCCTGCCTAGATGCAGAGACATCTGTATCAAGGCAAACTGCTGGTGGTGCTGCCTGAGGAAGGAGGGAGGAAAGCCGGGCAGAGAGGGCTGCTACTGACAAGTGTAGAGGAGCCAATGAGGTCTCCAAGAGTAGAGAGAGCCTGGGGGCAATTAGCTCATACAACTTGTCAGCTAGGGCTGAGAGGTCTACTGGCTCAATAATAGGAGCAGAGGTAGATGTAATGGGGATAGCTGAGGATGCTGGAAGTGGAGGGCTGGAGAGTGGAATGGATGGCTCAGGTGTTGGGATGGTGGAAATGGAGGACAAGGGGATGGATATGGATGGGGTGAAAGTGGTTTGGTCAATGATATGGTGGAGGAGATCTTGGAATGAAGTTGAGGAGGAGGGTAATTCTGGAGGAGAGGATGGGGAATCATCCATATAGGAGTCATCCAGGAGGGTGAAGGATGGAATGGATGGAGAAGAGGTGACATCTGGTGGAGGGTATGAGAACAGAGGGTGGAAGTGGACTACTGGTGGAGGCAGAATGGGTTCTGGAGATGGAATTGTTGTTGGAGATGGGCTAGAGATGGTAATGGTGGATGGAGCTGGAATGGTGGATGGTAGAGGTAGGGTTGGAATTAGAGGAGGAGGAGAGGCAGCAACAGCAGCAGCCAGGTCTTCTGCAGGAGCAGAGACCTGTGGGGGAGTGACTCTATGAGTCCTGGTGCCTGAAGGAGCACTTGAGGAGGGCCTGCCAGGCTTGCTGATTTGCCTGTCCCACTTGCCAAAGAGGGCACAGGTGAGTCTCTTGGAGGCATTTATGTGCACTCCAGAGGAGACCAGCAAGGCAGGGCACCTGTTTTGCAAGAAGACTCCAAGAATCCTTCCAAAGTTAACAAAGCTTTTGTTTATTTTCTTCTGGATTAGGTCAAAGAAGACCTCTCCCCAGTTCAAACTTCTCTTATCCACCAAAGCTCCCATGAGGCAGAGCTGGTATCTGGATATGGTATCATGTGCAGAGTGCTTTGCCAGCAGCACTTTTCCTACCACATCTGCTAGGAACCTGTATTCAACAAACAGGTTCCTCTTGAATAACTTGCTAGGGTTTCCCTCTGGATGACCCATCCTGGCAAGCATGTCAGAAAACTCCTCTCCATAGAACTCAGCAGTATCATCTCCATTTCTTAGTCCAAAAACCTCTGTTAAAATGGTGGGGGTCAGAGGTACCTGAGTTCCAGCAATGGACCCAACTATTGTAGAGTTGTCTTGATTATGAGCAGTATAGACCCACTCCTTTATCTCATCTGAAGCCAGCTTGATTCTAGTAGTCATGAGGGCTGACAGATTCTGATCCTTGAATAAATCCAGTATATCTTGGAAGATTTGATCAGTGGTGTTGAAAGATTCCATATCAATGTCGAATCCAGCATCGAACTTCATTGCGGCTAGAACTGCAACGGACACAGCCATTGTACCTGCAAAAATTCAACAAACAAAACGACCAAGCGTAGAACTGTTTGGAGGGAAAGAAAATCCTTGCAGAGAAATCGAAAGCGCAAGAGAGAACAACGGCGAAAAATGAGTTTTATATTAGGGTTCGACGCAGAATTGGAAAGATCGTTGAACTCAGTTCGACGATCGAGGCTTCTAAAGGAATCTGAAGAGACTCCACCATCGTCGATCTCCGTTCGACGATCTTGGAAAGCGTCGAGCTCCGTTCGACGATCATTCAGTGAACAAAATCGTCGAGCGCCGTTCGACGATCGTTGACCGGAAGAGATAGTTAATACTATCTGAGAGGCACTGAACTCAGTTCGACGATTCTGGAAATCGTCGATCTCCGTTCGATGATCTTTGGGGAAATCGTCGAGCGCAGTTCAGAGATCAGAAAAAAAATTCTAGACACTAAGAAAAATCAGAAGTTTTGCCTAGTCTTGGTCAATTTTTAGCTTTCAAAATCTTGGAAATTATTTAAGACTTCCTCCATCTAACATTCCTAACTGATTTAGGAAGAAGGTGTGTTTCTTTTCATCCAAAGACTTGGTGAAAATATCTCCCCTTTGTAAATCAGTTGGGATATATTGTAGTTCAATTTTGTGTTTTTCAACATTATCCCTTAAGAAATGATGCCTAATCTCTATGTGTTTTGTCCTACTATGGTGGACTGGATTTTGAGCTATGGAAATAGCACTTGTGTTATCACAAAAGATTTTAGACTTCTCTAAGTTGTAACCATAGTCTAGGAGTTGGTTTTGGATCCACAAAATTTGTGAACAACAACTGCCTGCAGCCATATATTCAGCTTCAGCAGTTGAGGTTGACACAGATGTTTGTTTCTTACAAAACCAAGAGACAAGTCTATCACCAAGGAACTGACAAGTTCCACTGGTGCTTTTCCTGTCAATTCTGCATCCAGCATAATCAGCATCAGAGAATCCAGTTAACTCAAATGCTGAATCTTTTGGATACCAGAGGCCTAGATTTGGACAACTTTTAACATACCTGAGAATCCTCTTTACTAATGTTAGGTGTGACTCTCTAAGGCTTACTTGGACCTAGCACATATACATGTAGCAAACATTATATCTGGTCTACTAGCTGTAAGATACAGTAAAGAGCCAATCATTGCTCTATATGTTGTCTGATCAACAGGTTTCCCATGTTCATCAGCATCCAATACAGCATTAGTAGGCATGGGTGTTTTCATACAAGATGCCTCAGACATACCAAATTTATTAACCAGTTCATTAGCATATTTGGTTTGAGAAATAAAGATGCCTTCAGCATGTTGTTTGACTTGCAATCCTAGAAAGAAGGACAGCTCACCCATGCTACTCATCTCAAATTTAGAATGCATCAGGTTAGAAAACCTTCTGCACAATTTTGAGTCAGTAGAACCAAAAATGATATCGTCTACATAAATTTGTACTAGTAGGGTATGGGACTTATGGGTTCTAATAAAAAGAGTTTGGTCTACTCTACCCCTTATAAAACCATTTTCCAAGAGAAAGCATGCTAGGGTCTCATACCATGCTCTAGGAGCTTGCTTGAGACCATATAATGCTTTATTTAATCTAAAAACATAATCAGGAAAAGTTGGAGAGATAAAACCTGGAGGTTGTCTGACATAAACTTCCTCTTTGATGTCTCCATTTAAGAAAGCACTTTTGACATCCATCTGATAAACCTTGAAGCCTTTGTGAGCTGCATAAGCTAGAAATATCCTGATGGCTTCCAATCTTGCAACAGGTGCAAAAGTCTGGTCGTAGTCAATTCCTTCTTCTTAAGAATATCCCTGAGCAACTAGCCTTGCCTTGTTTCTTATAATTACTCCTTGATCATCCAGTTTGTTTCTGAATACCCATTTTGTTCCAACAATGGAATGATCATTAGGCTTTGGCACTAGTTCCCATACTTTGTTCCTCTCAAATTGATGCAACTCCTCTTGCATTGCAATGATCCAGTGTGGATCTTGCTATGCATCTTGAATGGACTGAGGTTCAATTTGAGATAGGAAGCAGGTGTGCAACAGGTTTTGGTTGACCTGATTTCTGGTTTGCACACCAGCTGAGATTTCTCCAATTATTTGGGTAATTGGATGGTCTCTTGATGTTACTAAATCAACAGGGGGTGTTGATTGTTCACCAACTTGTGTTATTATTTCCTCTTGTGGTACAACAACTGGCTCTTCAAGTGGTGCTTCAATATGTTGAGCATTATCTTCATCTTCACTGCTTTCATCCTTTTGAGCAACCTGTAACTTGTTCATATCTTCAACTAGAGAATGTTCCTGCAAAGGTTCTATGGTAGAAGAAATCTTCTCCTTGAAAGACATGTTAGATTCATCAAAAGAAACATGAACAGATTCCTCAATTTTCATAGATGATTTATTATAGACCCTATAGGCCTTGCTGATCATGGAGTATCCCAGAAACACTCCTTCATCAGCTTTGGCTCGAAATTTTGCTAGATATTTCTTGTCATTATTGTGAATGTAGCAAATACAACCAAAAATTCTAAAATAGTCAACTTTAGGTTTCTTCCCTTTGAGTAATTCATAGGGAGTCTTTCCCTTTAGTTTATGTATCAGACTTCTGTTCAGCACATAGTTGGAGGTGTTCACTGCCTCTGCCCAAAAGGATAGAGGTAGATGAGCATCTGACAACAATGTAGTGGCAGATTCAATAAGGGTTCTATTTTTCCTTTCAGCTACCCCATTTTGTTGAGGAGTTCTAGGAGCTGAGAAAGTATGCCTGATCCCTTCACTCTGACAGAACTCTTGCATAAGAAGAGAATCAAACTCTGTCCCATGATCACTTCTGATCAGGGCAATGTGAGCATTGAACTCAATCTGTATACATTTGAGAAACTCTGTCAGACACTTAAAGTTATCAGACTTCTTCCTTAGAAAGAACACCCAAGTGAATCTAGAGAAGTCATCTACAATTACTAAAGTGTAGGATTTCCCTCGTAGGCTTTGTACTGTGATGGGTCCAAATAGATCCATGTGTAACAGATACAATATCCTAGGTGAATCACTCTTATTAAGTGACTTAAAACTGTTTTTAGTTTGCTTGCCTAATTGATAGGCCTTGCAGAGTCCTTCCTTCTTGTAGGGGCCAGAAGGTAGCCCTCTAACAAGGTTGTCCTTGGATAGCCTAGCAATAGTTCTAAGGTTTAGGTGTCCTAATCTCTTATGCCATAAAACATTTGGTCTACAGACTGAATTAAACAAGCAGATATCTATATCAGTTGAAAGAAAATCTACTAAGTAGATGTTATCTTTCCTTATACCTGTCAACACTGTTGTGTTGTCCTCTGACTTGATTTTGCATAAGGTTTTGCTGAAGGTCACTTGGTAGCCTTCATCACACAGCTGACTGATGCTGATTAGGTTGTGCTTCAGTCCTTCCACATATGCTACCTTCTTGAAGGTTACTGAACCAATCTGGACTGCACCATATCCTTTAGTCTGTCCAAAGTTGGAATCACCAAATATAACTTTGGGTCCAAGCTTGGCTCTAAAGGAAGTGAGGTTGTCCTTGTTCCCTGTCATGTGCTTAGAGCACCCACTATCCAAGTACCATTGCTGGTAAGATGTTGGATAGGTCTTTACCTGCATATAAAATAATTCATTTGTTTTTGACCCAGTTTACCTTGGGCCTAGGTTGATAACCTCTGAATTCTGAAATGAAAGACATCCCTGGCTGACTCTTATATCCTTCAGGATAATATCTCCTTGGAGATAAAATCCATTCAGTATAAGGGTTAAAGGTTTGGGATGAAGAACCCTTAGGATTCAATTTTGATTTGCCTTTGAAGAAGTTTCCAGAGCTCTGGCCTCTGTTCGATGATCTTGGAGCTGCGTTCGACGATCTTGGGTCAGATCGTCGAGCTCCGTTCGACGGTCGACTATGGCTGAGGTCAGGTATATGAGATCGTCGACCTGCGTTCAACGACTTTTGCTGAGATCGTCGATCTGCATTTGGCGATCGTCGATCTTCATTCGGCGATCGTCGATCTCCGTTCGACGATTTCTGCTGGGACTTAGTTTTCTGAGGCAGATCAGAATTTTTCCTAGCAACCTCTACAACTCCCTTTCCCTTGTTAGAAATAAACTTGATGGGAGTTGTTAGAACAATAGGTTGGCTGGATGAGGCACCCAAGCCCAGTGTACTGTTGAATCTAGAGTTCACTGTGCTTGTGATGTCCATCAGCTTGATGCTTCTCCCATTAAGGGATTCTTCAAGCTTCTTGGCCTCAGAGAGCTCACTTTTTAGTGAAGCTATCTATTCCCTACAGTTCTCCAACTCCTGAGAGAGTTTGAGGTTTTCTGACTTTAAATCATTGTGTTCAGATAATTGATTTCTGAGAGAGATAATCTCTTTCTCAGACTTTAGCAGGTCTAAACACAGTGCTTTAAATTCAGATTTAAAATCTTCTGAACTAAAATCAAAAGAACTAATTACCTGATCTTCTTCAGGTTGAGTCTCTGAGTCTGACTCTGACTCCTCTTCCTCTGAGTTGTGCTGTGAGGCATTGATTGCCATCATGCAGAATTCCTTTTCTTCTGCACCATCCTCATCATCACTTGAGCTGGATGAGGCTTCTGACTCCTCTTCTGTCTCACTCCAGGATTCAACAACAAACCCTTTTCTTGTATGCTTATTTTTGCTTGAAGAAGGTTTGCCACTTCCATTCCTTTTGGAGTCTTTCTCCTTTCTTCTTTCTTTTCTGTCCCTTCTGTCCTTGGTCTTGTTCTCTGGACAGTCAGGAACTATGTGCCCTGGTTTCCTGCAACCAAAGCAGATAATATCTTTATTGTTGCTAATGGACTTATCATACCTTGGCTTGTTCTGCTCCTTGTATGATCTTCTTTTGAAGTCCTTTCTGGCCATCTTATAGAATCTTTTGGCCAACAAGCTGAGTAGTTCATCATTGCCTGTGCTCTTATCTTCAGGCAGATCCTCAGTTGCCTTAAAGGCTATGGTTTTCTCTTTCCTTGTGGCTGGTGAAGCAGCCTTCTGTTCTTCCTCTCTATTCTTGATGAGCAGCTCATAAGATTTGAGCTTACCCAACAAGGCTTCAGTGGTGATCTCATTCAGACTTCTGGCATCTTTAATTGGCCAGATTCTTGAATCCCAAGTGCTGGGGAAGCACATTAGGATCTTGTCATTAAGTTCTGTTAGAGAGATCTCTTTCTCTAATGTCCTCAGTTCACTAACAATTAGACTCAGTCTATTGTACATGTCTCCCACTGACTCAGTCTCTCCCTTCTTGAAGTTCTCATATTGAGTGATGAGATGGGATCTTCTGTCCTTTCTCTCATCAGCTGAGCCTGAGACTATTTCTGAGAGTCTATCCCAAATTTCCTTGGCTGAATTACATTCAGCTACTTTTTGAAAAATGTCATCTGATATTGTCTGAGCTAGAATGTTCATAGCCTTGGCATCAGCTACTTTCCATTTTTTGATGTCAGCATCTGTTCCTGATGGAGGTGGAACATCATTTGTACTTGTGCTCTCTGGGGGTCTTGGACACACTGTCAAAACAGAATTAAATATATCTTCATCAATAGAATTCATGTAGAGTCTAATCCTTGCTTTCCAAAGTGCAAACTTTGACAGATTGCACACTGGAGGTCTGGTGCTAGCATAATCTTTGTTTTGGGCCATGATTTGTGCAAACAGAATCTAATAATAAAAAAATACAAAAAAAGATCTAGTTTGGGATCTTGAGGTTCAGGTGTTAGCCTGTACAACCAATCAGATATGGTATGTTTAACCAACCTCGCTTTGATACCAATTGAAAGGGCAACTAGATCTGATATACTCTAGAGGGGGGTGAATAGAGTATATGGTGCTTTAAAACTTTTGCAAACTTTTACAACAATTGTTGTAATATGTGTGAGCAGGGAAGCAATAAAGAATCTAACTACAACACTAAGCTAAACAAAAAACGAAGCACAGAGAGAATCAAGGCCAGAAACAAAAAGAAAACAAGTCAAAACCAGATGACACAAGGGAATATAGTGGTTCCCCAAACTTGGGTACATCCACTCTTCTACCACCCTAGGTAGGAATCCACTGCAGGATGAGTTGATCAGGTGTCCTGGGCACCAATGAGCTTTTGATAAGGTGCTCAAAAACCAAAGCAGATTTTTTGATCAGGTGTCTTGCCACCAATGAGCTTTTGACAAGGTGCTCAAAAACCAGATTCAAACTTTTGAAGGGAGTTTGAGAAACCCTTTACAGAGTGGGGGTGAGAGAGTTATGGCAGTCTTCTCTTTCTCAACCAACTGAGAAGACTAAGTGGATTGATGTCAAAGCTCCCCCTGAGTCCTTGAAATCTTCAGGAAGAAAAGCTTTGCTTGAGGGTGATAGGCCTTCAAATATAGAACTCCAGCAATGTATGATTTCAGCAATGGCTGAAATGTTGAGTGTCTGGAGTCTTGAAATGATGTTGGCCTTGAACACTTTGAAAACTAAAGAGATCTGAAGATTTTGAGAAAGCCTGATCTCCTTTGATGAGTGTTCTTCAGAATTCTTTTTGACAGAAACTTTTTTGTATCTTTCTGTATTCTGTATATTGTGTGTCTTCTTTCTTCTTGTTAATCTCTATTGATTCAAAAACATTCTGCATTAGGGTACATAGGATGATGAGACATGGTTAAATTGAGAGATGCATTGAGAAGTTTGAAACCCTGGCCAGCATCATAAGTAGATCACTACTTAGTATCGAATGTTGGAGTGCAAGTCACCAAAGAGAAAATCTAGGGCGGGGTCTGGCGAAAGATCGTCGTTCTCCCAGTAAGTACCTTAAGCCATTAGGTTTACCCAAGAGTGACAATGAAACTGGGATATTAATAACGGGTATATACTAAAAAAAATAAGTGTCCTGGAAAGGGGGATTTGGGCTTCAGCCCATCGTATTCCCTAGTACCGCAGCGAGCCCTTCACCAGGTATGATCTCGAGAAGTCCAGGATTAACCCTAAATTGTTACGTATAACAAAATTAGACAAGAGTAGTCTAATAGGTTAAGGGAACAATGTGGAAAACTCACCCGTGTAGGGTTGGAGGGTTACATGACGGGTTTATTCCTACGAGATGGAGGCTCGGATGTTTGATATTGGGACGGGTTAATCCTACGAGCTGGAGGCTCGGGTGTTCGACACAGGATAGGTTTAGTCCTGCGAGCTGGAGGCTCGAAAGGTTTAAATCAAGACGGGTTGGTCCTGTAAGATGGAGGCTCGGGTTGAAATAACTTGCCTGTGCATAGAACATATTAATGGCAAGTCATGCGATAGTGGGCCAGTCGTCACACCGATAGCAGTACGATGACTTTGGCGAGGTGTGAGGGTTTGAGGGGCTAGTGGGTTATTTTATACTGCAGTCTGGAGGACAATAACCAAAAATACACACTCAACCAAAAATACTGTTGGGATGTCCAGCAAATTAGTACGCAGAGACTGTAGAGTGCACCTAGGACATGCACAAAGGTGTACGAAGTGTCTAGGCCTGGTAGTGTGCATACTCACTTAGGAAGTGGAGACCCTCTCTCCACTGTTGCTTTAGCCACAACTGTGGTACCAGAGAGTTCAACTAACTCCAAAAAGTGGGAACTAAAGGTCTATGATCACAGAGGTGTGTTTGTGAGTTACACTTGTATGAATCATAACCTGCATAATTCATCATAGTATACATACATACTTAGGACATTCATATTGCAGACCTTTATCATATAAATTAGTATGAGCTATTTTATATGATAAGTTATAATTCTTCAAACCTTAACTTATAAGTTTGCATGAGCATTCATATAAGTTAAGATACTCCTATGATGATTGTATAGCTGTAGTTAGTTTCTTTTCTGCTCAGTACTTTACTTTGCTGCACTTCTTTTCAGTACTACTGTCCTTTCTTTACTTACCCTACGTATACTATATATAACTGCTAGATAGCTTATTTACATGATAGAATAGACCCCTGTCACTGACTACTTTGATACTACTTTGTTTTCCTCCGCTTTTGTCCTCCCGCACGGTGCCTAGGAGTAGCGGGGGCGAGACGAGAACAAAATGGCTTAGTCTTTATGACTAACGGTCGGTTATGACCATAGTAGAAAGAGGCACTAGAGCATCAGCACGACCAGCAAGACGAGGTGGTAGGACTTGAGGAGTAGATGTCGTATACTATTACTACAGCTCAGCGTCAGGTGATGTCATATGTTCCAATTTTTTACTTCCGCTTAGAGTGTGCGAGAGAGAGAGATTTATTATATTTAGAATGTACCGGGCATAAGCTCTTTCTCTTATTTTTGTACTCATTGTGGACTATATCCTTTCATTATATATATATGATGTTATTTTTGTGATGTAGACTTGATATACTATTGCTTATATTACTTCTAATCTCAAATTGGCTGACATGTTAATGATCGTACTAGCCGGCAGGATTGGCTTCTTACAGTGTTGACTAGCTCATGTGTTAGTGTCACTGTAAAGCGGCTGTTCTGGGC